>JADLSH010000074.1:0-407733 GCA_016169945.1 Trachythela sp. YZ-2020 | reverse complement strand
TATTTTCAGACCACAGAAATTGAATGAATGCAAGAAGTCTTTAACCCCCAACGAGCATGGTGGGGATATAATTTTGGAGAAACTGACAAGAGTTCACACGTGATATATGGACAATATACTCATCACATTTCCAATCATCTGCGCGTGCCTCTAAAGCTGATCGACGATGATGAAAATCCTGTGCTTTCAAAACTGTTATTTTCAGCTGTAAGTAAGTCAATTTCTTTGCGTTAAACACAAAATTATTTCAACCAAGTTCATTGACGTATTAAATTATTCAAAAATTCTGCGCTAAATGTCAAATCTTTGTCATTACATGTTGTCATTTTGAAATATTGAAAATAGTAATTTTCCGTGCGTGAACACAAAGACCAGAATTCTGCGTATTAATCTGAGGCGTAATTGGATAAGTCTGTTGTCGACAAAGTTACACGCAACATTTTCGTCGGCGAAACTCGTTTTGCGCACAGTTCAATGAACTGAGATAGAATATCGCTACAACTAGCTCAAAGACTATTATATTTCATAATTACTCTCAATTTTCGCCATTCCTCATACGTCGCCATATTTTGCGTGATTTTGCGAATTAATTTGCGACATTGTAGTTCTAACAAAATTAAATTAGTTACGGAGGTAAAATCGCCCGGTGGCGAAGACGAAAAATTCATCACGATTAGACATATGGTAGAAATGAAACTTATCAAAACCTTTTTTCAAAGTTTCCATTTAAGTAACAACTGTAATTAACAATATATACTGTTTCAATGTTTAAAAAATAAGCCCTTAATTTATAACGTAGTAAAGGACACTCATTGTTCCCCTGAATTGTTATTAATATCTCTCCTATCTATCCGTACATGCATCTATCCATCCGTCCATCTATCTGATCCCTTATGTAAATGTTTGCCTGTCACAATAGTTTAAGTGAAACTTTGCACTAAATATTAGGACAAATACTACTAAGCCATACTATGATTAAATGCTTTTACGTGAATGATGTCTTGATTTCATTCTCAATTTGCTTTTCTTAATATAATCTTCTTTGACTAAATTGTTGGAATGCCAATCTAGTTTCATTAGATTAAATATGGCTCAGATCATTATCAATTAATTCGTATATATATGGGTGTATAAAAAAAAGTAAATAACTTTAGCATGTTGTCGTGCGTTCATTATTTAAATAATATAGTTTACTTTTTCATATCAATAAAGATAATCGTTTAGCTGTCAAATGATACCATTTTTGTATTATCGATAAAGAATGGCCAAATAAATACGATTAAAGTGCCGGTCGAAATCGCATTTTCCATCATTAGAGAATTAGATGACTATTGTCTGCGTATTGAAGTGCGTATCATTTCGGATTCATATTTGTAACGCATGGGCTATTTATCAGAAGTTTTAGTGAATTTGGGAAAGGCTAAATTCACGATATTCAACAGAAAATTTGAAGATGCGATCATTTTGCCAAACTGAAAATTGCAGATTGAACTAGCATTGCTAAACACAAAAGGCAACATGATTTGGCCAAAATGGTTGTCCCCTTCAACTTCGAAGGACGTCGAATTCCCAAAGGTGGAAAATGTGAGATTCAGCACTGCTTTTTCATCGGATCGCGTTGGAGCCATTATTGATCGCATTTTGGAGTGTCATTTGATAGCAAAAATTTGATCTTTAAAGAAATTTGTTGTGAAAAAAATTGGTCCATCAACTTCATTAATATGATGGCGATGTCATGGAAATTTGGATTACCTTTTTATACACCCTGTATAATTATATACTTATATGTACAGTTCAACTGAAAAAAGATGGCAAGTAATGGTCGGACTTGGAAAAGTTATGCCCGAGGCAAAATAGTACATAGTTCAGCTAACGAAGGTTGGGTGTCGGTGGAAGTCAGAAAACGCTCTATAAATCGTATGTGGCATGTTGGGATTGACCATCACATTGTCAAACGAAATTGAGGTGGGAGTTACACCGCATGGCCGACTGATGACGAACTGGAAATGAAAAATTCCAGGTAGGATGGCATTTTTAAAGATACTTTGAATCAGGAAAGTGTCACAGAACGGAAACACAGGTGGCAGATGCGAGGTTGGCGCGCTGCCCCTTACCTCTACAGCAAGTCGCGGTAGTGTAGTTTACCTCAGTGTGCCAACAAACCCATATGGTGAGATTGGTTGGTTCTCTCCTTTGCTGCAAGGGGTTCTTCTCCGGGTACTCCAGTTTTTCCTCCCACTCGCTAAAAACTAAATCCTATGCACTAACCAACAACTAACCTTTGTCAATTGGGTTGCGAAAACCTGTTAAGGCTTTTTCGTCCATCTCTCAGAGTGGTAAGCATGATAAATTAAACTAGTGTTGTATATAAATCTGTCCCTGTAAATCTGTTTCTCAACATTACCTCTTGTGTCTGAAAATCTAGCGTCTACGATATAACGAACTAAATTTAAAGCATTTTCCCAAAAGCCAACGGGCAAAACCTCTTCCCCAGAACCGCTTGTTGAAATCCTCAGTATGGATTGATCTAATAAAATATTTACCTGTGTTATTTGTTGACTTATTGTTTTCAGAAAATATAGACGTAGCTGATATGTCCAGCAAAACGGAAAACAAGCTACAGGGGAAAGAAAGAAAATTATTTGTGAATGTAAGGCTCTTTGTAATCAGTTTATGGTTGAATGAAAACACAGTCACTTGAAGATATATTCTCTCAATTGTGACGGCGAATAACTTTTTACACGCCAGGAATGAAGTAAATGTGAAATAATTCGGGAACTACTTTTTACTATAGACTGTAGTAAAAATATGATATAAATGATAAATATATATGATAAATTTTATACAGTATATATCATAACTTCTAACGCAATTTTTATGTGTTAAAGGAAAAGACCTCGTTCACTGTGATAATGAACACAGCAGATGATGACAACGCAAATGGCAGTGCAGATGGTCAAATAGATGTAAGTTGGGTAATCAAACAATTCAAATACGTAAGATATGAATATAACAGTGACTTAATTTTAATGGGTTTTCTATAAGCGCTTTATTTATATTTTTGATTGCATGCATGCATTTTCCATCTCTATGACTATGTAGTAGTTTTCATATACAGGGTGTATAAAAAAACTGAACAAAAATTGAAATTGCTCAATCTTCATGAAGCACTCTCAGGTACGAAGTTTTTAGTAATATATATTGTTGTTGAGTATTTATGATCATAGAATAAACTAAATCTGCAATTACATTTTTAAAATGGGTGTCTTGAACTAACAGATCAAAAATGGAACACGAACAATGCTTAAAAGTTATTTTGAGTTAGTGGGTGGAAAATGCAGTTGCATTGCTGTTCAAAATTTCAGAAAATTTATAAGTGTATGTACTCCTTCTCTCAAAAACGTCAGCGCAAACTTTCATTTTTAAGAAAAATCAGCTTTGCATGCTTAATTTAAGCCTTTACCTAATTTGCATATTGTTCAGACAATTTGCATATTGTCTAAACAGCAATGCAACACCAAACACATGTTCCACCCACCAATTCAAAAATAACTTTTAAGAATTCAAATTTCGTGCAAGCCATTTGATCTGTTGACAAGACACTGCTTTTGAAAAATGTTAACTTTCAGAATTTTTAGTTTATTCTACATTATAAATACCTAAACAATATATATTAATAAAACTTCGTACCTGAGCTTCATGAAGTTTTTTTGATACACCCTGTATTTGGGAAGCAAATTATCACTAAAATACGTATGCTAGCCTATATAGCTTATATGCGTGAAAGCTAGCTGGTGAGTTGTAGTTTGAGGAAACAAAACCATAGCAAACTGCTGAGGATTGAAGATGAAATCAATCAAATATCTGAAATACTACATTACAAAACAATATATATGCTTCTGAATATAAGACTGGATAATTCAGTAGGCCTGAACTATTTTCATAAAGATCCTAAGACTATTTAACAATTAGTCGCCTCAGGCTCGGTGATTACAAGCCTATAGTCACTGAGCCGAAGGCGAAGTGACTATAGGCTTGTAATCACCGAGCCTGAGGCGACTAATTGTTTTAGTAGAAATTTCAAAGAGAAAAACAAACACAGAAAGTTATGAGGTCAGTTGGAAAGGCTATAGGACAAAATTCAGCTCTTTTCTCAGCGGCCGGTTATTAAAAACATGCCGGCAAAAGACGAGTGTCAAAAACATATCGAAGCGAAACAAAAACAAACAATTTCGTGAGAAAAATACTTTGGAAGGGCTCAAATACAAAGTAGAATGGTTTTAAAAATATATCACAGCTGTGTTTTTGCTGAATATAACGATATAAATGAGGATAAAACGAATAATTTTCAAAATAAACACTTGAGTGGTTGAGCCGTACGGAAAAAGTTTTATACATGTTCATTTCAACAGCGAGAAAACGCTGCCTTTCATGGAAGAAAAATAGTGTATTTGTTATCGCTTACCTTTAAAAATGTCAAAAATATATCCTCCTTGAATTTAGCGGCAGTTTTTTTCATTTAAAACTTTGAATCAGGCTCAAGAAATCGATTTTTGTTTTAAATTCGGCAGCTTGCGAAGAAGCCATTTTGAAAAAAAGTGATAGTCACTGGGCAGTGACTATCACTTTTTAGAGGCTCAATTTGGACCAATCAGAATGCAGGAAAAGCAATAGACACCTCACAATTTCTACTAAAGTCATATGGTCGTATATAGTCCTAAGACTATTTAACAATTAGACAACGAGTCCGAGTTGTCTATGAGCGAATAGTCAACGAAGGCGAAGCCTGAGTCGACTATTCGCTCATAGACAACGAGGACGAGTTGTCTAATTGTTTTAGTATACACCTTGTATAGATATATTAATTTCGAGAAAATAATCCATACACCGTGTAATTTTTAAAATAATTTAATTCAGTTGTGTTATTTAACCACTCGTGAGCGGCAAGTAAAAGCAGATTTATTAATAAAATACGGTTTCTATTTCGTTCCTTGCCATTAAAAATCTTCATGCCATATTTTGTGGCCTTTTTAGTTTTCTCAGGGGTAGAATTTTCTATCAAACTCTCCAAAAATTCCTCCGAAACGTCTGCAAAACGAGAGTTTACTGCCATATTTTTTCAGGTTTGTTTTCATTTTTCCCAAACGTTGTCCATCACGAATGGTCAACGGTTGAGTAGCCAATCAGAATGTAGGATTTGTAATGGACAATGGTTGGGTGTATACTAAAGTCATATGGTTATATATAATCCGAAGACTATATAGTCATATGGTCATATATAGTCATGAGACTATAGTCCTTATAGTTATATAGTCCTATATAAGACTATTTAACAACTAGTCACCAAAGGCGAGGATATTACAAGCCTATAGTCACTGAGCCGAAGTGACTATAGGCTTGGAATCACCGAGCCTGAGGCGACTAATTGTTTTAGTAGAAATTTCAAACAGTTAGAAAGTTATGAAGACAAGTTGAAAAGGCTATAGGACAAAATTCAGCGCTTTTCTCTGCGGCCACGGTTATTAAAAACACTCGCGACGAGTGTCAAATTTATATCGAAGCGAAACAAAAACAAACAATTTCGTGAGAAAAAAATGGTTTTAAAAATATATCACAACTAGGTTTTTGCTGAATATAACGATATAAATGAGGATAAAACAGGTTCAGCCGTATACGTTAAAAGATTTATACATGTATATATACATTTCAACAGCGAAAAACGTTGACTTTGGAAGAAAAATAGTGTATTTGTTATCGCTTACCTTTAATATTGTCAATTATATTTCATCCTTCAATTTAGCGGTATTTTTTGCATTTCAAACTTAAAGTCATATACGCAATTTGCGCCTAAGTCTATACGCAATTTACGGGAAATAATTAAGAAAAACACAATGTATCTGTTAAAGTTTATAACCATTTCAGCTAATTGATAAGCTCGCTCGCTGAAATAGCAAAAAATTGTTTCAAAATGTATTTCCCATTAGAGAATTATCAAAGGCTCCTGTGTATATAGCCTACGACTGTTTTGCTGCACAATGTGGTAAGATAGTGTTGTGACTTTTAGGAAGGTCCGTGACCTTCGCATTTATATTTTATAACTTGTTTTTATACATTATACATGTCATATCAAAATTAAAAGAAAATCATTTTAGAACATCCAATATTTTACTATTTTCTGCTGGCTGCTACCAAAAACATGTCATTAAAAATATGGAAAACGATTTTCTTTTCGAGAATAATTCGTTTTTATGTTTGCTAAAATATAACTTTTCTTGAAAACAGTTACTAGACAGATGTATTACGACAAGATCCTATTTTAAAACTTCGACATCACTTGTGTAATCGTGATTTTTACGGTGACTCATAAAATGGCCAAGATGGCGCCATATTTGAAAAATAGCGGTATATTTTGCTCGCCATGCATATGTTTTAAACGAGTTCGGTGACCACAATTTTAATGTTTAATGTTTAATAGATCATTTACACATCAAGTATAGCTATAATAAATAGCTAAATTGGGATGTGTATTACAATACATAGCAATAAATACATTAATATACCATACTAAATAATTTTAAAACTATTACAATTAATCACTAGTAAAAGCATATGAAGTAAGTGTTAAAATGATTTATCATGCAACTATTTCTAAAAGTTCAGATTAAGAATATATATAGATATATTATAAAAGAGAGTTATTATAAAGTTCAATTGACGAAACAATTGGACTGTTCCGAAAACGTTCTGTTCTGCATTGGTAATTGTAAAACAATTGCATTATTTTGTTTTGTGTTTATACTATGCGCATACTATAAACTTCAAGTCGAGGAAGTTTCAGCGCATTCTCATGAAGGGAACAATTACTGAGGAATCACCTTAAATTCAGCAGCTCGCGAAGAAGCCATTTTGAAAAAAGTCATAGTCACTGGCCAGCCAGTGACTGACTTTTTAGACGGTCAATTTCGACCAATCAGAATGCAGGAAAAGTAATAGTCACCTCACAATTTCTATTAGTCATATATAGTCATATATAGCCCTAAGACTATAGTCATATATAGTCCTAAGACTATAGTCATATATCGCCCTAAGACTATAGTCATATATAGTCCTACCACTATAGTCATATATAGCCCTAAGACTATAGTCATATATAGTCCTAAGACTATAGTCATATAGTCATATACAGTCCTTATAATCATATAGTCCTTATAGTCGTAATAGTCCTATACTTTATATATTCCTAATACTACTACCGTTTGTATATATGGGGGGTTATCTACTCAAGTCTGAGTGCCTTCTAGTATATCTATATATTCATTTGACGAACTGCACAGTTTCAGAGAAAGAGTATATATTTACAAAATAATATCTGCGTACCGCTAGATAGTTAAGTAAAATACGTGTAGTGTCCTAACATAACATAAATTCAAAGCAAGTCCAAGTTTACGTCAAAAATGTGTGCAATTTAAAAAGTCAAAACATAAAAGCCCAAACAAACACCAATGACAATACGAATGTCTCGTACTGTCAAAATTGATCGAACTATTTACTCTAAGCTATAATCTTTAATTAACCCCCAGTGCCCCAATGCTGGCGCCAATATTGTGCGTATAAATACAACGCTGATGGTTTAAATATGCTTAAACACACACCTTGTTTTTCTAGGATGAAACTAAAAACTCGTTTGGTGCCAGAACAGAAAATTCAAGAAAACAAGGTGAATATATTTAATATACTTATGTCACAAATAATAATAATAATAATGTAACAATATATTTATATACGCCTATATAGGATGTCTCTAAAAAAGGTTATCCAACTTCAGCACGCTATTGTGCGTAAATGACTTGGTAAACGAGCGTAATTTTTCGATATCAAGAAAGATCAGGCAGAAAGAAAAAATGAGCAAATACGAGTCCGATAAAAATTGTTTGTCGAAATCGCATATTTTCAGCTCTCTGCCTAATTAAAGCAGCGCATAACAAAAGGAAAAGCAATTAATCACGAATGTGTCATTTTAATAATGAGTTTAGAGCTGGTTTACAAGATGTTCATAATAATAATTATTTTATTAAATCAATATTTACAGAGGGTTGAACAACATTATTACCTAAACGGTATTCTTCCTAATGGCCCTCACGCACTACTAAATTATTTAATCAAGTACATAATCATTAACACAGAGATCCCAAGGATAGTGCAAAGTTAATGGGGTAAAGTACTGATCATATAGGCAAATGAATACGGTATCGATTAGGCAATATATGCAAGTTTAGCACAGAAGATCTGATCAGAGTCATTTTTACACCAAAGAGTCATTTTTATACTCGAATTTAAATGCAAAATATTTATAGTTATAGAGCTTAATAGAAGTAACACATCTGTAATTTCTGCAACTCTTAAATATAAATTATTTGAATGACTGAATTATTCGCGCTTGTAATTCATTGTTCAGTGTGTAATTGTACCAAATGACTTTATCCTTGATTTTTTCAAAATTTCATTCGAAAGGACATTTCCTTTAAAGCGGAATTAGTTAGACAAGCGAACAAAAAGCGAACTATATAACAACTGATGAGGTTGGCTATATATTAAATGCCAAATCAAATTGCATGTTATTTATACACTGACACTGTGTATTGTATATTAAACGTGTCTGACTATAGATCATGATTTATATAGCTACATGATTTTAATAACTATTACAGTAAAAATCTCTCTAAAGAAAATAGATAGAATTAATACAAAATGTTTTATCTGCCAGTAGTAATACAACAAGCAACCCCTGTAGCGAACCAAATGAAATACAGCTTGTAGCTTGATTTGTGCATGCAAATTATTATTCAATATATTTCATACAGATTTATAGAGTAGTCTCTATAAATGTACGCCAAGAACACGTCGCAGTAATAGATGTTTTAAAAGTGTAGAAAACTTACCAAGTCTAATAGTGCCGGACAAATCACGCACAACATTTTCGATACATAGGTCTTGTTGTATATTTTGAAATCGTCAACATCAATATTGGGACATGTTTATGGCGAAACTCGTGCCTCAGATTAATTGAGCATAGCCATAGACCTAGCCGTACACTGAAATAGAATATCGTTACAACTGCAACTCAAGTAATATAATTATGCCAATCCTAAATCTCTTGTCCAAAAATTCAATTTTCGGCACACACTCATACGTCGCCATGTTTATTTTATATGCGCATTGATTTGCAGTTCTCACAAAAATTCGTGTTACGGGGGGTGAAATAGCCCGAATCCTCGTTGGCGAAAGGAAAATTCATTACGATATGAAATATATTATTTATAGGATTAGGCGGGTAATTTATCAACGTTTCCCAACGTTTCAATTAAACAGACAGAAAAACAATATGAAACGCGCAATTGTAGCTAAAAATAATAATTTTTCAATGTTTGAAAAAGTAATAATAAGCCCTTGAATTATATATAACCTAATAGAGATCAAGTGTAAGCTCCCCCCGGATTGTTTACTCTATACATCTATACATCTATGCCTATCTGCGTCACTTATGTGAATTTTTGTCTGTAATCACAATAGTTGCAAAGTGAAACTTTGCACTAAAAAGAGGGAGAAAAAATATGTATATATATTTACAAAGTTTAAAGGAAATAAAACGTCATAGATACGGTAAAGCAAGGATATATATACATAGATATATTTATATATACGCAGGTATTTTATTGAAGTGAAATTCATCAACTTAAATCCTAAATGGAGTTAAAGTTATAAATCATATTCTTAGACCGCTTTCTTTACATCCTATCTCAATGTCAATATTTTTTTCTTGACTGAGATTTGACCGGCTGCCCCTTATTAGGGCAAAAAATATTGTACATCGCCTCCATGCCAGTGTGATACCATATTCGGCCATCAATTCCGCCAGACGTTTATATGCAATGGGTGTCTCGTTTCCAATTCCACCAGTTGTCGCGAACACAAGTCGCGTAAGGACAGCATACTCCACTCCTCTTTGCCATTTTATGCTGCATGTGGAGAAAGGGTATGCCGTTATTCCGGTAGCACGGTGCGTTTGGGCGAAAAAACCTTGCTTCTTGCTTCGCAAAACCCTTCGCTCTGATGTCTAGACCTGCATCATCTTGCCTGTTTGCTATACGTGGTAGTATGACTTCACCTGCATGAGAGTGGTTGAAGAGGTGGTTCTGTTACAACACCTATACATACTTCATTAAGCCACTGGCTGTTAAGTCTCTAATCTAATTATGCCTTGATATTGGTAAGCCACCAAAAGGACATATCATGGCATGGTCATTGGTCAATGGAGAAGGGCTTTCTACATCTGCAGTGATGGGGTATATATTTTCAACTATCATCCATATCTTAGACTAAATGCATCACGAAATTCCCATTTATTCAGATTGAAACCTTGGTCTTTCTCGCAAAGTAAATCCATCATTTGTTGCTTTGCTGGTGGTATAGACATTCTCTCGTTTGTTGAACCATATCCTCGATATTCTGTTTCTTTCTCTGACGCACACTTACCTTGATGGACTGTAATTGTGGTTAACTAAACGAATCTGCTCGATAACGTATAGGTAATGAAAAGAGAGCCCTTTCATCGTCATTACATTGACTTCTTCCAGTTAGTGCAGGTATAAAAAGTTTGATTAATTGCGTCTTGTAACGGTTGAAATAATCTATCAATATTCTCGACTGTCAGCATTATGTAGCGCCACTTTCCCACAATACAATGAGAAAAAGCAGCATATGCAGATTAAGGCTAACGCTCTGCCATTTTGGCAAGACTTTCAATTTCTTTCACGTGTATTGTTCCGCAAAATCCCATTGCAGATCCAAGCATTTCGTGTCCTTCGATTATCACTTTGATACCTGTTCCTTCAAAGGCTTTCACTGCTTCTTCTTCGAACTGTGGTTTCACTACGAGGTGGCTTTGCTTGCATTCGGAAAGTATTCAGGGAGTACCATCTGTGGGCCGACATATAATAAGGATTGCAACCATCTTCTTAAAGTTATAGTCTTTCCGCTTCCCGAGGAGTCGTCCGCGAACCACACTTGTTCAATTATACGAATTAAAGGTGTTACAGCGTACATGGCCATAGCAAGCAGGTCTCCTTGGGTAATTCCTTCTGCTGACTCAATTTTTCCTCCCCCGTAACAAATAATCTAACAGGTGTTTGATAGGTGTTCTTTGCACTGTTGATATGGATGGACATTTACTCCAATATTATGTAATGCTGCTTGTCGATTAGTTGTATTAAAGGCATTGCTGGCATCTACCAATAGTACTGCTTCTGTCTCATCTGATGACATAATCTCATTCATGGCGAGAAGAGCTGCCTCACAGCTAACTACTTTGAGAATAGCTTTTGCCTTTTATACGTCTTGAAACTTCCACAATGCCAATCGGACGTAGGCCTGGATTCTTATCCAATGGTATCGGTCGACCAGCCACAAAGGCTGATAAGCCTTCTGAATCGACAATTGATGTGCTCAGACGACGAGCTACCCCAGCCAGCGCAACATAGATCTACCGAGGCACTTTTGAACGACGAACAAAAACGACACCAAGAATATGAATCAACTCCTGAAGGACCAGCCGCACCTTGCGTGTTGTATGCCGCTGTTTTTATTGCTTCTTCGGTAATTCTTTCAAAAATTATAGGGTCATGATGTACTTCGTCAACACATGATCTGGCGCTGTCAGAAGTATTTCTGCAACTGGAACACAACCTTGTGGATGCTTTTCTAGTAGAACTTCTTGTTTTCCATTGTGTATCGCCGTTTTCATTCTCTCCGATAGGAATAAGTGAATCTATATTTAGTAGACCTCCTTTATTTGCATTGTTAATTAATCGGACAGCTTGTCTTGCCTTTGCTTGTAGCATGACACAATTGAATCCTCCGGAAAACTTTTCCAATTCCATTTCTGCTTTATCAATCGTGATAAGATGTCTTTGTAGGCACTTTCCTTCCGAAATTAATTTGTCAATATTTCCCTCCGTCCATAGGGCTATTCTGATAATGATGATTTATTTAATGTCGACTATACAGGGTGTGGTTGCCCAATTCACCCGAGCCAGAGGCTCATGATACACGTGCTCGACAACTAAGGCCTAAGGGTTAGTTTTTGGCGAGGGAGGAAAACCGGAATACCTGGAGAAAAACCCTCGAAGTACAGGAGAACCAACCAAACTCTACTTACATATATTTACCAAGCACAGGGACGTACGTTACCCAGCCAACGTAAATCCCTGCCCTCGATCTGCTCTATAGCCAGCTTAACTCAGAGGTAAGGGGCAGCGCGCTAACCGCAACTGCTACCCGTGCTTCCCCAGCTACATTCTAAACACGCTATTTGTTCTTTCGTTTTGCTTTTTGTATGAGTCCTTTGTAATAACAACTTTGCATGACTGAGCATGCTTTTAAAGCAATGCATTCTAAAGGCGAATTATCTGCAAAGGCTTGATATTTTTCTGAGATAAATGCTTTTCCCACTTTCCCAGACGGCAATAGAAAAATGTTTCGCCTCCATTTAACGATTTCTTCATAGGCCACATTGATGCGCAGAATAAACAATTCTCCGCTCAGAACGCCCCATTTGAACTGACTTTTTTGTTAATATGTTCGGCTGAGAACTCCTGATTTGCATTTATGACTTCCTCGTTTGTGCTGAAGTCTTCTTCAGCTCTAATATTTTCATGTTGGTCTTGTTCAAGAATTTCGTTATTTATAGATCACGAACATCAATTTAATTATTCGCTGTCTCTTCCTGATCATGATGCCGGTTTTCTTCACGAGACCTGAAGGACCTTAAGCATGTAGGACGGCAACACGACGACGACGGCCAACACAAACTCCTTCAAAGAAATGATAGTAAAGAAAACTTGTCGTGTATTATCAATTGTATGAATTTAATACAGTTTAAGAAGTTGAAGACATGGGCTTTATTGTTGAGAAGAGTTCTACTGAACCAATTTGAAGTAGCACTTGTTTCGGCTTGAATTGCAGGCGTTGTATACAAGACGTGAAAATCTGTGATTTGCCGTTGTAAACAGAGCGAGGACCGCGTCTAAAACTCCCGTGGGAGTTTAATTATTCATTCTTTTCATCGACTTATTGTATTAATCGCCGTCGTCGTCGTGTTGCCGTCCTACATGCTTAAGGTCCCTTTTAACTTACTTGAGCTGCTTTATATCTTAGATTTTGTGCTGTTGGACCCAATGATGCATATCCTTTCTCTCCCCACAACAACCGCATTATTTCCATATAACCTTGCTTCCGTTTATGTTGGCTGCTCAGTTCTTTTATAGTCCTTTCTCTACGCGATATTAGGTGTGTTATCATCTCTTCGGTCCAACTAATTCGTTTTGATGTTGTATTACGTCGAGTCGCGGGCATAATGCATGTATATAACTGGCACAAAGTCGATATATGATCGCTTTGTCTCTTCTGACTCAAGTTAACATTTTGTAATTCAGACGAATGCAGATTTCATAATTCACAAGCGTAGTTAGAATTTCTTCTAAAAACTTATAAACAAGTCATACTCCCGTGTGCAACATGAATCGTTTAATATATCACTCCATTGGCTTTGTTTTAACTTCCTCTTTCGCCTAGCTCAATTTCACACATGGATGTCGCCATGATGTTAACATAAACATAATAATAATAATATCAATAATAGTCCATCTCCGGAAACTTTTCTATTGTAAACGGGATCTTTAATATACTAGTGACCATTAGATTCACGTTCGTCAAACATCAAACGCCGGAATGTCGTTTCTCGTTTGCGGTTTAAATAACTAGAGACGTTTAAATTCAAGTTCCATGCAAACGACAACCGGCAGTTTGCGGTCAGGCGTTTGCCGTTTACGGTAAATTATGCTTTTAGATTTAAAACTTCCAACGTGACTTCCAGCCGCTTGCCGTTCATCGTAAAACGCAATCTAAACATTCCCATCCGCCAGAACGGCAAGCAGCTGACCTCAAACTGCAGTTTGCGGTTTCCCGTTCACACGTAAACGTGCATCTAACGGTCTCTATTGATGACATATTCCGGCTTACGGAGACACCTTGAAATCTTTATAAGTATAAATATTATAGTGTTCCCATGTTTTTTGTTCTATATACACAGAATAGCGGTGGAATTTTGTACAGTCATGTAATTAATAATCAGCTAATTTTTATTAGTTCGTACAGTTTTTCCTTTTCTGTTGACCATCATGTCATTAATGTAATAAAAACCTTTTTATTAATTTGCAGCCCATATAAATGTCACCACAAAGACGAAAGAAAACGCGAGAATTTACGACCGAAAGCACGCTTGCACGTACTGCGGGACGTTATGTTCCAAGATTGGAAGACATCTCACAACCATACACAAGGGGGAAGAAGAGGTTGTTGCAGCCTTACGATCTAAAAAGAATTCGGCCGAAAGGAATAAGTATTTAACGAAGCTTCGTCTCCAGGGTGATTTCCACCACAATATGAATACCCTGGAGACAGGAGAAGGAGAACTAATCATCGTGAGACGGCCAGGCCAGGACGAGACGAAATATGACATCCACGACTTCCTTCCTTGCGAATTTTGTTTGGGTTTTTTTCGGAAGTGGGACTTATGGAAACATGTTTTATCATGTGATTTTAAGCCTGAAGAAACATCCACTCAACGCAGGCATCCCGTGCAACAAAATGCAAAGTTAATGATTGCTCCAGCAATAACAGGCAGCGACAACGTGTCGTTGAATAAAATATTGTCCGCCATGAATCGCGGCGATATTGCGGATATTGTGAAGAAGGACTCCCTTATCAAACTATACGGAGCAACACTTTTAGAAAAAGAAGGGGAAAAAGATCGCCAGTTTGTCTCCCAAAAGATGAGGGAACTGGGTCGCCTCGTGAAACGCCTCATGGACGTGGAGGAAAACAAAGAGATCCAGTTGTCCGATTTTATCAAGCCGGAGAAATTTGACACCATTGTCAAAGCAGTAAAAGAGACCGCTGGTTTCATGCCGCAAAATGGCCAACAGGAAGTCAATATTCCTTCGCTCGCACTGAAACTCGGGTATTCCATAAAGAAGTGTGCTTCACTTTTACAGAACCAAGCGTTGCGTGCGAAAGACGATTACCAAGTAAAGGAGATAAAGAACTTCCAGAAATTGATGAGATCAGGTGGGAATATAAAATTTCCATCACTCTCTCTCCACTCAAAGAACGTAAGTTAAATTCTGTCGAAGTCCTTCCTCTGGCGGAAGATATATCGAAGTTGAGAAATTTATCAACGATGGGATTGTCGAAAATTCCAGCCAACTGAAGATATCCCCCACGGCCAAGAACTGGACCTCTCTTGCAAAGCTACTTTTGGCGAGGATAGTTATGCTGAACAAAAGAAGGGGCGGCGAAGCGTCCAAATTATTACTAAAGTCATACGACGGGATGCCAGACTGGATTAAACACGCGACATCTGAAATTCTTTCCAGTTTAAGTCCATTGGAGAAACGGCTATCGGAGCGGTAAGTAAAAATATGCAGTTTCTTTTTTAATCATGTCCTGTGCGTGGCTGAAACTTTGGTTACGCTTGTAGGTAAAATGGTTTAAATCGTCGACGCAATTTGTTCTGATCAAGTAGGTTCCCATCCAGCAGTGGAATTTTCACAGTATGTGAACCTACAACAAATAACGCGTTAGTAGTAATATACAGGCCGTTCGACTCCCTTTTGTGGGGTGGAGCAGGGTGGAGCAAGGGGGGAGTGGAGCAAGGGGGGGGGCGGAGCAAGGTGGGGTGGAGCAAGGGGGTGGAGCAAGGGGGTAGAGCACATCATTAAAGTGCTTATGAACGCAAAATGGGTTTTTATTGATTCGGATAAGGCGTGAAAAGTTAGTTAGTAAGTTCTAGATTAGTTTTTGGCTTAGACTTTTAGTTTCGGAGATATAAAGGCTCAAACAGGCAAATTTTGCCATTTTCTGAAAAAAAGTAGCGCGACCAAAATATCACCAAGGGGCCTGGATCCCAGGAACCCAACTTTGATAAACAACTAAGAAATATATGGCGAAGATATCGATATCTTGTGTTTTTTTGCATATTTTGTCTAAAAGATGTTTCGTTTGTGCGTGATCTTACACAGAAAGTACCAACAGTAATATATCTAGCTATCTGACACCTTTTTTGGATGATAAATCACCTATTGCGGCTTTAAACCGATAGAAAAGAGGACACCGAAACTCATCGATCTGAGACATTTGGTGGCAAATACAGGCCATAGTTATCGACCTATAAACAAAGACTAATGTACCCAGTTGTCCCAACATAGGACAGGAATCAACATACAGGTAAGCTGTGATTTTAACAAATGCAATGATGTCTATTCGCGCGTATGAACTTTGGATATTTAACGTTGAATCATGTCACCTAAATGTGCATATTATTTGCTTAGTATACAATGTCATTGAAGCCAGTATGGATGAAAGGTTCTGCGCCGGACATGTCCGGTGTACAACGGTGTTTGTTGACGCACAAATCGATCGAAGTGCTTCTACCTCTGAGAGATTACATACTGCTGTTATAGAATAATATATCATATATGTTTCAATGTGGAAATTATCACAACTTTAATGCCTTTATGGTATTTAACTAATATAAATTAATAGGCCATTCTACTTTTAGACTTCAACCTACTTTATATGTGGACTTTCTGTGTCTTGTGTTATCCTACACATGCGGTCAATGTCACATGTTTTATATGACAGTGAGATACTGATGATATATGTTTAATTGATACATGTATTTGGCACAAACTTGATCACCAAGTGCTGCACTGTCCCACTAGTGGAACCAGCTTAACCTGAGTATCAGGCATTTCTGCAGTTAGGCCTTGGTCCCTAAGCCACCTATGTTGAAGAACCTTAGGGAGGCTAACAGAAAATTCCCTAAATAGAGATACACTTCAACATTGTATAGCCCGTTAAACTATTTGTTTGTGATTTCATCTAGATTATCAGTGAAGTAAACTGGAACCATCAGTGAAAGATGAATTAACATTTTTAATTAAATATTTATTAAACATCTTTATCAATATATGTTGCAGTGTGACTCTATTGTCTCTTGGGGGCAAGTTCACTTTTAATAGCTCAGCCCCTTGATCGATTTGACTGGCTTAACCCATTAATTGGCAAATTTTACTCATCAGTGGTAGAGTACTGCCAATTAATGGGTTAACTGCGCTTGATTGGATCGGCTAAACTTTAGCTGCTTTTTGGATAATGGGTTACCTAGAAAAGAGCCAGACTCCCACTATGGAAGAACTTTACCCATCTGGAAGGAGAGATTCCACTTCTAAAATGTGCAAGGACATCTGGTAGGGGAGGGGGTCAACATCCATTTTCCTCCATGGGGAGGAAGTCGGTTTACCTGCACAGAGAAGCACCTTTCTGAGTTACTTAAATCAGCTATGTGGGCATGCCAAGAAAGTTGGATGTGTGTACACTATGAGTAAAGCAAACATCACTCTCACACCACACATCTTACATCTAATGTGAAAGTTGAACCATGTTTGCTCTGCCCACACAGGCAAAGCTACTGTAATAGAAAGTATGAAGTTTTACAAATCACATACTGGCCTTATGGCTTATTAAATTAGATAAGTTTCCCCCACTAAAACATTCTCAAAAGATGAATATTATTCTAAGCCTATTTATGTGGCAATTAATGTTTAGTGTCGTCACAATAATTCCATATATATATATATCTATATATCCAGTTTATGATATCCGTGTATTGATCATCTTTCAGTTACATGGACAAAGATGACAATCTGCCAACCAATCTTTCTATGAAAGGTTCTGTGAGAATATACATGAGGCCAATTTCATTAGATTGTGGGTTGGCCAGTTGCAGTTAACCAGTTACTATTCTTGAAAATGTCCAAATTTTGGGCAAATTTGAATGTAAAATTTGTAGGGAAACAAGCTTCCTTGCTAAAGTGAGAACCAACTTTAAAACAGGTGTAGAAATGAAATGCAACCGATTCCCATGTCCATGAAGGCATGAAGACTATAAAATGCAGTAAAAGGTTTAAGTTCCATTCCAACAAACTTTTTGCCCTTGCATTCGTTCATTTATTTCTTCTTTCGAAAGAATTTTATAAGCAAGAGACATCTATGTCCCAGAATTTATAGACATAAGTTACTGTCATCAAGTGTCATGGTCGTCTCCACGATCGACTTTGAAATCGCATTTAAATCCATTCCTTCGTCTGTATTCCACGATTGACGATGCGAACCACTAGAAGGGTTACTTTACACACTCAAAAATGTGTGTTGAGTTCAAAAATGTGTTTTTTTCCTCAAGAGATAGCCGACTTTTCAAGATGATTTATCCAAATGTAATTGTTTTTATAGTAAAATTAAATACACACGTTCCTGGGACCCAGTCCCTCGGAAGACGCTACTTTTTTTCCAAAATAGCGACTTTGAGCCTTTATATCTCCGAAACTAAAAGTCTAAGCCAAAAACTAATCTAGAACTTATTAACTAACTTTTTATGTTCTATCTGAATCAATAAAAACCCATTTTGCGTTCATAAGCACTTTAAATATTCAAACCTCATTAGCATATGTGGGGTGGAGCAAGGGGGTGAAGCATATCATTAGCATCATTAATTATGCAATTCGGTCCTACTCCTTTGAGACCTCTCATTAATATGACGTAACGGAATCAGGCAAGTTTGGACGAACAAACAATAAATTTGCTGAGTTCCGCATATTTTGTTGAGTTCAGAAATATGGCTTTGTTATCGTAATAAACATTTCGATTTATAAACTCCGTAAATATATTCTCGTATCTAATATCACCTTATACGAAACGGCTTAGACAACTAATATAGCGATGCTTAACCTAGTAAAATATTATTGCCTTATGCGAAGTAATAACAAGCAGACATATAGCTTTCTAAAACGAGAAGATCTTAAAGTTTATCGCGTTGCTAAGGTCTTATAGATCAATACAAAAATATGTTTGCCAAGCAAATTTATAAACATAGTTCTTACAGGGATTTAAACCTTACAACCTTGTTGTTAGAGCTAGTCTTAGCAATTTGGAGCTCAGCTCGCTCGATTTGGAGCTAAGCTCGCTCGATATTCAATAATTCAATTTTAGGATTCAATGATTCACTCTTAGGCATAATCATTGTCCTAGTCGTAGTCATAGAAATTGGATTAGTTAACAAGTATATCCGAGAGATATACTTGCTCGGTATGGTTAAAGAAATGTAAAGTTATGGTTAAAAGGTGAAAAAGCTACTCCCAAGCGAGTGATGGAGTTTAAGAATAATACGCTATATTTCTGAAAGCTATAGAAAGCTATATTTCTGCTTGTTAACAGGCGGCCGTTTAGTAGATCAAAAAGTAGATAAAGCAATACAGGCTTCAACCTTATGTAGTTTGCTTTGCGTGACAAAAAAATAGTGGCCGGGATATATGGCCGGTTGGACAACGTACAAATATTTGTGGAGATCCAAAAATCATCCGAAGGGCAAACCTATAGAGTCGTCGGGCACAGTGTCCCAGCGTAATAAAGCATTTTGGTCTTTCAATTTGGTCTTTCCAACAAACAATGAAACAAATATTATTCAATAAACAATAAAAGTAATATTTTCTCTTCGTTCCTCACCCGCTCCATGCACAAAATCTCACCCAAAACGCAGGAAAGGGCATTTTAGAGACCCTACTTTTCAAAATTTCCCGGGGGAGCATGCCCCGAGACCCCAATAGGAGTTCTCGCGCCTTCGGCGCTCGTCGGTCCTGTACGTCAATGATCTGTTCGTTAACAATTGAAAGTTACGTACTCAACCCCCAACACTCGAAAGATATGTATGTGACATTTACACATATTCTTTACGGGGCCGTGCATATCGATAACATACACAAACCATTTTATTCTTTACGCTCATACAACCATAGCAACCGTGAAACACAACGTTAGCAATAGCTATGTTAACAGGAACTAGTTGGGACTGTTCAAACGAATACAGCTAGGGTAGGTTCAAAAAAATGGACGGAATCATTTGATTCACAAAACTGATAAATTGTATTTATTCGACAGATTGAACAACATTCTCCAATCATTGCATGCTGCAAATTATGGTATCGGAAAAATCTCATTACTATATATTTTACATCTCTGTAGACTTACCATGGTTGAAACCAGAGGCAAACGAGGTCGAAAAGTCCCTATGATCTTAACGCCAGAGTTAAAAAATGGGATCGATCTTCTTAATTCTTTACGATCCACGGTTGGAATTAAGAAAGAGAATAAATATGTCTTCGCACGGGTAAGTAGAGAATCTCTGGAACCATTGAGAGGATGGGACTGCTTGAGACACTGTGCTTTGGAATGCCAGCCCGAACTGCAAAATCCTGATGCGATAACCAGCACCAAACTGCGAAAATATATCGCAACGATTACTCAGGTTCTTTCCCTGGAAGAAAAAGAAATTGACTGGCTTGCACGACACCTGGGCCATGATATAAAGACACATCGGGAGTATTATCGGCTCCACGAATCGACAATAGAAATAGCAAAAATCAGCAAGCTTCTGTTAGCCGTGGATAGCGGAAAGGCCGGTTCGTTGAAAGGCAAGTCTCTGGATGAAATAACAATTGAAGGTGAGTTATGACTGAAAGTAGAATATATATATATTTTTTTAATTTGATATCCATCTGCACATAATAAAGCATGATACACTGGTTAATAAACATAAGTAGTTTAAAGTTATTTGCGTCAATGTTAGGAAAACGTGGGATTAGTTAATCTGCGACTTGTGAAATTGCGAGCCGCGAGTTTTGAAGTTCCAATTATCAAGCAAAGTTAAAGTTAACTATAGTTAGTGCGAAAGTTAACCAATCAGAATCCCGAATTTTACAGTTAACTATTATTTAACTACAAAACGGGTAGTTAAAATGTAGCTAAGACTTTTATACAACCGGTCCCTGACCTTTTAGTTTCTGGTGTGTTCGCAGCAACTATAGGTTTCAGCTCGCATTTCTTTTTCCGTCATTCGAACACAAAATGGAGCGTTAAATTAGGCCCCGTTACACTATACCGGATCCACATCGTCACGACATCAATTTGAGCCATATCAAAGCGAGTTTAGCCCCCCCAAATTATAATAGTATGATCCATTCAACAAAATCAGCTAATAGGCAAAAGCCTAGAGTCAGGGATGCCGTAAAACGGCTTAAATTGATGTCGTGACGATGCGGATCCGGTATAGTGTAAACGGGGCCTTAGTCTCCGGCTTATACACTGGCGGAATCATCACATCATGGTCACAAATCGGAAATAAAACGCTAGCAATATTGAGTCACCGCAATTCAAATGGCGGACGCTTTGAACGCAAATTTTAAAAATCCTAAATATGTGGGCCGGGTATTTTTACTTTTTCATTGTCCACTCAACCCAGCAATTTTTATTAAGCTGAATAGAGGAACAATAATTCAACAAAAAACCTACCCCAACACAGCAAAAAGCAACAACAATCCAGCTAAAAAAATTCCTTAGAAATTGTTTTTAAAAACAAAAGGTTTCAGTACTTTTGAGTAGGCTGCATTTAAAATATTTTTGGAATTGTTCCATATCAAATATATCAAATTTTGACATCTCGCGCTCGATATCCAGAGCGCTGAATTGGAGATCAGGTAAACGCTTACGGTTCAAACTTTGCCGAAAATCCGCCGAATATTACAGACCGCTAACTATACAACCACTAACTACACAACTACTGTTAACCGCTTGCTACTGCCAAGTGAATTCACACACTAATATTAATAGTATGAATTTGCTTGCAAATTGAGATAACACGTTTAACATACATGATTGCTTCAGGGATTATCTGGACCGCAGGTTCTATTACTTGTATTAAGCTCTTCACTTATTATTGGTTTCGATTTTTCAAGTTGTTTGTACCGGTTGACATCATTACTCTAGCTACACGTACATCTCGGATAAGGCGCTTTAGAGGAAAAGAGAAAACTCGCATTAAGCTACCATATAGAACCAAAGCACCTCCCCACCCGTGCGCGCTTCTTAGCAACTAATCTCTGTATGGTAGCTAAAGGCGATTCTTACATTTTCCCTTTAAAGCGTCTGCCGGGTACGAGGCTGAATGAGTATCGTTATACATTATTATGAAAATAGAGAAATGACTGCAAGCTACAATTAAGCACCCCAGCAACTTAACATTCAACGGAGCTTCCGGTTTATAAGCCTTTAATCGACTTATATAAAATATTTAAATCGCAACGATATTCAGTGAGCCGGATGGATATACATGTAGGTCTGTAACTAACTACCAATAATATTATAAAATTAAGCTTTTTTATAAATGCTGTCTGCACACTACTGTACTTAACTCGACTTACTACATCTCAGTTAGCTGGGAATTACATTGGCGGAACAACCATGCACAGCAATGTTTAAGTCCTAAATATATTAATTGCAAGTATAGGCGATGAACGTAAAAGCGCTTATAACCATGCCTTTCAAGGTGACCATTGTAATAGAGACTAAACGTTATAAAGATATCGGATATAATAATCACATGATCATTAAAATGATTCAATGATTTTTGTAGACATATCTGAGCCAGATCTCACTGAAGACGAGGGTGACGACTACGAAGAAACACCTGGTAGTGACCGAGGTACGCGGTATATGCTTACTATAATTTCTTCCTCTATTACAATTACAATTATTCTTTACTCGGAGATATTTCCAGAAATACAAGAATTCATATATTCATTCATACGCATTCGTTTCGACTCGCTACTCGCGAGTACTCTCACTCGTTATCACTCGCTACTCGAAACTTGCGAATCATTGCGAGTGCAATAATGACTCGCTAATTGCGAGCCATTGCGAGGGTAAATAAAATCGACGACAGTACCTGGTATAGCAATAAAACATAATAATCAATGAACTGATATACGATAACTTAAAAGATAATAGGCAGATTGTCACGCACGTGTTAAAAAATAGAGCTTTCTGTATTCAATAGACTATAGTAGGTAGCTATAGACAGATACAGAAATTGCATATACAGAATACGATAAATGCAGCAAAACGGTTAGCAAAATTTTATCTTAATGGTGGTATAGTCATTGTATGGTAAAGAAAAAATTTAGGTGACAATTTCAATCACGAAATCATAGTTGACTTTCGCTTATTAGAGAATGAGTAATCGGACTTTCTTAGCTTATCCGTTAAAATATACTACCAATTACTATCAATGAATATAGTATTAAAATAGCTTCGTATAATATAGTGTGATACGGTCACACCATACAAAGCGTTATCAAATTGGCAAGAGAGAGTATATAACGCTTTCACGTGGAAGCATTTTAATAAACAATGATCAACATACTCACAGTCACACAGCATAATCAGACAAGAACCAACAGTGAACAATGACGGCACAGTAAACAGTTTGGGCCTTGGCTTTTTAAAGTTGACAAAGGTCAAGATTTTGTCGAGGATATTGTGCAAATACACATGAGATTAGCGTTGTTTGTCTTGGTAGGGAAAGTAGCGAATTTTAATGTCTGTAATAGTCTTTACATAAAAATTTGTATCACACATGGTATGTGCGCGAGCGGGTTGTTTACGTCCGTTTGGAGAAACTAAAATTTGCATGTGAACGGTTTTCAAAATGCACTTTTCAGAAATCGCTTTCATCAAACCTGATAAATTATTTTTGGTGTGTGTCTTTAGTTGCAGGCCTTCACTGTAACGTATGTGCTAATTCTATATAATTTTTATACTATATATATATATATAGAGAGAGATTAGAGTAGAGCATCAAGTCGTTTATGAGTCGGCTAAGATTTCATCGCGTGCTTCATGTCTGCGAAAGAAAGTCCGTATCATTACTCCATTACTCATTCTCTAATAAACGAAAGTGAACTATAATTTCGTGATTGAAATTGTCACTTAATTTTTTTCTTTACTATACAATGACTATACCACCATTGTGATAAAATTTGGCTAACTTTTGCTGCATTTACCGTATACTGTTATGCAATTTCTGTATCTGTCTACACCTACCAGTCTATTGAGTACATATGCGTGACAATCTGCCTATAATCTTTTAAGTTATTCCATCAGTTCATTTATTGTTATGTTTTATTGCTATACTTTACTGTCGATTTGATTTACACTCACAATGGCTCGCAATTAGCGAGTCATTGCGAGTGAGTTAAATTACACTCGCAATGGCTCGCAAGTTTCGAGTAGCGAGTGATTATGAGTGAGTACTCGTGAGTAGCGAGATGAAACGAATGCTCGTTCCCTTACTCGCGACCGGTACTAATTGAAATGTGATTGGAAGGTACGGGATAAAATTTCAGTATGCGAAATATCATATATCGTTTCTGATAAATTCGTTGATAAAACTTATTGAATAATTTGTTAGATGTTTTGTGACCTTAACAAATCACGTGACTGCGCGTAGCACCCGCACGAGGTGGTTAAACTAAAACAACAAATAATATTCACTGCTGACTAGCATCCTATAGACACCGACAAAATGCATTTAGAAAAGAAAGAGTTTAGTAAGATCACCATCTTTCTTATGAACGATTATTAAAGACACTATCAGATATTTCATATCTAGTCTAATTGTACGAGGTGAAACCTGTGACCAAGAAAATCTCGCCAACGAGGTTTATATATCCTTCCAAAACAACTGACTTAAGCGAGCGATGTTTTGTTTCAGTTTCAACAACTCCAACAAGCAAGAAATCGCAACTACGAAGAAACAGAAAACCAGATGAAGACGAATCCCAAGGCAGGTTTTTTCTTCATAAAATATAATTCAATTATGAGGCTCATAATTTAAACCATCAATACAATTAGTTTACATTTGTTTGAAAACTATAGAAGCATTTTCTTCAAGCCGAATTATCTGAGTGTGCAATAAATTTGAGAATTAGTTTAACCCATGCTTTATGAACCAGAAAATACTTTAAAAAATACAGTAATACCCAGCAGTCCTGGATTTATTAACGTTTTCAAAAGTAACATATACTCAGTTCAAATATTTTACTCACTCTTAGTTAGATTGCCCTTAGCGGTCTCACATATACCTTAGCGGTCTCACACATGCTACCTTTTCTACTTTTCGGAAACAGTTAGCAGAAATACCAGACAATAGAATAGGCACTGTAGGCCTGTTCGTATATTTCAAGAAGTTTTACCTTTACTTACTAGAAATGACATTATACGAAGGCGCATAAGTACCTCACCTTTTCCACCTTCTTTTTACTTAAGTCTCTAATATATCGGGAAAAGTTTGTGGGTGTATATATACTATGGGTAGGAAAATCAATCGGCAATTTCTATAAATAGATCGTATTTGCCTTGACCAATTTTGTTCGCATTGATAGAAAAAGGGTATCATTTGACAACTAAATTTGATCTTTATTGGTACAAACTCAATACTTCAGTCATGATAACAAGTCAATGTTGGAATACCTTATTTATAACCTAAATAACCTTAGAGATAAACAACAAAAACAGAGGAATGCATGTTTTTGACACCCACACCCATTAAAACATTTATTTATACAGTTTTCATTGTTTAGGCACCCAAACAGAAGGCTTGAGTGACGAAGACTGGTCTCCAAGTAAGCACATACACTATTACTACCTATTCTTTATTCTATTATTCTACTACGTTATGTGCAAATTAAGGTAAGCTGAGTGGAATTCTATGCACAAGTTAAGCACCTAGTTATAGTAGTGTATATACTTTTGAATAGAAAATAACAATATTTTATGGTCAGATACTAGGGTCATTGACTAAGAGCATGTCACAAACTAAGTGGCAGAAATATGTACGAATGACACTATATACTTAAAATAGTTTTGGCCATATATGATGTCTATCATGTTGGATTTGTGTCTGTTAATTTACACTATTCTTTAGTATACAAGATAAATATTCTTTCCTGTAAATTCTCAGCTTTTCTAAAGTTGTGGATGCCACATACTAGCTATAAAAGGAAAAATACCATGTTTCAGCAATTCCATATGCATAAAAATCTATGGAAAGTGTTTAACACTTAACTTACCAAGCTTGGCTATCACTCGGAATACCCGCCCAACAGTGGTGGGGAATCAGTACAATTGGTGATTGGTTTTATAGCTAGTGAAATTGTACGAGATGAAACCCGTAACCAAGAAAATCTCGCCAAACGAGGTTTATATATCCTTCCAAAACAACTGACTTAAAAAAGTGGTATTAACCGAGCGATGTTTTGTTTCAGTATCGACAAGCAAGAAGTCGCAGCTACGAAGAAATAGAAAATCAGATGAAGACGAATCCCAAGGTAGGTTTTTTCTCCATAAAATATAATTCTTATAATTTAAACCATCAATACAATTAGTTTACATTTGTTTGAAAACTATAGAAGCATTTTCTTCAAGCCGAATTATCTGAGTGTGGAATAAATTTGAGAATTAGTTTAACCCATGCTTTATGAACCAGAAAATACTTTAAAAAATACAGTAATACCCAGCAGTCCTGGATTTAATAACGTTTGCAAAAGTAACGTATACTCAGTTCAAAGTCATTTTAACGAATCATTTACTCACTCTTAGAATATGTTACTTTGGATTTATCACTTACCAGCTTTGTTCAAAATTTCGATATAATCGAATCTATTTGCACACAATTCAATCATTTCAAGTGAGCAATAAATATACTTCATTGCAATCAACCTTGCTTTCGTCTACAATACTTAACCTCTCTTGGGGAAATCTGTGCGCTCATGATTTACATAGTATTACCTATTATTGTTGTCAACAACTTATTAAATTGATGAATTGTGAACTTCAGTTAGCACAGAACAAGTCTATGTTTCTCATATATATATATACAGCTAATTCAAAAAATGTTGTCCTTGCAAACCTTAAACTCTAAAGTGTCTATGAAGTGAAAAATCACTACCCATTTTTTTCTTCGCAAACGAAACATTGACTTATAAAAACACACTATGCAAAATTTGAACTCAATCGGTGCAATACTTTTTAAACTACAAACCATCAAACATAGTAAATTGCGCGATTTTGGGGGGAAATTATCGCGCGGTCAGACGGCGACCTAGGGTCACCGATGACGTATGCAAATGGACATGTCTTGCAATGTTCTGTATTTTGAGTTGGTTCAATACTAAATATTTCCCAAATATAAACACCAAATACCGCAATTTATAGAAAGTTTGTAATATTTTCTGTACTTGATTTCACATGAGTGATTTTAGTATAATATCTAATCATTCTATATCTGGCAAAATATATCTTAATATTAATCTAATCCAACGTTTCGGCTTTCTTGCAACTTTTTACTATTTGGACTAACAAGTAGCTGGAATATAATTATTTGGCAGAGTGCTCATTGACAGGACGCGAAACCTGACGCCAAGGTATAGACACGGCGCGCGGTATATCTAAAATAGCAATAAAGTGTTTTGTGGTTTTTAAATGTTCATTAAAATGCATGTCTGCATGAAGAGACTAATTCATTGCGTTTGTTCAAAGTAGCTAATTCGGGTTTACATATGATGTAGTATTTTTCCCACAAGCAAAGATTGCATCTGTTAGAGGCGCAGTTGCAAGGTTTAGTTCGTTTCAAAATGTTCCATTTAATGCTGTAATGAACATTGCTATCCTTTAACTTCCAGCCGGATATATTTGCTTAGTTCTGTAGCGTTCCGCGTCTTATATATATATAGCTGTAATGTAGAAGTACCCAGTCTATACTAAAACCATAACCAGCAATTAATTACGTAAAACTGTTTTTGTTTCCATAGTCTGCATTTCTGATTAAAGATTTTAGAAACTATTATATATGTGCTTTATATTTTGGAAAAAATGAGCTGGTGGATTGCTGGTGAAGCTGGAATAGAAACTAGCGCCACAAAACTATGCCGAAAATTTAAGAAAAACAGATTATTTAGTAACAAAGCCAGGACACAACAATACAGTAAAATATATTTCTGTGTGGTTTTCCTTAGCGACTGCAAAGTGTACAAGGTGTACCACGGATAGCAACTACATGCAAAGCAATTGTGTTTTCAGGCCATTGTTGAATAGTTATGGTTGCAATGAATCGCCCAATTTCAAATAAAAATAGATAGAAGTTATAGTTTGTGTCAAATACACACATTCAGTGACAACAAACTAGTAATTCGTACTGAAATGTGTTCTTATGCTAAGCAATACTAATGATCTTTAAGTGTCCCAATCAAAGAGGCCAAGACTTCAAAATGGCACAGATGAGGAGTGGCTACCTGGTAAGTTTAATCAATTCGTTGAAATGAGCCATGGGTGGCAACATCAATATTCATCCAATATATGGTAAAATACTTCACCCATGATAACATGTTAATGTTGGAATACCTATTTAATATATATAACCTAAACAACTTAAGACTAAACAACAAAAACAGAGGAATGCATATGTTTTGACACCCACACCCATTAAAACATTTATTTATACAGTTTTCATTGTTTAGGCACCCAAACAGAAGGCATGAGTGACGAAGACTGGTCTCCAAGTAAGCACATACACTATTACTACCTAT
This sequence comes from Trachythela sp. YZ-2020, assembly GCA_016169945.1. Taxonomy (NCBI): domain Eukaryota; kingdom Metazoa; phylum Cnidaria; class Anthozoa; order Malacalcyonacea; family Clavulariidae; genus Trachythela; species Trachythela sp. YZ-2020. The sequence goes on along the minus strand of JADLSH010000074.1, from coordinate 379,084 downwards.
TCTTTATTCTATTATTCTACTACGTTATGTGCAAATTAAGGTAAGCTGAGTGGAATTCTATGCACAAGTTAAGCACCTAGTTATAGTAGTGTATATGCCAAATAATATTTGATATGTAGATTTATTAAAGAAACATGGCTGTGACCTAACAAATGTCCCATTTGACTCCTGGCTTGCCACTCAAAATGCAGATCAAAGTGCAGATTAATGTGCAAGATGCCAATGTGTTGCCTTGGCAAGTAAAATCATCTGGCATTAGACAGAGTAAAATAACAAAATTAGGCACATTTGGGCACACTGCAGTTCAATGGGTAGATTCATTAACATGCAAGACTCTTCGGTTCCCTGTGATATATAATAAAATATCAAAGTAGGACACATTGGGCCACACTGCAGTCTAACAGAGCATTAACAAGAAATTAAAATAATAAGAGAACAACAATTAACTCAATATTTGTTCTCAATATGCTGTACTGTACGTCTGTAGGAGGCAGAAAATATATATATATATATAGACAGTTTGATCATATAGACCCACAGCATATTGTGTATAGATGCTACCTACCGAGTACACTGACTAGAACCACACATTCAAGATATTATTTTTTTCTATCAAAGGACAATCCCACAAGCCACTATCTTGTGCCAAGTCACGTCACAGTAGCTCAGCAGCAAAAAGTAAACGTGAGTTTCACTTATTATTATTACTTTTGAATAGAAAATAACAATATTTTATGGTCACATACTAGGTCATTGACTAAGAGCATGTCACAAACTAAGTGGCAGAAATATGTAGCAAGCCACAAAGGAACGGATCATTACTTTTTGGCAAGAGGATAATAAATCCTAAAATACATTGTTCACAAATTCCAAAAAGGTTGCCTAACAAAACTATCTGCAGTGTCTCTAACGTTAACCCATTGCACTGATTATTAATACACTCTAATTATTCAAATTTCTTGATCATATTTGTCATAATATGAATGGTCATAACAAAACAATTTTGCTACTTTTGTGTCAAATCCAACTGTGTTCATCCCCTCCCCCCAGATAGGCAGGCAAGCCAGGCATTTGACAGGCAGGCAGGCATTTGACTGACAATGCAAGCCAGACAGGAAGGCATTTGACTGATGATGAGCTCTGCATAGGTGAGAATTTGATGCAAGCTCTTCTGTCCAGTCGAGCAAATGACCATGTACAATAAATTTTGTCAGCAGTGGCTCATAAATAGGTGTATGATCTGGCACTATAATCAACTTGCAGGCAAATCTCGGTCACACAATTTCCATACTTTCCAGTCAGGGCTTATGGTAGTTTTTCTGACCATAAGCTGAGCTCTAAATGCAGCTATTTAAAATCTAGGACTTGACATTTTGCCCTATGGCAGGGCATTTGACTGTTTTTCATCTGGGCAGACGGACTATTCATTTTGCAATTTAAATTAATCTCTCGTCAAGAGCATGCTGGGGGGGGGGACTGTCGCTTTTGGTTTTGACTCGTACTTTTAAAGCTGTAAAATGAGCGGGGCTGGATTATTGGAATGGAGATCGCATTTAAACAAAGTAGAAAAGCAATTTGATATCAGCGTTCGTATCGAATATATTTTGAACAAATTAAGTCGAAGAAAAATACATATTGAAACTCACAATGTTTGGCAGCTTACAAATCCCACGTGCTTCAGAAACCATTCGAGGAGATTTGAGGTTTTTCATGGTCTGTGGCAACAATACTGCCCTTTTCCAACAGATTTAACTCGCCCACGGCTTTTCCAATGTCCAAGACATTGAAATCATTCAATTAAATAGCAAAATATACGGTCTACAAAATAGACTACGATCCAACAGGTGGGAATTTTGTTTGAGCATGCGTTGCATTTCGCGCGGTTGTTAGAAATGAGACCTGGAGCGAGTAAACTCGGCTATTGAATTTCCGAGCGATTCTTACAAATTTTGACCTAGTTTTTTCTACCAACTGAAATTATTTAATTGATTCATTGACTGAGAGTGTAAGCAAATAAATAATTACTTTTAAAAACTTAAAAATTGCGTAAAGAAACATCTTTATACGTATCGGAATTTTGATGTAAACAAATTCTTCCCCAATATAATGTATATGCTATTAGGGGTATTTTAAACCGTATTTGGTTTTGAGGCTCTCGACAAAATTTTGAAATAATCTATTTCTTTATCATTTTACTGTGCTGATTTTCACACCTTGAATTACTATTTACTATATTAGAGAAAAAGGGCAAAATATTCATGATTTCAAAACTGCCCATTCTTCTGGAATCAATGGGTTTTAATCTCTCAATCGAATCGCTTTAACAAGCAAGAATAGTATAAACATAGAATTTCTGGCAGCATTTTCAAAGGTACTTTTGTGAACAATTTCAGATCACATAAATAGTGTCGCCGTTTTTGGTATCAAACGAGAATTTTTATATCTAAATTACTTTGATTAAGGGATTAAGAAAGGTTCAAACTACCGTTTAAGGATAGTCTCGTTTTGAGGCCTCGGCTAGATTTTTTGCAATCTTAAGTTTAAAATGTGGCATTTTCCTATTTTTCGAAAAAAATGCCGATTTTGGCCGTACGAAATCTCACAGGTTTTGATAATGAGAAAACTATTATAGCAATTTTTGTATAGAAACATGCGTTGAAAAATGAAATTCAAACCCACCGTAAGTTAAACTTTCTAATTTTATATGTTTACGAAGCCAAGACAACTAGCATCTTCGAACAAAGTAAAATTTCGCTCATGTTCCGTCGTAGAAAAATATCCTTTATATTCCTCTGATTTCAGTTCAATTTCTTTCCTCCTGTTCATTTTGTCATAAACTTTGTAGAAAAATATTTTAGTACTGATACATCCACTGTTTTCTTGTTTTTGTTCATTTTAACAATTTTTTTAAAAAAATTTCGCGTGCGCCCGCAATTTGTTGACCAGCACTTGCAAAATTCCCACCTGTTCTACGAAGGACTCTAACTAGAAGAAGGGCTCCCAACTTGAAGGAGGGTTCCTAACTTGAAGAAGGGTCGCTAACTGAAGAAGGGTTCCTAACTCGAAGAAGGGCTCCTAACTTAAAGGAGGGTTCATAACTTAAAGAAAGGTTCCTAACTTGAAGAAGGGCTCCTAACTTGAAGAAGGTTCCTAACTTAAAGAAAGGCTCCTAGCTTGAAGAAGGGTTCCTAACTTGAAGGAGGGTCCAACCTTGAACCTTGAACCCCACCAAGTGTCAGTATAAGATGGATCGCATTATTTTTATGGGTATGTTTCTTTCGGCATTGGGCCAACCAATAACCGGGTGAAAGCTGTAACAGAGACGCAAGAGAACCAGAAACCACCGACGAACTTCGCAGTTTTTTGGGCTTGGTAAGCAGCCGATTTATACCCCAATTTGCTACCCTATCCGAGCCTCTGCGTAGACTCACGAAAAAGAACACGGGCACTAAAAGACAGTCTTGCCCGCGCAACGAACCTCGCATATTTGGACAAGAACGTACCAACCCAAGTTATTGCCGATGCCAGCCCGGTTGGTTTGGGAGCAGTTTTGACCCAAGTGCAAAATGGTAATCACGTGCCCATCTGCTACGCAGGCCGCAACCTTACTGATTGTGAACGACGTTATTCCCAAACGCAACGAGAAGCTCTGACATTACTCTGGGCTTGTGAGAAGTTTCACCCCCACATCTACGGTATTAAATTCGACTTTGTTACTGATCACAAACCTCTCAAAGCCATTTACAACCCTCGTTCTCGACCATCTGCACGTGTTGAACGATGGACACTGAGGCTTCAACCTTATGACTGCAAAGTTGTACATATCCCGGGGCAACAAAACATCGCGGATTTCTTGTCTCGTCTGCTACCACAACACCCTGATCAAACCCACCACCACGTCGCTGATGAATATATTCGGTTCGTCACACATGCGTCCATTCCCAATGCAATGAAGACTAGGGAGGTTGAAGCAGCCACCGCACAAGATAACGAACTGCCAGAGCTGAAGATAGCAATACAAAGTGGTCGATTTGAGAAGTGCAAGCCATACATGCCAGTTGTAGGAGAACTTTTCATCAACTGTGTGCTACCAACCAAGCTCCGCCCACAAGCTTTGGCACTTGCTCATGAAGGATACTTGGGTATTGTGGGCACAAAACAAAATCTACGAAGCAAAGTCTACTGGCCAGGCATGGATAAAGCATCAGAGCAACATTGCAAATCATGTCACGGTTGCCGACTTGTAGCCCAACCAAACCCTCCCGAGCCAATAAAATCCACAGCGCTCCCTGATGCACCATGGCAGCACCTAGCAGCTGACTGAATGGGACCCTTTCCCTCTGAACACTCCACACTGGTTGTCGTGGACTACTATACAGTCGCTTCTACGAGTATGAAAGCCCACGTTCCACAACCACTGACAAAGTCATTGACGCCATGGAAGAAATGTTCAGTCGCCATGGTTTGCCACTGGCAATCAAAACCGATAATGGACCACAGTTTAAGGCCGCAGAGTCCGGAGATCGAATATTGCAACGCCAACGGTATAACCTAAGTAAAGTCACGCCCAAGTGGGCACAAGGCAATGGGCGGTGGAGAGACAATATCGATCTATGGAAAAGCGGATTAAGATCGCACAGGCAGAAGGCCTCGACTGGAAGAAAGAACTTCAAAGATATGTCACAAAGTACAGAGGACTTGCCCAAACCACAACAGGGAAGAGCCCAGCAGAGATGATGTTCAACCGCTAAATCAGGGGGAAACTGCCAGACCTAAACATTGGCCATCACAACAACGACTTAGAAACACGAGACAGAGATGCAGAACAGAAAGGCAAAGCAAAGATCTACGCTGACCAACGCCGCAATACAAAGGTTTCCAGCATCCAAGTAGGTGACACAGTTTTGTTGAAGCAAGAGAAGTCCGACAAATTCTCCACGACCTTCGAGCCTAATCCATACACCATCATAAGTAAAAATGGAAGTAAGGTTGTAGTTCAGTCTTCCAGTGGTACTATATATTCCACGAACACCTCTCATGTTAAGAAATATATTTATAAAATAACATGTATTTTACGCGTGCTCTGATTGGTCGAAACCCGTGTTTGGATCAGGCCATCCAAACACGGAAGACTATCGTGTTGTTGTTATTTTATAAACAATTACTTTATGGTTTTCGTGTTTGGATGGCCTGATCCAAACACTTGGGAATGTTGCTCGAGTTAAGAAAAGCTCGCAAAATCACTCGCCTTCGGCTCGAGATTTCGCGCGCTTTTCTTAACTCTCGCAACATTCCCGCGTGTTTGGATCAGGCCATCCAAACACGGAAACCATAAAGTAATTGTATATTCCACAACCGAAGACAATCAAACTGAAACGAGCGTGCCAGAAAAACCGGAGGAACACATCAAACCCGCAAGAGACAAGAAAACACCTCCGAAATATCATGACTATATTACAGGCTTTTAAGTTTCGAACTGCCAAAAACAGTGAAATAGACCTTTATATTGTTGACATTATGTTATTCCTTGAACAATAGACTAGTTTACCAAAAAGGGGAGAGATGTAGTGTATTGGGTTCCCTGTGCATAGCACGAGGGAAGTGGTGTAAGATTAATATGGGGGGTTGCAAGTAGGAAAATATATGGTTTGTTGATAAAGTTAAATCTGTAGTTTAATCTGTGCGAATCCGTGGTTAGATCCGGCCATCAGGCGTTACAGGGTCCACAACTTAAAGAAGGGCTCCTAACTTGAAGAAGGGTCCATAACTTAAAGAAGGGCATGCATCAGCCCACAACTTAATAGGATTCCTGTTCAATTTTTCCGCAAATTGAAGTTCCGTCACTGTTAAGTTGCAGGTTCGAGGGGAATTCACCTCTCTGGGTTTTTCTCTTGGCAGATGGCCCACTCCCATTCAGGCTACGCTACACTTGTACGAACACTTTTTAGTAAACAGTGTAAAACATGCTTGGTTCAGCAGCGACTTTTGTCATGGAAATAGTTAAAATTTATCCCGTGGCTGTGCAACATTGCTCTTTTGTCAAAGTAGCTTTTACATGAAATGCTCATGTTCGCCGAATAAATTGAGGGCTCGCGGGGCTCTTGAAACACTTCGAGCGTAAACTGTATATATTTTGAAATTTGCCGTGACACAATTTGTAATTGCAAAGGAGTAACTTTACTTATAAAACACATTAAACAGGTCAAACAAAGTGCATCACGTTAGGGGCCCCAAAACTTAATGACAAGTTTAGGGAGCCCGAAATTTGTTTTGTACCCTCTCAATGACATCGATCAGAACGGCCCTGCCATTGGGCATGTTATATTACTTATATAGAACACCCTATCGATAATTACGTCGCAAAGCTCTCCTTGGCCTGGGAGCCTCATTCTCACGAATAGTGAGTTAATTGCACTTATTCTTGATTTATGAAAGCGGGAATTCCGGGCCAAGGAAGTATTCGTGATGTAATTATCGAAAGGGTGTATTAGCTATGGCACATGTCTATTATCCAAACCGGTTTGACATATTTTTTACCTCACTAATAGCCAATAGCCTGAGATGGTTTAGATCTTACGCTAATCCAGTATGCATAGGGTAAAACGCGGACTGGACTCAATTAGTAAAACACGGACAAGACTTAATTACCGTATCGCATGGGAAGCTTTTGCCTGCGTGGCAGGCGTTCTATTGTTGGGGAGGGAGTTTTGTTTAGAGTGCGCTCTATTTTTCTCACCTAGCGCGCGCTCTCAAAAAAAAAGAGTGCGCTCTGAACAAAACTCCCTTCCCAAAAATAGAACGCCTGCCACGCAGGCTAGGGAAGCTTTATATGCGACTAACTCGGCTACAAGTAATTGATATGATATTTGATATTTCAACCACCACAACAACCATCACCAATAGCCATGTTATTCAGCATTAACGTTGAATAACCATAGTCGCCCCAGCGGTTGAATAACCATAGTCGCCCCAGCGACTTAACGCTCCATCTAGCGTGTTGTTTTACAGATTACTATTTTTGGTTTAGGAAAACAACAACATAGAGAGTGGTCGACTGCAGAGAAAAAATGCGTCCTAGAATACCTGGGTCATCTGATCCGAGAAGGAAGAGTTCCAAACAAAAAGGAAAGTGAAGATTGCAAGGAAAAGGGAAAAGGTGTGCTAGACAAGCGAGACTGGAGAGGGATAAAGTATTGGGTGAAAAACCAAATAGCAAAAAGGAATAGAGCCAAAAGATAAGTAGCCATCCCTGCTATCATTATATTGATCTTTGATGTTTAATCGCAGACCGCAGTCACTACGTGAGATGCTTATATCATCTATACGAGCTAAAGAACTGCATCGATACAACCTAAAACTTGTTTACGTTATTATTGTGTTTACACATGCGAAAATCTGTTGGTCGGAATATATTTATAACAATGTATAGAGCATATGCATGTCTCTTCATAAATTTCAGCTATCTTTATGTTGTGTGATATACATGGTGGGAACAAGCATGCAGTTTTTAAACCTAACCAGTTCGCCATAACTAGAGCTGCTCCTATCGGAATATTTTCCTAGTCGATTTATTGCTGTCAGCAAATATTTATATCAATTAATCGTACTGAATTAAATACCACACGTCCAAGACGTGGCAAAATTAAACGAGAAAACATGACGTTTCCTATACTCGTTGCAAAATTAACTATCTTAAATTGAGAGCACCAGAATGCCGTTATCTCTTTTCATTCTCCTAATTCCAGAGATAAAGTTTGGTTAAATATCATGGTGTGCATGGTTGTTCACAATGATCCAATTATTGTGACAATAATCGATCGCCAAAAACAATCGATTAATCGATATCCATCGATTAATTAGGAGCAGTTCTAGCCTTAATTTTCTTTGTTTCCTAAGTCGGGCTTTGTGTGCTAATAGAGACCTTACGATGTAGGACGGCAACGCGAACGACGACGGCCAAAACAAACTCCTTCAAATAAATCAATTAAATAAATAAAACTTGTCGTGTATTATCAATCGTCTGAATTCACTTTCGTTTGACGAAGTTGAGATAAGGGCTTTTTGGTTTAGAAGATTTCTACTTCAGGACTGAGCCAATTTGCTCAGTATCATTTCTATTCTAAAATACTATAAATTTCATTGTATTTATAGCCGTCGTCGTCACGTTGCCGTCTTAAATCGTAAGGTCTCTATTTAAGCACAACGCACTACCGGCTCGTTTGCATGATGACATATAGCAACTTCTGCAGTTTTACGTCTTTAAATTATAATTATACAAAACTGCAGAGCAGCTATGTACGTATACAAATAGCCGACTACACTATATGTATCATGAGGATTTTGAAAGTGGTCATTCTAAGAATAAAGCACACATGCATGTGCTTTATTTAATTCAACAATTATATATTTTGTTTCGATTCTCATATATATATATATATATATATATATATATATATAGGTATCTACCAGAATTTACTATGGAATATGATAATCAAAGCTTTGTAGTGATCATTACCATGCAACAACCAAAACATACACAGACCACTGTCTTGTCAAGGAAAATGTTTAGGAACCTTGCCTTTTTTAAATTTATTTATTTTTCAAACATTTTTCTTTGCATTCATTGCAGCTCATATAGCCATAGGGTATAGGAAAGTTTCGATAAATATTTCTTCACGGCAAAAGCATGAACAAACTTCGACCATGATCAGTAGAGATGTTTTTGAAAGAATATCTTACGAATTGTCTTATGATTAGAATGAATTAATGCCGATTAGTTTATAGATACGGTGACAAGTTATGCAATTAAGCTTAAGTTTTGAATCTCCTGATAGAAATTGCTTAAGACGGAAAATTTAGAATAATATTTAAGGACGGGATTAGAGCTGCCCCCATTGGTTCATTTTCAGAATCGATTATTAGTTTTCATTAATCGCAATCTCTTCACCTTACAGGACACCCTTTACAACTGATCTCATCCACTTTCCTCCCCACCCCCGGTCCATGACAATAGCCTCAAGGTCATTTCGCTAAGTCGGTGGTAGAGTATGTGTGGCCTGCGCATTTACACTGTAAAGTATGGTTCTTGTCACACAGGCTTGGTATATGCTCCCATCTTGGTGTTGGGTGATAAAAGCCAAAAGGTGGTCAGATTTGCCACAATTGTCACAACTTTACTAATAGTAATTCGCTTTTCGAGTGTAGTTATCTCGGGTTTTCTCTTGGTCTTTAAATGTACGTTTATTGACAGGTCAAAGCAGTTGATTAGGGGATGATTAGTGAGGACTGCATCGTCAGCAAAGAGTAGTTTCCTTATTAATAGCATCTTTTGCAATTTGACCTTAATTAGCACAGGGTTTCTTATGCTCGAATTATGTTCACTTATTAATCAGTCAATGGCTATTTCGCAAAGCAGTAATCGCTCTGTTACGGTTACTGCGATAGCCATTATTCCTGGGCACATTGACTTCCTCTTAACATTGTAAAAAGAGCCAATACAGGTGACGTAAATGGCGACTGTTCCTCCAGGCGTTGATAATTAAGCTCTGCCAAATGATATCTTTCCCTGGAGATTTTCCAGAGGCATGACCGGTTGATATCTTCGCAGTATGTAAAGTCCTATAAGAGATACAGAAACTATTGGCGATATTTTCTCTCTAGCACTCGGCACACATCTTCATCTGTTCATAGTTAATAGAGACAACTATGATCTGTTTAATTTGCTTTTATATAATTACTTTGAAGGCTTACTTAAAATGCAAATATTTTATATATTTTGGCCGAAAGCTCTTTTCGATCCATCGTGCATGCTACGGATGTTATCACAATCAACGATGCATGACCTGGATACTCCGACAGAGATTCATCCATTAGTCGAAATTGAAAAACTCAAAAGCAAAACTTCTCGGCAGCTAATTCAATCTCAATTCACTATAATAATAAACATATTCCACATGACAATTGTCATAAACTTAAATAAAAAAGGCGATGCTAGTGCTCTCGTCCTTATTGTTTACGGTACTTTTGGGTCAGGCCGGTAATTTCAGAGTTATTTTACTCGATACAAGAAATTTCACTAGAGCTTACTAAATTAATAATTTGGCTTCCAACATTGTTTATCAAACCAAATACGTAGGCTACGTTCAAATACAAGCTCAAGGTTTGAATGAAATGACCGAAAATTAAAGTTATTCGTTCAGTAAGTTTTGTCGAACGGAATAGTGTCGTCAGGCACGAGTTTAAGGGATAGGGACAGATCATCCGTCAAGAGACATCATCTGCCCGATGGTCCATCCGTCTTTGCGTCCGAACATTTCATCTTATCGACTCTATTTGTAAACATAAACATAGACGTAGACGGATCAGCTATCTTGACGATTCATTCATCTTAACTGATGATCTGCTTGTCACATGCACAGTCGAATTTTTAGACGAATCTGTCATGCAGTTGTCATTGACACATAACTCAAATTCAACTGCATGGACGCCCGCCCGTCTCTGCATAAATCAGCCTAAAATCAGCTGGATTGACATGCAGACATTTTGCCGTTAAATTATATTACTATAAATTACATTAGTCTGCATGCATGCACGTAATTTATCTATTATAGGTTGTGTGAAAAGTTAGATAATAGAGAGACTATTTCACCTTAAATAATAAAATCTTAAAATCCGGATTATTGCGGTGATACTTAGCAGGTTGTATCCATCATTATGAAGAACAATCAACAAAATATGTGCAATTATTTTTTCCAGAGTTACAGAGTTTTAAGTTATAAAAATTGGTGACGACAGCATTATTTTAGAAGTTGTTTCACGCTGTCTTGCATGCACAACGTAACTGAACAATGTTGGTCTGGCTTTCAAACGGATTAGTAATCTGTTCCAAATTACAATTGTAGCATTTTGGTTGAAGCGCTTTAAAATATTGGCATCACAATTTGGCCGCCATGTTGTTGGTCAGATTTGACCAATGATTGATTACAAAGGTAAGCCACATAATTTCTGATGAATAACCAAACTTTATGCATTAAATTACGTTATACAAAATAGCGTTAACGGCCCTTTTTCTAATATCATGCTGACGTCAGCAGCATATTAAAAACTCTGTAACTCAGAAAAGAATATTTGTATCAATCCAGAATTTCTAAATAAAACTGTCTAAATAAAGTGTTATGATCTACAAAACTTATAAAACAATCAGCTTTTCAGCTTTCGTTTTTAATATATTACAAATTTTGTAATGCTAGATAAAACCTCTATATAGGCCTGTTGAAGTAGTAAAAATGGTCAAAACAATGAGTGACCTGGTAGCACAGACGCGGCGTGCAATCGCGAATCTTCATTTTGGGAACATCCAGAATTGTCTAGCTTTTTATTATACTTGTATTTATACATTTATAAATATATTATACTTACTTACTATTTACTAACACATAGTTCACCAATGTATCTTTTGTATAAGTACTATTAGTATTCATTAAGAAAATGTTATTTATATTAGTTAATGTTAAAATATACTTTTTCTGTTTTATATTGTTCATATTATTCTGTCATTTACAATAAATAACAATTATTTTCTCTATTTGAACGATAATGTCGTGTACTTAGACTGACACATTTTGAAACTTTCTACTTTTCATACACCATGCAGATCCTATTCTATTACTTCGCCATCTTGTGTAACTTTTTTAGTCTGGTAATGTATCTAAATTCAATAAATAATATAACAGTACTCAAATTTTTAGAAAATAACTTATCAAGCCCACCTAACACTCTTTCAGTAAATCTCTTGCAGCATTCATTGATATACACAAAGAACAGTACTGGCCTAATTTATTTAGTAATGCAATCACTCTGATTGAAGTAACCAATTATTGTAACGCAAAACTGTAATCGATCGGCATGCAATATCCCAACTCTACGCTACTTCAAAACAATATTGATTGGGATCTGGAGAAAAGTCTTAGTTCAATTACAAGTATATTCAGGGACTCAGGGTGAATACCAGTTAAAGGCATCCAGAGAAAGTTTTTGATGACAGTTATCCTGTAATTTTTTGGAATCATTATACCATGTAGTGTATGCTTCAAAAAGCATTGACTCGCCAGAACATGGAACACAGTAGTCATGCAGGGCGTGAATGTCATGTTGGAGACATGAATATGGTTGGCAGTATCCTCATGTTTCGCGCACGAATATATTTCTTTGATGTATACCTAATCCCACCCCAATCCCTAAGCTTCATTGCGCAAAAATATGAGGATATAATCATGATGATACACTCTAGCCAGACTTGAAGGGACATAATATACCTGTATATATTGAAATTTACATTTCCTGACTTGTGGGGACATGGATGTGATTAGCAATGGACTTGTAGGGACATTTGACTAGACGAAATTGACCTATAATTTTCGATAAACTCATTATTAGACAATTGACATCCTGAGTCTACATCCTTCTCATTTATCATTAGTTATACTTATTTTTTAATTGACCATTATAGAAACAAATATGACAAATATAATTCTCGAAAACTACTGAATTTTGGCAAAACAATTTGGCGTTATTAGTTTGAGGATTCATGTAGGAAATATACTAGTTATTCTTGTTATATTTGAATGACATTTGTTCTCGTGTTAAATAAGTAATGCATGTGATTTTCTTGCATCAATTGACATAGATAGTATACACCATTATATAGAAGAAATTACCATAGTTCTTCTAGATTTCGTTCCAGATTTATGTCATCATATATTGGTGCTAGTGTCAAGTAATGTGATTTCTGTGATAAACTGCCTATAATTTTAAGCACAGAAGTTATTACAACCGAGATACAAAACGTCTACAGGTGTAGGATGTTGCTTCATTCCCACTGTCTCCACAAAATAGAATACACAATTGTCCTCAGAACATAGAACACACAACTGTCCCCACAAGTTTTCAAATTTGGAACTGGCTTACAACGCCACACACAAAGTGTCCCCACAAATCTAAATGCACAACTGTCCCCACTAGTTGGTACACACTGTGTCCCCACAAGTGTTGACATAAATGTCCTCACAATTTTGTGTGTGCTAAATGTGTGCTAAACCAGGATTTTATGTTACGTCTAAAAGATAAACACTCTAAGTAACTTACTGACAAAGTATGAAATCTATACTTGCTATTAAAAGCAGTGTCCCCAGAAGTAAGTGTCCCCACAAGTTGGTAAAGGTGGGTACTTGTGTGTGTGTGTGTGTTTGTCCGTGAGCACGATAACTCAAAAAATACCAAACATATTCATACGAAATTTTTTGAATGCATTTCCCATCGGCCAAGGAAGAATTGATTAAAGGGAGGCTGCTCTAAAATCGTGTGCTTTACAACGAGTAGCGGGCGGAGGTATGCAGTCTCTGAATGCCCTCTAGTTGTGTTTTGTTTTGGTTTTGCTGTGGATAAAATTAAGGTTACTTATGGATAATGTGGGTCAAAATCGCAGTCCGCTATATATTATAGGTCAGTGCCAGAAACAATATGGCGCTGCTAAAGAATGCGTGGGCGCCAGTGATGGGCACGTTGGATCTTCATCTGTCGTTCAATTTTCGCCGGATTGAAGTGGTGTACTTGATTTTTTACTCATCGCTTCGTACTCTGGACACTCTAAATTATTCAAGTAGCGTTTTTGTGTCTGCGAAAGCAGATATATTGCTATCGCCTCCGTACTGTACCGTGCCAGCGACAGCCTAGATTAAAATGACGTAATTATACTGATACTCTTCGATCTCTATGTACAACTGGATTGATATTGATTATATCAAGATGGCGGACTACTGAAAGGCGAGTAAAATTTTAAACATGGCTATATATACTATTTTGAACATGGCAAGAGTCGAGGGAGAATTTTTAGTAAGTATTGGAAGTGGTTTGGTAACATTTTACGTCGTGGAAATGATTTCCCAATTTACACAAAGTATTGACTTGACTTGACCTGCTATAAATCAATATCATTTGAATCACGAAACAAGGTAAGCCTTTTTAAATATTGTACGAATATCCTGCATTATTCGAGCTTCTCTTTCGACAAAGTTCACTCATAAAAGTGTTAAAATAATGCCATATTTATTCTCAACACTATTTGGGTCAAATCGACAATAGTTCATGGTCATTGTTTGTCATTTCAATAGCCAACATCACCTTATATTAAGTTTACTTTTGATATTTGATTGGTATAAAGATATAAGCACAGTTTGGCATTTTGTTCCAAAATTGCTGTGATTAGGGGGACAAAATGAGTTGATGGTATGTAATATTTATATGTGGTGTGTAAATAGTGCTGCTATATACAACAACCTTTATTCTCAAGTGTAAAAGACTAAAATCTGAAGGTTTCACAATAGGCCTATTGCCTAATGCAGTTTGGCGCAATGCATGCCGGTAGAGTGGTATCAAATTCACTTCTTCGAGAAATTTTGTTGTCATGGCGGCAATTTTGTTTCAAAGAACAAATGATTAATTTTCTATCAAATCTACGTCGCGATCGTTGTTATTTTTATCGCTGTGTGTAAAGAGAAGCCTTGGCTAAATTCTGTGCAAATTAAAAGGAATTTGCTTCACGTATTACGGAGAAAACAGCGGTGAAAGGACGCCATGAGTGAACACAATTCGAACATATTCATCGTTTTAGAATCGATTTGCTCAACGTTTTCAGGTATTGTAATGTTGTAGGAGACCGTCAGTAAACGATTTTGCTCTAGAAATATTCTCATGTTGTCTATCAATGCTGATCATGTATTTTTACCGATTGATCGTACGTTTTATACCCACATTTTGCGACTTAAAATTGATACAAAAACTGCCCTAGAATGCTGTAAACAATGGCCTTTGTGACGTACAAGGACAGAGCTTCTCTTGTGTTTTGGCGCGAAAATTTGACTCGCATTTAGGCAAAATTTAATGTATTTTACAAAAGCATTATTTAAATTGCATATCTGCTAGTTTTTGCACGAGTTAAAGCAGTTTTTGTAAATGTTTTTCTACTTGGAGTGCCTTGGTTCTTTCATTCTACAAGTAAACAGTAGGTTTTTTAAAATAACACACTCTAAATAGGTTTAAAAAGCAGCAGGATTGTAGTTTTAGCATTTATACATCAGATACATTGAAGTTTTAGCGTTACAGTCAGGTATTAAGTCATAGTTAAATATATTTCTGTGTATAAATTATTAAACCTTTTGCACAGTATTAATTCAATATTAAAAGGTAGTCTGTAAATTATTTACTGTACATATTGTGTATTGAAATCAAATTGTAAATAGTACTTTCTGAATAAGTGTAACTCCATTAGGCAATAGGCCTATTGTTTTAAACATTGCTTCCATGGGCTATAGGCCCTCATCCCCTATATGCACAGTTTTTTAAAATAAATATAAACGTTCACACACTCATTGAGTGACATTGACCTTATGCATTGACATCATTCAATTACGCTATTTAATTACACAATTATGCAAATGCGCATGCGCAGATACATGTACGCTTTGCGTACCTATTTTTGTATCTGCGAATGCAGATATATGCTATCGCCTCCGTACCGTGCCGTACCAGAGGTGCCGTGCCGTGCTTGTAGCCAATCAGCGACAGCTTAGATTAAAATGACGTAATTGCAATGTTACTCTTTGATCTCTGTGTAGAACTGGATTGATATTGATTATTTCAAGATGGCGGACTACTGAAGGGCGAGAATTGTAAACATGAGTAAAATTTTAAATAGTACGGTGAAAATTATCCATCAAACCAACGACATTTTTAATTTTCTGTACTACTTTAAACAAGGCAAGAGTCGAGGGAGAATTTTTAGTAAGTATTCGAAGCTAGTGGTTTGATAACATTTTACGCTGTGGAAAGATTCCCCAATTTACAAAAACTATTGACTTGACTTGACATGTTATATATCAATATCATTTGAACCAGGAAACAAGGTAAGCCTTTTTAAATATTGTACGATTATCTTGCATTATTCGAGCTTCTATTTCGACCAAGTTCACTGATAAAAGTGTTAAAATGATGCAATATTTATTCTCAACACTATTTGGGTCAAAATCGTCAAATCGAATTGTCTTTTCGATAGTCAATATCACCTTGCACTTTTGATATTTGATTGGTATAAAGATATAAGCACAGTTTGGCATTTCTTCCCAAACTGCTGTGACTAGCGGGACTAAATGAGTTGATGGTATGTAATATTTATGTAATATTTATGTGGTGTGTAAATAGTGCTGTTATATACTTATATACAATCTTTATTTTCAAGTATAAAATACTAAAATCTGAAGGTTTCACAATTGTTTTAAACATTGCTCCCATGGGCTATAGGCCCTCAACCCCCTTTATGCACTTTTTTAAAAGCAATATAAACGTTCGTACACTCATAGAGTTACATTGACCTTATGCATTGACATCATTCAATTACGCTATTTAATTATACAATTATGTAAAAACGCATGAGCAGATACATGTAGGCTTGCGTACCTATTTTTTGATCGTGCAAGGCTGCGAGAATCCGAAATATTTGGATCCCTGAATTGGCTTGAAAAGCCTTGAATAATTTGTAACAAACAAAGTTTGGTCTTAAATATTTCAGTAGACAGGTACTTCACCTTCACGTCCTACTCTGGACTTCCTCATGTTTGTGCAAAGGAAGCTTTGTAGGAGGGCTTATTGGAGAGGTGGGAGGCTTATTTGAGAGGGGGGCTTATTTATTTTTCCGTATTGAATAATATGATAATTTTGTTCAAGCACAGTACAGTGTGTAAAGGAAACCAAAAGATCTTATCAAAACAATTGTTTTTGTGTGAATGGGGAGGCGTTTGTGGCTTAATAAATTTCTTCATCTAAAAAAGGGGAGTTATTAGAGGGGGGCCTATTTTAGGGAGGGGCTTATTAGAGAGTTTACGGTATTTAACTTTAACTGTAGTCACTATTTGACCGGCAGTTTTACAAAATTGCTATACTTGCTCCAAGCCACTCTTTCATTGTCTTTCTGTATTGATCCATTATAGAGTAAATAACATGAAGTAGCGAGGGGTGGATCAACACAGAAAGACAATGAACGACAGAATTGCAGAAAGTCTACTAAATTTCCGGCTGTTAGCTGTATAGTTGCAGGAAACATAAAATTTTCTGCCGGGATAATATAAACCTTCGCGCCACTGCCAATGCAGCGAAAATTTTATATTTAATAACTCGATAGGCTTTCAAATTTTTTTCTTCAAACTTGAAACTTAGTTAATGTTAGAACTACTAACTAGAGAGTTTTCTTTAAACCAATATTTGGGTGTATTTAACAATTCAAATGTATTCTCTGTAACCTTAAGACGAGGTTTCTTTTTTACGAAAACCATAAATCGACTATTCGCTGAATCATGCAAACATAAATTAAACAACTAAATTCAAACAATTCTTACGTTCTTTGCAAATGATTTGCTCCTTCTTGCAAGAAAAGCTCCTTTAATTCTATGTTTCCATTGTAAGCTGCCTCTAAGAACGGTTGATGTTTCTTGTGGTCTCCACGCAGCAAATAAGCTAGTGCTTCGGGACCCCTTCGTTTCCGGATGTCAAGACCCGTCTTCAAAACCTATTTATTGTGGAAGATTACTAGATTTTTATACATGTGTTGTTCATAGGCGTAAGAAGCACCTTCAAGTTGGAGGGGGACTTCGTCTTAAGGGGCACCTATTCCATTAGAAAAGGGCACATTTCCCATTGTTCAGTTGGAGAAAAGGGCACTTTGAAGAAAACTCGTTGGGGGGGGCACGTGCCCACATTTTGCTTAAAGCATTTGTACAACTTTCATTTTGTTTGACCAATAATATTATAATATTGTCTAAGAAACAAAAAAAATTTAGACATAAAAGTTCGACTTTGGCATGGTAACCCTTCACAACTTTTGAAACTGAGTCCTTTGTCAGGAAAAGCAGTGCCTGCCCTCTACGCTCCTCCCCCCCAAAAAAAAATAAATTGTAGAAATATCTAAATTTGATTCTACACACGCTAGTCAATTACCTTCATGTCCACAATGTTAATGAGGTCAGCAGAGAGTACGTCGAATTCTGTACAATTTATGAGCAACTTAAGACTCTATTAGAAAGAGACGATATAAAATATATAGTGTCCAATAGAATAAACTTTACAACAATCAACATGCTATCGTGTTCGTCCATATCCTCGCTATTTGCGGGATATTGTTTTAATATAAACGCTTGGGATATCAGTTTGCACAAAACCCTCTAACTATAACAATGCCTTTATGGTTACTCCTTCGGCTTGCATCATTGGCATGACGTGATAGCGTGAGATAAAGTCTGAACTAGTCCTAAAACTGGATCAAATATACTTCACCAGTGATCCTGTGCCATCATGTAATCAAAATATAGTAACATGGTTGGCAAATTTGCTCAACCCTCACCCTAACCAAACAACTATAGCTCCCAGACATTGTTGTAACCTGAAGTAATGCTTATCAGCAAACCGCTGGGCTGACCTAACGCTGGTTCGCCTCAAGTCAATCATGTTTTGAAGTGGTAGTCATGGCAACTTGATGATATAACAATGGTTATATTCATAGAGATTATAAAAGAATGAAGAAGGCATCCGACGATAAATTGAGGGGGAAATTGAAGCTTCCTAATGGGGGGGCCCTTTGTAAGTCCCGTATGTAAATTCCGTATGTGATATCGTGCTCCCATTTGCTAGATTGAAATATCCTTGCCAACGCTGTCTTAGCAACAACAAAATTTTTGAAAAAAGCTTACGGCCTGTTTAAATTATACAAAATATAAACAAAACCCACCCAAATTCAGCGAAAAACTATTCCTTTGTGAACCAGTTTGTTTTTAATTTGATGTTTAAAGATGTGGACTGGGTGTGAAGCAATGAAATTGCTCAGTGAAACTGGAATTTAGCGTCAAAGGCGGGTGTTTTCACTCTGCAGTTTCTCGCTTGGTTGCTCAACCTTATAGACAAAACAGGAAAACAAATCAATTAAACCAGTTTTTAGCAGTTTATTCTCAATATATATTAAATATTAACACATATTTCAAATTTTAAGACACATAGGGAGTGATTTGTACTGAATTTTTGGGGCTTTTTCATGTATTTTTCGGATATTTCCACGTCCAAAAAGCAATTTTGTTGTTGCTAAAGCAGTGTTGTGCTAAGGATTTTCAAATTTAGCCAATGGGCACGCGATTTCACATCTGGGACTTACATCCGGGACTCATAAGGTACATCCATTAGGGATCTTCAACTTTCCAGTTTCCCCTTTTGTTGAATAAATGTGTTTTTGACCCGAGTCAGACTCATAGCCCGAGCATAGGGAGGTTAAATTGAAATATAGTATATGAATGATTATATATCTCTGTCAGTTTTCCAATAGCTGCGAGCCTTATTGGTGTGTTTCCAAAATTGTCCATTCTATTAATAGACTCATAATCCTCTTCAAACTATTAGTGTAGAGAAATAAAAAGAAAATATATTTCCACATCGGAACAACTATTTAACCTCCGAAAGTAGCTTGCTACACTAAAACAAATTCTATTTAACCATGGTTGTCATTGCTTAATATGCAAATGACTATCATTATGATATAGCACGTCCACAATTAACTTACTAAGAATACCTTTAAAACTTTGTGTTATAATAATTCAAATATATAAATTGGTATCGCATTACGTGTGTGGTATTGTGACACTAACATCTAACTTTCAATATCCTAATTGCTTTGACGTTTTTTGTTCAGCAAATTATAATGCAATCTGCACTTTAAAACTATAGTTTTTCAATATTTACTTTTCAAATTTTCTCTTCCCATTCCTGCAGTTTGCAATTTTCCTCGGTACTAATTTTGAGTCAGTTTGACTCTAGCCTCGAGTTCTTCGTTGTTCTCCCGTAGCAACACTAGGGGTTTAGGGAACGCAATTTAAAACTGATAATTTCAGAAATTCCTTATAAAATTAAGTAATTCCTACCACTATATACTGGAACACAACATGAAGAAGAACATCTGGATTCTTCACAGCATATATAGTGGAAAACATTCCTGCCATTTTTGTCACAAATTTTAAAGAGATTATCATCATGTCCAATCTCGAAGATAAGCTGAACGATTTCTTCTTGATTTGCTTCGGCCGCACTGGAAAAATTTACGCACAATATATCATCATCACTGATTGATGCAGATAAATATGTAAATCGCGAGCATATGGCAAGGACAACTTGTATAGTATACGAATTCATAATGTCGAATGCGCGTCCAAATGACGCGTTCTTGCTAGGGATAAAATTACAATTGGGGCAGAAACTGTATCACTGAGACTGGAATACTTTGATATGCATATCTTAAATCTTCCAGTCTCAGCTTAGCTTGCGTGGCCGGCCCTTGTTGGAGGAGAGTGAGGGCCTGCAAGAAAACCCGGATTTCGTGACTAAACAACCCAATAAAGGCTGATAAACGCAGCTAAACTGTAGGTAAAATCCCAAACCGAAGGAAATGTATTCGCTCTTGCATAAACATGTCCATTAAGACGAAGAAATGTAGTAATATATTCCCCTGTGCGTAAACATGTCTATTAATTATTGGTGTTAACCAATCAAATTCTACGTTCAAAAGTTGAACGGCGTTTAGTCACAAAAGCCTGGTTTTCTTGCAGGCCCTCACTCCCCGTTCTTATTTTCCGCTCGAACGAGGGCCGGCGACGCATGCAAGTCTCAGCTACATGTTATGATTCATCTGCAATTTTATCCCGACACAGAACACGTCATTTCGATGCGAAGTTGAAACCACGAACTGGCTTATATTCGTAAAGGACAATCGTATAGCTAAATTCCTTTGACTTCGTATTTTAATGATGTGCTGTATTCAAGTGATATGCTTTCAGGTGTTTTAAAGCCATTCCAAGTCAATAATATTTTTTTAAAAACCAATAGTCCATCTTGGCCAGCCTCTCGTTTTTCAATACGCTTTCCTGTATTTTAAACCAGTTAATGCATCTATACTTCTTCTTACTTCTTACCTCATAAGAGGTGTAACAATTTTTTCTTCTCTTTCTTCAAGAAGACCAGGATCTTGTTCCAAAAATGTTTTCGAAAGATCTTTACATCCAGCTACACAAACATTGCAAACAAACTATTCCCATTCCTCGATCATATTCTTCTCCTGTTCCAGAAAATCCGGCCACCAATTCTGTTCCATAAAAAGGTTTGGTACTTCTGGTTTGCCACTTTGGGAGGCTGGGTAAAGGATTGAATGGCCATTTCCATCTACATTTTTCATGATTTCCAGAAGTTCAGATTCAGAATTTAGATGATAAAATTTCGAATTATTAAAAACCTGGAATTCAGAATCTAGATGAATACATGCATGTGACATAATATCCTTAACGAATTACTATCGATACCGGATGATTCCCGGATAAGCAATCTCTATCTGGACAAACCTTCGAAAAATCGGAGAACATTAATTTTACGTTGACCTTCATAACCCTTTTAAACAGCCTTTGCAAGCTTACAACTTATCATTTGAAAGTGCAATACTAACGTTCTGCAGACCACGTACGAACGTTGTGGACTCCCCTCCCTGGTAAGTTTATGCTGGCCTCGCCACTGATATATAAATGCACGTATAAAAGAGTATAGACACTTACATGCACTGCTATTTTCAGGGAGTTATTTTAACTCCCTATTACTCCTTTTTGGCGCAGTTAAAATTTTAACCCCATATTTCGAGTTATAATAACTCCTTTATTGGGGTTACGCTTATTGGCGAGCTAATTAGCATGCACGATTAACTCTCTTTTGCTAGAGTTAGTCAAATTTAACTCCATTTTTGGAGTTATTTGTTGTTGGAAGAAAGCAAAATGGCGTCGTGTTTTTGGTGACTTTGACAATTTCAACTCGCTCGGATTGCGTTCTTTTACCTTGTACACAAGAATAGAACGTGCCTAGTTGCACAAAAAGTACAAAGGGACTACAGTACTATGTTTAGGTAAGGGAATAGTCTTTACTTGTTGTTTTATTTTCAATATTCCGTGGAGAGGAGTTAGTGTTTTTTTTGTCAAACCAACTCAATAATGCAGTGTACGACAATTTATTATACTTTATATTGATGTACTGTGCCGTATTGAATTTAGTGCGTGAATAAACTAGACCGTCTATGTATGAGTTGTAGAGGAGTGAAAACTTATCGTTTAGTTGACAGCAGTCCTGTAGAAATAACGGTGTCCATCTGCAGTAGTTTGTTCGGCCAAACAAGAAAAACAGCGAAGTAGCTCTCTCGACTGCTCTAAGGTAAACTATCCAGTCTCCAGGACGCATGGAATTCGTAAGATCTCTTGCTATTGGGTAAAGGTCGGAAACATATGTGTTCCAAAAAGCATAAGACTTTGATTGCGAAGACATTTCTTTTAGATATAACTGAAATTCGTCTCCATGGCTTCAGCTCGCTCTTTCGTGGCATTCCATACTTCACCAGTAAGCTACTTAGAATGACAATTAACTAAAAATCTCTCGACTTCCATTTATTTCTCAGGATGTTCCGCCAGAAATTCTTCAAGCATCATCGACATAATGACTTCATGTAACATTGAATGGGCAGTGCGAGCTCTAGAATAATGGAAACCGTAAATTACGCTGTTAATGGTATTTGGGCCATAACGCTCGGTATCGACTAGAACAGAAAATATTCCTGATGGTTCCAAATACGCACCAAGACACGCGAGAACAATCTTCTCCATATGAAATCCCCCTATGCCAAGGAATATGTTGCCAAAATGCTCTGGTTTTAAAAGTTGGATTTCCTTCGCAATACGATAAACACCTTCGTCAGCCCATAATTCACCGTAAGGATCACCTTTCTGCTTCAAGGCATCTTGAAAGTTGATCATTGTGGTTAGTATTGCATCGTATGTAGTAGCTGGATAGGGAAGGATTGGGGTTAGAATTTTTCTGGTGGCATAACAATTCAAATTTACAGTAGAACTTCTCAAGGCTGTGAATCCCGGGACTAAATAATCCAACTCTGCTGCCTTTTCAGTTAAGCGGCTCACTAACCAAAGAAAGTAGTCTAAACGTATCGATTCCATGGACTGTTCGCAAAGGCTTACTGCTGAAACCGGGTCTGTCGTTGAAGATGGATCCGTTGACATTCCGGTGGACACAGTTGCTGAGGTGAACTCCGAAGTTGAAGAGGCCTCGGTTGCGAATGATTGAGGTGTTGGAGAATCACTTCTTTCTGTGCCACCTGAGTTTAGATTGAAAACGGACTCCGATACTTTGAAATTCACGCCTATCTCTCCACGTTTTTTCATTGCTCCCATTCTGATAAGCTGTTGACAACGGACTTTAGATCTAAGCTTTACTGTAGTCCGACTCGGTAGTCCCAAGTCCAAAAGGGCCTTGTTGAAATTTCACTCTCGTCCGATGGCTTTTCTTTTTTGATTGGGACATTTTGGAAAAGAACAATAATTGTGTCATGTGTGGAACCTGTGCCGGCAAGGGTACTTTCATTGCGGTCAAAGTTATCCATGGCTCCGTTGAGAGGGCTTGATGCTTCTAGGACTGACAGAAGTGGTAATCTATTATCGCCGGCTGTGGCTATAATCTGTTCCGCGATGTCTACATCAATTCTCTTAACTGTGTTGTAGCTCACACAAATACCGTGGCGATTAAGGGCAGTTACAAGTTATTTTGATCTTGTCAGACTATGAACTCCTTCCGCAACCATGACATGAAAAGGAGTCGGTTCCTTCCCACCACTCATCATATAGTGGATAATGTGGAAAACAGCATCTCTTTTTACCTGAGAGACCAGCCTCTCCTTGAATAAAAAGGAACAGAATTCCTCCCATTTTGCTGATGGGCTCTTCAGAAGTACTTCTGTTGAAAGTTGAAGGTCTCGGGGTTCACAAAAACTCCTTTCCAGGCCAAACTTGTAATCCTTTAGCTCTTTTGCAAGTTCGGTCGCAACTTGTTCAACAGGTGAAACTTGCCGCATAGACTCTAACAAAGACGCTGGATTACTCTTGATAGAAAATACCGTTTGAGAGATTCTTCTATTGCTGGGGTATGTAAAGCAGAAAGTATCTCCATACAACTCAATGATTAAATGTTTTACAGCCCCCCCCCCCGGTCGGGGAAAAATTGCTTTTTCGTCGGGGAAGAATCTATGTCTTGTAACGAGCGTCACAATTCTATTTTATCGCCAAATACCCTCAAAACGCAGGAAATACCGTTTCAGAGACTCAAAATTCAAAAACTTTCTAGGGGGAACATGCGCCCGAACCTCCCAGGTTGAACAACAGATAAAATGTTTGACTGCCTCTAAGAACTTAGACCCCTCGTCGGGGACCCTAGCCCCCTCAACGGGGAATTCCTGGCGCCAGCCCTGGAAAAAACATCTTCGGCTTCATGCATTGCCACTGTTTCGGTATAAACTCGGTCTTGAGCCATTGCCTTTTCACATACTCTCATTAATTTATGTATTTTATCTTGCTTTACGGTTTTACGATCTGAACAACAAATGACACAGATATTACTGATTGAAGTCGACTTAAAACTTTTGCTCCATAAATATTTGTTCACATGATTCTGACTGCTCTACAAGGTGGGTTTGTTTCCGGGTTTTCTCTACATCTCTCTGAAAACTCCTGTAGCATGGCGATGCGTGGTATTTTATCAGTTCCTGCTGCTGTATTGTAAGTTCTATAGAATTCTGTTTGCCCGATTATCGCTACTTTCATTCTCTTTCGGTAGGGCAACAATACGTGCTCTGCCAGTTTCTCCACTAGAGAGATATTCAGACCGAATCTTTGTCTGGCATAATATGCATTCATCAAGGTTAACTGATGGCGGATTGCGCTTGGCCGTGGGGAAAATGGAGAGTAAAAGTTATTTCTCAATGTATGGGGTTCAGGGATACCTATATATAAAGCTAAGCGTGTGACTTTGACACTGATCTGAGAGTACACTGGATAGAGCAACCTTACCTATCAAAATTGAAGCCAGTTTTCGACGTACAAATTTACTTCCGGAGCCCCAAAGCAGCGCGAATCAATATGGCGTTCTATGGGTTTCTCCATAGAACGCCATATTGATTCGCGCTGCTTTGAGGCTCCGGAAGTAAATTTTCACGTCGAAAACTGGCTTCAATTTTGACAGGTAATGTTGCTCTATCCAGTGTACTCTCAGATCAGTGGACTTTGACCACCTATGTGCGCAAAATTGAATTGAAATATTTATCGTCAAAATTTTCGTTGGCTCCAGTAATATAACACTTTATGGTTTTTAAAACCATGTAAATCAGATTATTTTCGGGTTGGTGGCGTATAGGCTTTTTTCCACAAATAATTTGTAAGCATAATTATAAAACATTTGTCTTACCGTTTTACTTTATTTCAGCTTCCTCTTTGCCTCTATATTGAAACACTTCTCTCCCAAAAAATAATCTTGTCAAAAGACAAACCCAGCGGTTACTTTTTCTTACTTTCAGCTTTTACCGAATATTTCGATTACTTCGATAGTCGAATTTCCAACAGAAGTAAAATAGTATTTTTACATCTGTCAAAAGTATATTTTGAGCTAGTGCGATATATTGTTTTACTTTAATTAAGAGTAAATAAAACTGAGGTCTGAGGGCTGAAACGTACAGGCGTCTACAGAGGAATAATCTTAAAACGATGTGCAAAAAGATTGCGTAAGTCTCTGGTTTCTTTTTTATAGCTAAAGGAAACCAGAAAAATACAAAATTACGCGAATATTTGTTTATTTTGTCATAAAACATATAAACAGTTAAACACACGAACTTTACTTGGGTTGCTGTGGTCGCGACCAAACGTATTCGTGAAAATTTCACCCTCCCCTGTAATGTTGCCCACGAGGAGTTTGCGTGAAGATTGCGCGAGACTTTCAAATTATTTTGAACCTTTTGTTTTTGATTCTCATTCTTGATGAACGAGGGGAGGTTTTTCACTCTGAAGTGGGACTAATGCTTTCAAGTTTTCGATTGGGACTATTCTACAATCAATTATTTTTCGATACTGTAATATAGATGCAGATGTGGACGAAGAAATGGCATTTATCGGGCAGAGAAGCGGCGAGACATTGCAATGGCGACATAATTGAGGAAATGTCGAAGGACACAAAATCGAAGATAAAATTCATGGCACTACTCCAAAACCTGACGAAACTTGGTTGAATTATTCTTTAGTCGACTAGCATTGTGTTAAAGTACAACATCTGGATGATACTTGCGAGGCTCGGCGATAAAAAGCAAACAAATCGGCAAAATATGGCTAAAATCGTGTTCTGGCGGGGGGTAAGTGAAACGAAATGTGTTATATCTCAACAAAACAATATCATTCCTTATGAAATTTATAATAATTATATTAAAATAAGTATATTTTTCATCCTATGGCAAAGTTGACCTGGGATGGTGCATAGTCATTTTCTTGTAAAATATGATACCTAGTCAAATTTCACCCTCCAGTGACCACCCCTAAAAGCAACCATTCTAAACACTATAAGCAATTCAGAAAGGCTGTAGCTTTGGCAGTTCAGGATTTATAGCTATGCCGACAGTGCCGTTTCTGGGCGTGGTCATTTTCAGGACTTTTGCCCCGGATTCGGGTTTTGGCACATATGCAATGTTGACTGCCATGGTCATTTTACCCTAATCTGTCCTTAATGAAATGCATACAAACACCTTTACAGGTCCTAGACTATTCATGGAAACTTGAAATTTATAAAAGATTCCAGTGTTGTTCGAGATCAGTGGCGTTGTCTAATCAAAACATGGTGCTAAATTTGAAAGCCAGCAGTCAAAAATCTTGAAGGAAACATATCTTTTTACATTATATTTTACCCAAGATTATGGCAGCTGTGATATTTTTCTTATTTTTTGCTGTTCAAGTGTTTTCGTGTTGCTGTTAAGTGTTCAAACCGCCTTGTTAACCCAGTACTAGTCTAGGTAGTGATTCGCCGTCAACTGAATTTGCCTCGGAATTTGCACAAGGATAGGAATTTCCATTGTTTTTGGACTATAATTTTCCAAGTATTTCTAGACACGATGAAGAAGGTATGCCTGTTGATTCAATTTTTGTTTATGTGTGGTTTTTCATCGTTTAAACTTGCTAAAACCGCCCGTTTTGAGCAGGGTTTAGACTTTACGGTGTCGAAAACATTTGTTGTTTAATGTACAATTGAAACGCTGTTTAAGATGAAAAAACATGTTCACACTGCCGTTTATTTTGTTTCTTGGAGAAAATGTCTTGTTTTCAATTGAACTTTTTGTTATGGTTATTTTGTATAAATTTTAGAAACCAAATCACAGCAAATTCTCAAAAGATATGATGGTTGCTGCATGTCGGCCAAGCGGAAAGCCGGCGTAGCTTTACATAGTTTATATTTATTTTTTTCGTTTTTAACAGAAAATGTAAGCTAGATTAAAATTTTGACATCGTCTATGGAGTAACTGACTAAGTTTAATATTATAATCCAAGCATATTTTGGGGGGCATTTTTTGTCTTTCAAATGTTTTTCACTCCTTTTCATCAACAAAAATTTTCAAAAAAATAACTCTTTGGACCAAGGTCAAATCTCGTAAAAAGCTGCCCGCTCACGCAGCCAATCAGATTGCAGGAAATAAAAAAATATCAATAGCTATTCACAAATAAAAAAAATAATTGTAGTTATTTTCGTTTTTAGGCCTGCTCTGGGATCTTAACTCGCCTTAAATCGCTCTAACTCACCTTAAATCGCCCTAACTCGCCTTAAATCGCGGCTAAAAATTGGCAAAGTTTCTATTAAATCGCCTAAACCCGCATTAAATCGTCTAAACTCGCCAACCAAATTTAAATGCTGAAAATAGTAAATACTATATACAGTGTATACACCCTTTCTCCAGAAAGGGAGGTGGGTGTTCTGGTTGTTAATTTCAGACAAGATTAGGAGGGGGCTTATCCGAGAGGGCTTGCTGGAGGGAGGGGGCTTAGCCGAAACACGGGAAGTTTTTTATTTTTTATTTTATTTTAAAAGTTCGCCTTAACTACTAAGGCAGATGTACAGCAAAAGGACACTAAGTCCCCTACAAATCAAAGACATAATAAACGTTTAACATGTACAAGCCATCATTGGATTGACACGACGACATTTAGGACAAACAAGTTTGTAAGGTTAAGTCGATTATAGTAAAAAGTTTTAA
The DNA here is from genome assembly GCA_016169945.1 of Trachythela sp. YZ-2020. NCBI lineage: Eukaryota > Metazoa > Cnidaria > Anthozoa > Malacalcyonacea > Clavulariidae > Trachythela > Trachythela sp. YZ-2020. Next base: position 350,853 of record JADLSH010000074.1, on the reverse strand, counting down.
TAATAATAATAATAATAATAATAATAATTTATTACTTATACCGCGCAAATTTACATATATATATGATCAAATGCGCCTAACAACAGTTGAGATTACAATATGAATATATAAGAATGGATACTAATCTACTAAATTACTAGCTCATAAAAGTTTATTAGCTATAGGTAATATCATATGCTTTCCTAAATAAAAATGTCTTAATGAGTGTTTAGGTTGGTTACACTACGTAATTCTCGAGGAAGTCCATTAAAAAGTTTTGGTGCAGCTGCAATGTAAGCTCTATCTCCAAGAGTCTTCTTCGTCTTAGTTACAATCGGCGCAAGTAACAATTCATTATTTGATCGCAGACAGTATTTGCTCTGTGGTTTCATATTCACAAGGTTACTTATGTATACAGGTGATAAACCATGTATAGATTGAATATTATAACTAACATCTTGAATTCGATCCTAAATTTAATTGGAAGCCAATGTAGTGTACGCAATACTGGAGTTATATGACAAAACCGTGGTTCTGATTTAAGTTCTGATTTAAAAACTAATAAAAACTTAATAGCTTTTATATCGTCGGGAATAGCATTCCACAAATTGGATATTCTTACGAAGAATGTATCTCGGAAAAGTGAAGTTCTGGCTCTTTGTGTGTTAACATAAAGTCCAAATTTTTCCACGACGAGTGTTCCCTTGGCTGAATGAGTTATACTCATTAATATCCAAATTAACCATGCCTGAGGTACACTTGTAAAAAAACACCAAATCCAGATACTCGAGCCAATAATTCAAAGGCAGCAGCCAATAATTCAAATTACATGATTATTGATTATAGCCGAGACACAGTATGCACTAGTCATTGGAAAGCCCCGCACCCCCTACTAGGGGAACAGCGGGCATTAGATAAAAGTTGTGTCCTAAATCATTCTAATCCCCCGCTATACGTGGCATTCTTACTAGTCTAAACATTCGGACAATAATCCCTGGCCATCATGATCTATAATATTACCCGGCATGTCCCGAGTATGGGGGTACGGGGATTTCCAATGTCTGGTGCATAAGTTACACACTGTCAAGACTCAAACATAGGTATATAATATGACATAGGAACCGTTATATTCAAACAGAAAAAAGTCAGAATGGCAAGAATCAGTCTGTTTTCAACATTAGCTTTTGCACAGTTCCTTTCCTATATTATATACAAGTGCTGAATTGCAGTAGTGCACAACATTTAATATTTTATATCAACAGTGTTGAAACTTACATATATTGATAAACCACAGCATGATCCTAGTCAACGTTTATAGTCAGCCTTGTCCGGTTCACATTTTTATGGAAAGGAAATTATAAATTATGTTCTCCATTGCACATATTGGAAATATTTATCCCATAAATGTCATATTTGAATATCATCACATTCATATCGTCTTATTTCATTTTTCATGAATTCATTTAAATACTTCATGTTAGCCACTGCGGAAGAGGGAACCTTCTCTCAGGCTATCCAGCGGAAATTTATTATTCAACTCCGGAAACTTTATATAAACTAAATTTTAATATCAGTGAATTTTTCTAAATACTGTACTTTATATATCGAGGGGAATTTAAATAAATACTAATCAATGTTGGAAATGAAATACTATATTTGCAACGTAAATTCAAGCTTATTTGGTAAGTTTACAACATATGTAAATTCGTTTGAATAACTATAATATATTGCCACATTGGAACATGCATTATCACAGTTTTAATATATTCTCTACTCTAGGAATTTCCAAGATATTGACAAGGCATTCATTCATTTGGAAATTCTCAAAATATAGGATAGCAACCCCATGGGGTCCACTAAAACTTCTTGTTCCTACATTCCAGCCACAACCCTGATTTTTCAGATTTCTAATTGATTGTAGTTCCAGGCATGAACTTAGTAATATATATTAGTATGCAATTCAATTTAAAAATACATGTTATTATATACTGGTTTATGTTTTTCATTGTATTAATTCCAGCAATTTGGTGGTATATATAACCTTAAAATTAGTAATACGGCAAAATAACAAGCAAATTAATAATAAGTTTCAACTGGGACTTGTTTACATGACAGTCTAACCAGACCCCCTGGGGGTGTGGGAGGGAGTGGTGATCTTTCCAAATACATGTACTATGCACTATTAATTATGTATTATTACTGTATTTTGCTTAAAGGTCCTATACTTGCATATTTAATTACCATGTATTTTTTCTTAAATAGCCCTAAAGCGCCTTAAAACGCATTACCTAAAAGTTGTGTTTTTTCTTAAATCGCCTAAACTCGCCTTAACTCGCAATATCTCGCGGCGAGTTAAGATCCCAGAGCAGGCCTTTTTTTATAGATTTAACCTCACGAATTATTGTTGATACATCAATGTATGAATCTTCTTGTTTAAGAACATGCATAAGTATACTTTTTATTGATCTTTTGAAACTTGTTCTATCTCTAAGAAAGCCTGGTATCTCATTCCACAGTTTTTAACCGTTCTTTTGCATTTCAAGTTTTGATATTTTTTACAGTAGAAGTTGTCAGATGATGCAGACCGAGTGTTATAGCTATGACTACTAGTAACTTTTTGAAATAAGTTTAGAATATTGACTGGTGCTGTTTCACTGTTTACATCATACATCAGAGTAAACATAGACTGAAAATACATAAAATCTAATGGCATTACACCTGAATCAAGAAAGGCTTAAAGCAGGATAATGCGCCAACCCCCTGTATTCTAAAAGGTCACTCACACTCACACTCAAAGAGTGGAGGTTCAATCTGAGCTTCCCTTGACTGTCAGTGCTATTTTTGAATAACTGGAGGGTGAGTACTCACATAGTATGGTACAGCACTAACCCTTCAGCTATTTAAAAACAGCACTGACACTCAAGAGACGCTCAGATTGAACCTGCACTCTTTGAGTGTGAGTGTGAGTGAGGTTTGAGAATACAGGCGTACGAGTTCTTATGATTCGGATTAGCAATGGCTCTAATCCATGTTCACCTATGTTCAGTCTGCAATCCTACCGTACTTATGTCTAAAATTATGCCTATACTTACTAATTACACATATCAAATTACGTATGAATGTTTTAAATTGCCCTCTACCTTGTATATAAGTACGCAACTGTCTAGAATGTGTTAATATTGACAATTAACACATAAGAAATAGTTATGTTTCAATGTTTCGATTACTGGAAGCGATGCTGCCAACTTGAATTTGCACTAACATGGGCTCAATTTTCTTTAATGCATTTCAATCTTCATTTTCATGGCTGCTGTGTTTTCTTGCACGAATTAATTCATTTATTTTCTTAATTTCTTCTCTCACCAATTCTTTTGTTGTTTTAATTTCTTCCCTTAACTCATCAAATTGCTCGCCATAATCTTCTTTTTTGTCATTTGCCAACGCTTTTAATCGCTCTTCAAGTTCGTCACCTTCGCAAATCTAAAGTGTAGAATAATTTGGAACATTCATAAATAATTCATGATTCTTGCACCAAATCCTGCAAATTTCAAAGATAACGTCGAATGTATACTCCATACAAATATATACAATGAAAACGCTAATTAGTCATAAACACTAGTACGTGGGTGTCTAACTCTTTTGTTGCAACAACGAGTGCTTGTAACTTGTTGTACCTTGCAAAATAATTAGTTAATTTCACAGGTAATTTCGGCTCGTGATTTGTTTTGCCGAATGAAAAGTCAAAGCAGATCGACAACTGTAGTAATATTCTGAAACTCTATTGAAAAAATTCTTATTATCTTTAGCATAATAATTGAAAGGTTTTGTAGATGGAAAATTATTGAGTGAAAATTATATACATTTATTAGACCTAACCAGGAACGGCTACGGAAAATGCAACTTTAGGTTCCTACCTGCGGCCCTGCGATTCCGGTGCAGGGCTCTAACCAACAAGTTCATGAATATATATACTAGGGTACTGCCAAGTTAAGTTGTGGGTAAATATCAACATTTTGGTGGCATCTCACTCGATTGAATAATAATTGAAAGGTTTTGTAGATGGAAAATTATTGAGTGAAAATTATATACATTTATTAGACCTAACCAGGAACATTTTTGCATTTTTGCATTTTTGCATTTTTCGTAGCTATTCCTGGTTAGGTCTAATAAATGTATATAATTTTCACTCAATAATTTTCCCTCTACAAAACTTTTCAATTATTATTCAATCGAGTGAGATATCTTTAACATATATTCATTTTAAGAATTGGATATATTTTTCTTAAAGTTGAAGGATGTACAGGCATGATAATTGCTTCATCTGCAGCATTTGAGCATTTGCATCACATGAAAACTCAAGTCTGAAATTTTTGGTTCAAGTCTTGACACGACGATAGGTCGACAATGAGATTGGCATTGCCCAATGCCGAACCAAATTTCGGGGCGTGTATGTTGAACCAAACTTAAAAGAAGTATTAAGATGGAGACATCTCTTGGAAACTAACTATGACCTCAGAAATAGTGACATTTGAGCCGTATCTAAACCAAAAAGAAAACTTTCAAAAACGGAGTTTCACTGAGTATAGCAGGGCTAAACTCTGGAATAATAGTAATTAATAAATAATATATCCTTTGGTACTAGACAATCAATTTACACTCAACTTTCAAAAATTATTGAAACATGCATAATAATTATCGGGCATCTACCCTGCAATTCGCCATTCCGAAGTTGCAGTAGAGGACTGGTAATAGCGAGGTTTACAATGCATCATGGGGCTATTTTGGGGGACGAGCTTTTTGTTTGCGTCCCCAAAAACAGTCCCATGATGCATTGTCAACCTCGCTATTACCAGTCCTCTACTGCAACTTCGGAATGGCGAATATGATGTAATGCATGGGTAAAGCCAATTAATCAATTACTATGGATATATATATATATATTTGATGTAAATTATTTTCCTTCTACCTTTTTCCCTTTGTAAATATATAACTATTTTGACACACTTTGTGGAAGTCAACCAATGCCGTGTTTACACTACAAGCCAAGGCCTGGTCTTGGCCAGGTTTTGCTTCACTAATTGACTAACTAGATTAAACCGGCAATCAACGTAAGCTAAATTAGGCCAAATCCAAGCCGAGGTTAATTGTGTAAAGCGTTAACCAGGTCTGTCAGCGTCATAGAATAATGTTTTACATACATTTATACACACATACATACATACCATACATACATACATACATACATACATACATACATACATACATACATACATACATACATACATACATACATACATACATATACCTTTCTCCATTGTCGTGAAAGCCACGAACATTGCAACTTCTTATCTGGAAAGTCCGATATAACGTGTTTAATTTCAGGCAGTGAGAAGAACGGAATATTGTGCAAATTTCTTTCCAATGTTATTACAAGCCTAGCCTAAAGTGAAACATGACAATGGAACAGGAATTTATTATTGCCATCAATAAGCCAGTTCATAGTCTCGACTGCGCGTCCAAGTCACGCGTACTGAGTAGATAAAATTCAGTTGAATCACGACATGTAGCTGAGACTGGAGAATACTCAATTGTTTAATCATCCACTCATGCATATTTTACATATTACGATAATAAAAGTGCAATTTGATTTTAATATGCAAAACAGGTTGCTCAAAGAACAGTTAGTTTTCGCAGGGTTGACTAACTTACACAATTTCTTCAAGTTATCAAAATAGAAATGTAATATTAATGCCTAGATGATTGAATTGTTGAATACTTGCATATTCAACTTCTTATAATCTCACTCGCATGTTATGATTCAACCACACCATTTTTTCGGGCTCAGAACACGTCATTGCTGCGCGTGTCATTGCATGGGCGCATTGTTAAATACATACACAGACGGGAACGGGGGTGGGGTGGTATGGGGTGGGATTGGGTAGGACATGAACGAGTTTTTCAAATACCTAAAAATAGCACTAGTCCGAAGCTTTGGCGAACCGTTTACTGATAAAGTTTTCGCTCCTTTTATATATCATTTGCACTCGTTGCCAAAGATTTAAAAGCGAAGATGTGAATTTCTTAAATCTAATTGGAACCTAAATTCCTCCCCCCTTTAATTAACATTTAAGTCGTCATTTTCATTTCGTAAACTAAAGTTTCAGTTTAGGCCTAGCGGGTGCCATGTTTTTTGGGGTTTTTTTGAGCAATCTGCTCAGAGCCTAGTTCAAATTTGATTGGTTCATAGTGACTACAGATTTTTGTACTGTGATTGCAAAAAATTGCATTGTGAGTACAGAGAATTGCACTGTGCAGATTACTGTGGTTATCAGTCAATCAAATTTGAGAAACATTTCTATGTATATTATTAATATTATAATAAAACGACTCTTCGAATAAAATCACCATCTCTTTAAGTATTTTGTTGGTTTTTCCAATATTGCACAACTCTAACACCTTTCACATACTTAGCAAACTCGTAGTTACTCGTGGTCTCTATGTGCATGAATCATGAAAGCTAAAAATTTAATCGGCAAAAATATCAATCCTATATATAATACCAATAAAGTGGATAAATTGTATTATTAGGAATTCCTTACATAAAAATTATTTTTAAGTATAAAATATTAATTTAATTGTATCACATTGTACCTATTAGAAGATATTTAAATTCAACTCTAAATTTCCCGACTTAGTACAAAAACTCGAGAAGCGGGCCAAGGGGGCAACCCCTATTTTTCGGTAAACGTATAGATACTGTGCTACAAGTCTATACAACCCCCTTCCCCTACTCTAAATGACTAAGGAACGACACCGCACATACATATGAATGTTCATGTTCATCGACTATTTTAAAGATATAGGTAGAAGGTTTAGGTGGATGGATATTTCGAGTGAAATAATATATACAATATTTCAGACCTGAACGGGAACGGCTACGAAAAATGCAACTCTAAGTCCTCCGACAGGAATTGAATCTGCGGCTCTGCGATTCCGGTGCAGCGCTCTGACCTACAGAGTCCAGTTGCCAAGCGTTAACCGAGGGTTCTGTTTTAGCCAAGAAAATTGAATGAGAAAATATCTTGGTTAAATATCTTGATATTTACCCATACCTACTACGGGCATCACTCCATCATTTTTACCGAACTTGCGGTTAATGCTCAGCAACTGGACTCTGTAGCTCAGTTGGTTAGAACGCTGCACCGGAATCACAGGGCCGCAGGTTCATATGTATGAATTAAACAAGACGAGTTATTGAGACTGTAAATTTTCGACTCCATTTGGAAGTCAGGGCCGCGTTTTATAGTTACCTTGTAAATTATCTTTTCTTCTTTCGAATGCTTCATTATCTCGTTTGTATCGTCAACAGCAAGGCCAGTAAGTAAATTCATGATGGCGATAGAGATTATGAGTATAAATAGCACAAGAAGAATTTTTTGCAGAAAATGAAGTGGTCCTCCAACCAGAAAGGTGTCTCGGTAGTCTAATTCTCCCGTCATCATGACAAATGTTGTCAGGACTGAAATGGGGATGGTATTAAAACCTTGATCTAGACGCATGAGCAGCGAAAGAGATAACGAAAATGCAACGATGAACAATAGGACCAGTGGTAGCACCTGTTGATCAAAATGACATAATATTGAATAAAACATTTTAAGTGCACCCATCCTAGAATTTCGATGTACACAAGACAAGACAATTATTCCAACCCACAATCTACATGCATGGAAACTTATTAAATGAGTTAAAAGATAATATACAATTGTAAATCTTGCTTAATAAAGGAAATTTACAATCAGCTACTCGAATCAACAATAAAAAATATATACCATATAGCATTCATAATAAAAACAAAAAGATAATCTTGGAAGGGAACAAACGCCATATGTTTACTACTGTATGTTAGTAAGGTCTAGTAACCATATGCGTGGTGCTGGTTTCTCACCGTCATTCTTTAAAATCGTACAAAGAATTTTCTTATTGTTTTTATATTGTTTGTGGCTGTCCATTCGTAACGCGTTCAAAATCGAGAGTAAGAATTGCAAGCCTGAGTCAGATTGATTGATATAGCATTCATGATTAGTTCAGGACGATAGTATCCACATAAATATGAAAAGAAATCATGTAAAATACTACACATATACTTGTTCAACATGTGCATCTTTTTGGAACAACTGTATATTTAAACTTTATGCAATATCCTCCGAACAAACGTATATATTTAATGTGTTTGAAGAATATAACCATATGAAAAGTATAATAGAAAAACTTTCGAACCCTTAATTCGAGATAGTTATTCAAACAAACCTTGCAGACGGTAAGAAAAACTCTTTTTGCCATAATGATATAGATTCCAAACAACGAAAATCTTTTCAAGAACAAGGAGAAGTTGATCCAACCAAGAAAAACCGAGATAGATCCAGCTGCAATCTGTACGTGTGCTTTCGTACTTCCTCCAGGCACCACGTAAATTACAGCACAAATATACATTACCCATTCGATGTAATTTTCGAAATCATTAATGTAATCCGTCGTACTGAGCACTATCTATACAAGAAGCACATTTTACTTTAATCCATGGGCGTACGAAATATCGTCGTCGTAGTCGCTGTCGTTGTTGTTGTTACGAGTAAAAGTTTAAAACTTGACTTTTATAAGTTTTAAAGTTGTCAGTCAAGTGAGTGTTCTTGACGTTTGAATAAATACTTTATTGATTATAATCAATAAAATTTTGTGAAAAATTCTCGAGGAAATGTTCCAAAAAATCTCCGTGCTCTTTTGTCCTGCCTAATTAATCGAGTGATTGAGCACGTATTTCCACCAAATATATTATATATATATTATAGAATCCCATTTTATATGATAAATTACTTTTACGTACATTGGACACAAACCTGAAATATTTCTTTCATGAAATGAACTGCACATATAATCAAAATAAAAACTGATAATGCAATCATTCCGGGTGATTTCAAATTGTGCACACCTAGATAATATAGTTAATATATATTACAACTTATTTTTTATTATAAGATATGTCATGGGCAGGAATTTATAGATCAAACTTGTATTCTTTTAACCTTAAAAATATAAATTTTAATCATATTTAAATATTAGATGTTTGGGAGTAATTTTTATTCCGAAGTTAGAATTGGAATTTGCGAAAAAAAATATTTTACACTAGCATGGAAGAAAGGAAAAATTCCAGTAGTTTGAGATAAGTTTAGTGAACATTTTTGGTGGCTTCATAAGAATGCGCTGTTTAATGTTAAATTAGTCTTTTTTATGTTAATTAAGTCATGATTAATTAGGGTCAAAGTTATGAAAACAATTAGAGTAGAGGTTGGGGTTAAGACATGCATGCTAAATGAGATATGTCTGCTCCCTTACCTTGACTTTCAATGGTGCCGTATGTGGTTAAAGTGAGTAGAAACGTGGTGTACAGAAGAATATTCAAAAAAAGCCATTTTTGAATGGAAGAAGAATTCATTTTCTCGTTCAAGAATCGTATAACCAGTGGATGGCCCAAGCAGTTGTCCCTCTTGGAGTTAACCATGCTTTCAATAGCTTCAAGCCTACCATCTTTTCATTGCAATTGTTAAAAAGAAATATTGCAGCGAGTTAGATCTCTGCCATTGTGCAGGATATCCCCAACGTTAATATAGTGTTGAAAAAGTCTGAAACGTCGCCTCATTAATGCTAACATCGAAATGCCACGAAATATAATGCAGGTATTTTAGGACATCATCACCCATAAAATTGCGCTTTTTCCAGTCAATTAGAATTAAGAAATATAGACGGCCAGCCAGCCTCGAAAAAAGTGACTGTCGATGGCATTTTTTGTTACAAGCAGGAAACCACACTAAATGTCATCGGAGTATGTTCACTTTGACGGTGAAAGTGGTTGCCTTCCGTAATTTTTCTATTTATGTACCGAAATTGGAATGTTTTTATCACGACATTTCGATAGATGGGAACCCATTTAAAAGCAGTTTTCGATATCATGGATTTATTGTAATTGGTTCACTACCTAATTAACATGTGCAAATTCCTGCTTTTCTTAATTTCCATAACTCAAAGTGACATGCTAATGAGAAAATGGTATTACTATTACACTTGTTAAAATACTTGTATGGAGGCGAGTTTCAATATTAGGATGGATTTATTAGGACGAGTGGTTACCCAAAGGCTTAAATTCGTAAATTATTGCGTTTAATTTCGAATATTTATCGATTTTGATGGTCTATGTGTTGTAGTAAAACTACGTGTTTGCGCCAACATGTTGTTTTTCAACCATTTACATGCCAAAACTCGACTGCCTCAACAGAAATATATTGTGTTACACGGGTGGCAACCGGGCGTGTAATACTGATTCGTATGTAATCTAAACATATGTGATTGTTGCCTGTCTGTAACACAACAAAAACATATTGTTGTGGCTTCTTTTTGAAAGGTCGTGTTTTGATGTATTTGCGCCATGTTTCTTATTAGCATATCATTTTGAATTATACGAAAGAAGATTACCCGAGCTTTACAAATGTTAATTAGATAGTCAGCCAATTAAAATAAAACACTAATATAAAATACAGCATTCGACAAAAATCCCATCCTTCGAAATGTTTTAGAAAAAACCTTCAAATTTTAGTATATAAATAAAAAATTACGGTTGGCAACCACTCTCACTCTCAAAGTAAACACTATCCTAAGACATTTTGCGCAGTTTCATGCTTGTAACAAAAAATGCCATCGACAGTGTTTTCTAGACACTTTTTTCAAGCTTGGCCGGCCGTCTAATAGGTATGAAATAGACCATTATATTAATACATATTATAGTACTTACAATGTTTTCGTTTGAATGGAAAGAACGAGTATTCCACTCTTCTTGTTTTTTTCGTTTCACTATAAGAACGACGAGTACAATATTCATCTTGATAAACACACCGATCAAAAATCATCATGGCGACGCTGGGTGTTTCCTCGATCAGTTTTGACATAATACAGTCAGCACCAAAGTATGAGTCTTCAAACAACTGAAAAAATATAAATATTATTCCTTTAGGATACATGCGTTGTTTTGTCCTGCAACTCCTGTGTTAAAGCTTTGTTTAAAATGTCTACCTCCCAAAATGGATTATGTTTAGTATTGACTGCATACGATGTCGCTAGTCGAATGCTAACATTTTGTTCCGTCCATTTATTTGTTTATAAAGTTTTTGATCCATAAGCCTGGAATGGAAAAGTGCAAAATATGTAATAGATCTCCTTTACGGTTATGATTTCTTTGTGGTTTCTTCATGAAATATTAAATATAATTACAATATTATTTGCATTAATGAAGACCCAGACTTATAAATCGAAAGCAATGCACGTGAAATATATACACGTAGTGTTCCAAAAAAACAACCAATTATATCAATACTCATACTCATGGAAACCTATGAGGAACTTATTATATATGCATTTCATGTAAGAGTATATACACATTTCATATAAGATTTCATATTCATTCACATTTAACACAAGGAGAGGACGGAGCCAGAAAATAAACATGGTGTTTGTATGAATAAAATATTTTTATTACTTCTCGAAGCATTTCAGTTTTCTTATCCTTTGTGCAAAACTCAATAATTGTTTTGATAGAATGCTCGGCAGTTTTAAAATGACCATACGCGGAGTCCAAGATGTTGAGTCTGGCTGTCTTTTTATCGCCTTTCATTTCTGCGTTATTCTCCAAAAGACATCTGAGTATCTCCGCATGACCAGTCTGTGTTGCATAACCAGCTGCAGTGATGTTTAATTCATCTGTAAAATTAATCATTTCCAGAAACTTCTCTTCCCTCAGCAAGTATTCCACGGTGGAAACCTTTCCAGATAGTGCGGCACAGTGGATCGCGGTTTTATCAGTTGAACTATATATCGGAATAACAATATATGGTACAAGGGTAAATTACATGATCCCAGCTACGTCTCAAATATATACACTATAGTTATTCGCTCTTAATCTTCACCCACGAAAATCATTGTGAAAATTTTGTGACAGATTAGTTTAAATGCCAGATATATAGGGGGTGGGGGGTGGAAGATATTCTTCTGCATAAATACCAATTTTTAATGCTTCTTGTTTTCAAAGAAACTTTTTGAAGGTATCTTTTATAGAAATCCAAAGGCCTGATGAACAGACAGAAATTATCCTATTCCAAAATATGCAAACCCCATAGAATGCATGCGAATTAATATCAATTGTCAAATGAATACGCATTTGCAAAACCACGAACATTCTTATCCTTAGCTCAATCTGGATTTACGGTGACCGATTTCATAATTTTTATATACAGTATATATACTAGAAATACATGCATGCATGCAGCAACTCCTTGCTTTTTAAACCGAACAACTATAGAGTATAGTAGTAGAATATTTTCTACTAATTTCCTTGAAGAAAATATAGATTAGAAAGAATCCAAGTATCATAACTCGTCTTATAGATGCATTGTTCGTGTTTTATTTTACGAATTTTGACGTGAAATATTGATACTTAAGCAGGCCGCTGAGCGAGATATATTGCCGTAGCGAAATTAGTTGTCGCTACCTATGATTGTCGCCATCTTAGTAACTATAGAATTTTCAACCCCCGAAACATATAATGTATAGTTATGGTATTATAAGTTCTATAAATGTCATTTTTTCTAAAGTTCGATCATAGATGTTTGCTAAAACCTCCTGAAATGTTCATAAAACTTAACTGGTTTTTGGTTGTTACGCTTTGCCATATAGATTTCGCCTTTGGTTTAAAATGCAATTTTTGATCTAATTTTGTTCTCAAATATAGCAAAGTGACGCGCCCGCGATACTTGATGAACTTTAGACTTCGCAAGGTTTTCGTTTTCCCCCGGGCGTAGGAAATAGTCCAGCTGAATTAATACTCTTGCCCCGGGCTTGATGCGCCGTGGGCTCGTGGATAAGTACTAGCATTAACCCTATATTCATATATGATAAGAAAATAAGTCTTCAGATATCTCGTTTTATGCTCCCATACGTGGATTTTCAGTGTAGGAAGTATTCAATAATAAACTTTCTTCGTCGACGTTTCGAATGAAGGGCCTTCGTCTGAATGTTAGTAGCAAGTTTGTATCATTTAACCATTTTTACTAATTTTGTATCGAACTTTCTTTTTACGAAATCTCCTAAACTAAATATTTGCTTAATCATGCACGTACACAGAAATAGAAAAACAACGATTCAAACAATTCTTACGTTATTTGTAAATGATTTGCCCCTTGTTGCAATAAAAAATCCATCAAGTCAATGTTTCCTTTCTTAGCTGCCTCTAAGAACGGTTGATGTTCCTCATGATCTCCACGCAGCACACACGCTACTGCGTCGGGATCCTTTTCTTTCCAGTTAAGAAGACCTATCTTCAGAACCTATTAAATGGCGGAGGATTGTTAGAATTCTATATACTTTTCAACAATTTTTCAATTTTAGTAGGCTAGACTACAATTTAGTGCATACGTTATGTGTCGATGTAACACCGGATTGGTTGGGCGCTCCAGGGAAAAGCTCGGACGAAGAAATGTTAATGCAAGGTAAAAATGTTGGAGACAACGATCATACAGGGTCTATGGAAATTTAGGATCCAAATTAGGTAATCCAAATTTAGGATGTTGCCGCGCGATAGATATTTTGTTGTTGATATACTTTTTGATATCATATATTCTACAATAATCTCAATTACGTGAAATAATAAACTTAGAATTTATGTAAATTGGCAGGATTTATCCAACATACATGCCCCTTCGTGTTAATGAATTATCATTGGCAATTAGAATTACGATCTGCTACATCTATAATTTATTGTTCCTCATTATGGGGCAACAAACTTTGAAGAACTAACCTGTTTTAGAAACACGTTTTACATGCATAAATTGTGCATGCTCGTTAATTAGGCATTCAGTTCTTTGGTCCGGAAAAAGCAATGCAAACTTTTGTACATTCTCATCCAATTTCAATCAAAATTGAACCAAAATTTGATCGATTGGTCCTTTTTGTCTACAGCCATTGTTTCCACAAATTTGTTATTAAACTGTTTGATAATTTTTGAGCTATTCTGCTGATAGGAAAACAAACACTGAAACAAACCATTCGAAAACCATGGTGAAAATATAACCTCCTGGCGGATGTAATTACCTCGATGTCCACATTGTGCACGAGATGAGCAGAGAATATATCCACTTCACTTGCTTTGTAGTTTAAAAGCATCTTAAAACTCTATTAGAAAAAAGATAGAACCAGTTAAAAAGCATTCTCTCGTATGTTTTCAGCACTCCCATTATAAGTCAATGAAGACACACGCCTTATTTTCTATTTCTGAAGTCATGCATGGGACTGGATTAAATATTTACACCACGTGACCAAAATACAGTGACACTATTGGCCAATTTTCTAATGAATCATTAACAATTATATTTTTGAAATATAATATTGACCAGCTGCGTATGAACAATTATATACCTCCTCCAATTTTCCAACAGCTGCGAGCTTTATTGGAGTTTTTCCCGAGTTGTCCATCTTATTTATAGCCTCTTTGTCCTCGCTTAACTAAAAGAGCGAAGACAAGAAAAGAAAATAGATCGCCATACCAGAATATATATTTAGTCTCCGCGAGTAGCTTATTATTTTGCATTACACTACAAGAAGTTCTAAAGTATATCGGACAATGGAGTACTTAAAGCATATGGCAATATAAAATTACTTGAAAGAACTTTTAAAATAATGTGGAAATCCTTTTTACGGCTTTTTGAAATTTTTCGTAGTTCTTGAGATATTTTGACAAAAATCATCATAAATCAGCGAGCTGTCCGCCATCTGGAAATATTGTGGATATGCATGTTATATCACAAGCAGGGGCACGCAACTATTTTACTCAGAAAGTCAAGGATCATTACGGGCCCAAAATAATACGTTGGTCACTATTTTAAATAACAAATTGACTGACAACTTCTTAGACATCTATTAATTGTTATCTGGTCACCTAGGAGAAGTTTTACATGGCTAGCCTGCTTGTAACGTCACTAAACCACCGTTAATTATATCAATAATTAATCCAAGATGGCAGACAGCTAAAAAAAATGCTCTGTTTTCAGTCAAAAAAAATTCAAAAACTATGCACGACACAAAAAATCGGTGAATGAGATTTCTAAAAGTTCTTTCAAATGAAACTAAATTTGTATTGCCGCAAAATGAGGCAAGATACAAAATAGGGTAGGACACTAGAAGACAAGACACGGTGTGTAACTGACAAGGTGTGCAAACGCATATTGCTATCTGCTATGTAAATACGCTAAGTTTATACTACAGTATAATAAAGAACGAGGCAATACAAGAAGCACTAACGAAGCCTACCAACGACAACCTCGGCCAAAAAACGTTACAATTATGATAGCAGGCGATGAGCGTTTTGCGAATTCGATGAAATATGACAATAGGCTAGCTATTAGGTAACATCGCCGAGGTGACCACTTGGGGAACACCCCGAATGTATAGTCTATTCCGCATTTTTACCTGAAAGAGCAACTCTAAATTGAGAACGTACAACTAGGAAAAGATGAAAGTTGTCGGCTGTCAATTGTTTTAATAACACTGAGTTTCACGCATGAAAATTAGCTAACGTCGCTACCATCACCGACATATAAGCAGGGATGGATTTAGTGGGGATGCAAGGGTGGGGGGAGAGGGTTGCGTGGGGATGCGCACGCCTCCTATGCATAGCCAAGGGGGGCGCAGGAGGGGTGCCATTTCCCATATCAAATCGAAATTTTGGATTTGACACGGCATTTATTAGATAAAAATATTGTTGATGGGCCTTTTTCACCATCTAGGCAATCTTATTTTTCTGACAAGATGACCACCTTGACCTGCAGGGTGTCCTTAGTAATGATTCACCCTGCTTCGGTAGGCGGCCTGCCCTGTTTCATGACCGGTGCCAATTTAGCACGCTCCCTTTCAGATCAACCTGGCACCATCGTCGATCATCGGCGTCCATCTGTGATAGATGAAACATAGGCTTTAAGATGAACAATATTCTAACTGATCTTGATAATATTTTCTTAGCAAACTAAAGTGCAGTCTGCAATGTAATATTCGCTTTTTATTATTTACTTCCTCAATTTTCTTTTCCTATTCCTGTGCTATGCAGTTCTCTGGTAATAAAATAGACTCTTACCGTTATAAACATATCAAGGAGATCACCGAGAACACTTGCATTCTTCACAGCATAGTGGAAAACATTCCTGCCATTTGTGTCACACATCGTAAAAAGATCACGATCCGTTCTAATATCGAAAATTAACTGAACGATTTCTTTTTGATTTGATTCAGCCGCCCTGGAAAATTAGAAGAGATAATGATAATTTATACAAAACGTTTGTGTATGATAACGAGTTAGGCTAACGATTCCGTAAGTAAATATGGTAAGGACAATTGGTACACTATGCGAGTTCATAGTTTTGTTTGCGTATCCAAATAACGCGTTCTGGCACGGAATAAAATTGCAGCTGAGTCATAATATCACTGAGAGTGGAAAATCTAAAATATGTATGTCAAAGTTTTCATTTGTATTAAGGTCAAATGTAAACAAGAATGGATGATTCATATCTTCAATACTTTGATATGCATATCTTCAATTTCCAGTCTCAGCTACATGGTATGATTTATCTCCAATTTTATCTCAACTCAGAACGCGTCATTTCGATACACAGTCAAAATCAGGAACTGGCGCATTCGTATATGTATGGCTTGGCTCAATTCTCTGACTCGGTACTAAAATAATTTGTCGTATTCGAGCGACATGGCTTGAGGTGTTTTAAAGCCACGCGAAACTAATAACATTCTCAAACACCTACATAGAAAGTTGGTCCATATTAAAAATCCTTGCCAGCCCCTCGCTTTTCAATTTTCTTTTCGCACCGTTTAGATCAGTTCTCCTACATATGATATATACCATAATTTATGTAAGAAAACATTCTTCTTACCTCATAAGAGGGGTAACAACTCTTTCCTTTCTTGCTTCCAGGAGATCACGATTTTGTTCTAAAATAGTCTTCGCAAGATTTTTACATCCTGCTGCACAAACGTTGCAAACAAACGATTCCCATTCCTCAGTCTTTTTTTTCTCCTGTTTTAGAAAATCCGTCGAATAATTCTGTTCCATAATAAGGTTCAGTACTTCTGGTTTGCCACTCAGAGAGGCTGGGTAAAGGATTGAATGACCATTTCCATCCATGTTTTTCATGATTTTTTCGCATGCAGAATCTAGAAGAGATATTTTGAATTATTCAATTTCTGATTAATATGATGTTTTTAAATTAACGCTCACTACTGACACGTGACAAAATATATAACGAACTACCGACGCCGAAATTTTCCCAGATAGGCAACCCCTTTTTGGAAAAACATTCCAACGTTGGAAGAACACTAATCTTATTCATATAAGTGAAAAAATGTGAAGTTAAAAAGTTGATATTTATTGATAAGCAAAATAGCCCTTTTCAACAGCCTTTGAACCTTTACAACTTGTCACTACAAATCGCAATAATAACGTTCTGGAGACCACAGAGATCACAATTTTTCCGGGAGGGGTCATGCCAAATAATTCTGTAGTTGTTGACTCGCCTAGTAAGTTGATGCTAGCTTCGTCAATGATATAAAAACAGGTATTCACTTTTGGGTACGTGTGTCTACTGTGTCTACAGTTATTTGAATGGACACCACAAAAGAATAATGTAAACAATTTTGGTGTTAGGAGCATTTTTGTAGCATAATATAGACTGAGAAAGACACTGAATATGCTTATCGTTATTTTCAAAACAAGTTAAAAAGCAAAAGAGGTATCCACCCACTGGACGTAGCTATTGTTAGCGAAGCGCTTTTAGCCCAGCTGCAAAAGGCCTATTCCCAATTTCGTTGAGCAGGTTAATGCAAAGCATATTATTAAGGTTAGGGACAGTGTTAACCCCTTGAGCACAAGAGCTGAACAAAGGACGGTAGAAAGGAGTAAATTCTTTGTTGTTATTGTTTAACCTTGGGAAGTCCAGGAGGAAATCGTGCCTTTGTTTTTGTACCGATCTTGTGCTTATGCTTAATACCTCAAACGTCTGAACAGAGCTTTACTGTTTGATCGGAACACAACAATGATGTTACAACCACGATTACGTTGAGAGTGAACAACCTTTGTTTGCGTGTTAACTGTACTTTTCTCGGTAATAATAACATAAAATAACCGATAACATAATGTTTATAGGCACAGTGTTAATATCGCTGTCGCTTTCAGTCCAAACATGACGAACTGACATAAATATTTAGCAGCCAATTCCACGATGCTAGGGTATGCTAACTGCCACGGCTTATACAGTAATTCATTTAAATGTGTTAACCCCTGATGTAAAATAATTGTTAACGCTATACTTTGGCCTAAAATCGTTTTAACGAAAATTTGAAAATGGTCAACACCTCACTCTCATCCCAAGCATCTGGTCATGAACTAAAACTTGGTTATAGCCAAAAGTTTCTAAGCTAAATAACGTTCGAAAACATTTTGTTAAACGTGTTATCTGCTTAACATAGAATGATATTACCAGTGTTATTGTTTGGGTTAAGAGCTACAATATATAATAGTGTAATACTACGATCATTGCTGACGCAGCGAGCGAGCCTGCAGCGAGCGAGCAAATCAGCTGTTCTAATTTATGTAATGGAGTCTGCAAAGCAAGATTCACTTCCTTCTTAACCACAATGCCTTGCTTGCGACCACAATGCCATAGAATAGGGATAGGACAATGCCTTGTTTGCGACCACAATGCCTTGCTGGCGACAACAATGCCTTGTTGGATTGAACCCTTGTGTTATAAATACGTGGCTGACCCGTGAATCTGTCTTATACATTATTTTACTGAGATGGCACGAGAGAGAAAGTGAGAAGACAATTATTTATCCATATTATTTTTATGCGATATACTAAATATCATAATAAATAAGTTATGAAGTACTTGCTCGAACATGCCTTGGCTGGCACTGTTTATAACTTTTTCTTGTTCTGTGTTGTTGTTTATACATTTCTTATTCGACCTGTTCTCCGTCGCTATCCTATTAATATTATTGTCAACATTAGCGTTTGTATCTTGTGCGTCTCCGTTGGTTCTCGTTGTCAGTTTGCCTAAACTTTAACCACGGACATGCACGCCGTACACAAGTTAAGTATATTAAACTGCTATCGCATTTTAAGACAAGTCGAAAAGTTCAAGATGGAGAGGATTTTAGCTTCGAGCCAAGCTCTAAGATGTAAGGATAGGTCCGAGTCGAGCGTAGTATATATCTTCGAGCGGAGCCTACAATATAACTCAGTGCTTAGTATAAGGAAGATAAAGATAAGAAAGATAAGGTAGATAAAAAAGATAAGGTAGTTAAAGATAAGAAAGATAAAACCCATTCATCCCTCTAACTCTAACTCTAACCCTTTCTCCAACCCTATCCCTCCCTTAGACTATAGTCTATAACTATAGTCTATGACTATAGTCTATGACTATAGTATACGACTATAGTCTATGACTATAGTCTATCTGACTATAGTCTATGACTATAGTCTATGACTATAATCTATGACTATAGTCTATGACTATAATCTATGACTATAGTCTATGACTATAGTCTATGACTATAGTCTATGACTATAGTCTATGACTATAGTCTATGACTATAGTCTATGACAATAGTCTATGACTATAGTCTATGACTATAGTCTATGACTATAGTCTATGACTATAGTCTATGACTATAATCTATGACTATAGTCTATGACTATAGTCTATGACTATAGTCTATGACTATAATCTATGACTATAGTCTATGACTATAGTCTATGACTATAATCTATGACTATAGTCTATGACTATAGTTTATGACTATAGTCTATGACTATGTGACGAACTCTGAACCGTATTAGATATAATGGCTAATAGCTATATTTAGAGTTAGTAAGTAACATAACCATATATGGTATAATTGCATGACTAATGTTGTTATTGTACAAGAGACGGTGGGAGAGATAAGTTTTGACTAGAGTTTTGAGAAGGTTTTTGAGACAAGTGAATACAGTATTATATTTTCGTACTTTATAATAAATATTTAAAATCAAGAGTGAGGAATTGTATATCGAGGACAACTTTGGTATATAGTGGTGCCGTGGCCAGGATGTAAACATGGGAAACAAGTGATATTTTACGGGGAATTTCGACAAATTTACAATTATATTTACGACAATATTACAGCGTTAAAATGAGCGACTCGGAATCACAAAGCGAGCAACAAATCGAGAATAAAATCAACAAAGAAATAGAAAAGTTAAAGTATTATTTGGAACAAACCGACGAGCTTATCGAAGAGAAAGATCTGAAGGAAATCGATACAGTAAACAAGCGTACAAAGGCGATTTTGGATGAAATATATAGCCTTGTTTCGACCGCTCAAGAAACGAAAGTTGAGCTGGGAAAAAATACATCACGGGAAATTCGACAATGGAAGAAAGAAGTAAGAGATAGATATTTGCCATGGGTAATTGAAATGAACAAACTGTCTGATTTTCTGGCTAAAACACAAGCAAATATTGCCGCTGAAGAGGAAAATAAGCGACGAGAAGCGAAACGTATCGAAGAAGAGCATAACAGGGAAGTAATTCGAGAACAAGAGAGGCAAATGCTCGAAGAAAAATTACAAGCAGAGCTTAGAATGACGGCGAAGAAGCTAGAAATGGAAAAGGCTGCACGATCAACTCTAGCTAAACTTCCTAAATTGAAAATAACACAATTTAATGGTACAACAGCAGACTGGGTAAGGTTTGAGAATATGTTTATTACACAAGTCGGTTCTAAGCCAATCAGTGATGAGGAAAAGTTTGGCTATTTGCTTGAAATGGTGATTGGAAAAGTCAGGGATAAGATCTCAAATCTCAAACCGAGCTCGATTGGCTATAAAACTGCATGGGAACGACTCAAAAGGAGTACGGTCAAACAAAGTTGGTTGTGAATGCACATATTGATGAAGTAGTAAATTTACCCACAGTACGAGGGTCCTCTTATGAAAAGATCTTGGATTTCTACGAACGTTTGACCAAGAACTATGATGCCCTACAGACTCTCGATGAACATGAGAAATTAGATGGATTTGTGATGTGTACTATTAATAAGTTGCCAAATGTGAAGTCAGACTTGGTAAGGACTGATGAAGATTGGGAGGAATGGAAAATGGAGAACTTAATTGATAGCCTGCAAAAATGGTTACGAAGAAACAAAACCGAAGAAGATAAATCCACAGGTGACCCAAGACGCAGAGAGAAAAACCTGTTTGCACGTAAAGGAGGTAAAGAGAACGAAAGAGGAAAAAAGACACCTTGTTGTATGTTCTGTAAAGCTGAACACTGGAGTGATATGTGCAAGTCGTATGTAACCACAGCTCAAAGAAAGGCTTACTTCGGTGAGAACAATTTATGCTTCAATTGTGGTAGCCCGGGACATAGGGCTAGACATTGTCGGAGACGTGGGTGCTATCACTGTGGGGAGAAACATCATACCAGTTTACATGATCAGAAAGAGAAGAAAAGCGACGGTACAGTATTAACGGGCTATTCAACAGCAACAGAGGAGATTACATTACCCCCCATAATCCCAGTTAAGGTGGACGGAGACGTTTTCTGGGCCTTTTTGGACACAGGATCTGGCAGGAATTTTATTTCAAAGGAAGCAGTAAAGAAGCTTCAAATTTCTGCAGCACGACATGAATCGAAAGAAATCATCACCATTAATGGAGCAAAAAGACAGTCCATGCCTATTTACAATGTAACAATCGGATCATTAGACGGATCAACCAAGGAAGAGATAGAGCTAGCGGGGTCTACAATGGAAGATTTCACAACAGTAAAAAGACCGGACATGAACAAACTTAAACAGAATTATGATCACACAAAGGAAAAAAGGTTTTACATGAAAATAAATGGTGAATACCCAATACACATGATCTTAGGTGACAGCACCTTCTGCAAGATTAAGACAGAAGAAATCTACAAAGGGAAAGATGGCGATCCTATAGTTGAAGGTACTTCGTTTGGTTGGATTGTTCATGGCGGAGATATTTCGAACAATGTATGTATGTTTACAAGAGAATCAAATGACTACGAGCAATTGTATACACTGGATGTACTTGGAGTTGAAGATAGAGAGGAGAACGACCAACTGGATGTTTATCATGAGTTTAAAGAGAACATAACTCGGGCTGATGATGGTAGATATCAAGTCAAAGTACCATGGATTCCAGGACAATGTTTGCCAAATAACAATCTGGAACCAAGTCGAAAGCGATTAGCTAATGTTTGCAAAAAGATCGAGCGAGATGAGAATAATTATGATGCGATTATTGAGGAGCAGCTAGAATCAGGTATCATTGAAAGTGCACCAGAGAAACCGAGTGGTAAACGAATATCAAAGAGAAACACGTCAATCCCGAGATTAAAGCTAATCGGTGGTCAAATGGCTGCGAATATGGCAAAGAACGTGTGTAAAGCGTTGAAACAACTACCAATAGGCTCAATAACCATATGGATGGACAGCACAGTGGCACTCTTTTGGATCTTAAATCCAGCTAGATCATGGAAAACGTTTGTCGCGAACCGAGTAAGGAAAATTGCGTCCATAACAAGTGAACTTGATATCAAGTGGAAATATTGCCCATCGAAAGAGAATGTAGCTGATTTGGGAAGTCGAGGTGCAAGCATTAATCGTATGGAAAGTAATGGATGGTTTCATGGTCCAGATTGGCTGCTAGATGAAGAGAAACAACCGGTACAACCAATTCTCAACTGTGGCAAAGACGTTAGCATAGAGACTAAACCGTTGAAAGAATCAGTATTCCAAGTGATAGAGAAGGAACCTGATGAATGGGATTCGTTATTGGAGCGGCGTTCAAATTGGAGAACACTACGAGTAACGGCTTGGTGCTTGAGATTTAAGTACAACTGTTTAGCGAAAGGGCGAAAATCGAAACGAAAGAACGGACCGCTACAAACAGACGAAATTGAAAATGCAAGAAATCACTGGGTGAAGAAAGTCCAGAGCAACACGCCCAATACGTTAGAGAGTCCCGGTTGGAGATTTGTGCGAGATGAGGAGACGGACATTCTAAAGTGCCGAGGAAGGATTTCCGGCTATCAACCAACTTATCTGAATGGAGGAAGATTCGTGGAGAAACTTATACAGCATTCACATGAAAAAGCCATGCATCTGGGAGTAGCGAGTACAATGTCATTAAACCGAGGACGGTGGATGAAAGGTAAAGTTGTGAAGTACGTGACAGGAAAGGACGGTGTAATCAGAGGAGTTATTGTCTTACACAAAGGTAACTATTTGGAACGACCTGTTCAGCTAGTATGTCCTTTGGAGATAAGGAGCGTGGTTAAGGAAGATCAAGGAAGACACAACAAAAGTACTACTGAAGAAAATGAGGGAAAATTAAAGGAAAGACCAGAACGGAAAGCAGCAAAGATCGCGAAAGTTAACATCAGAGAACAGTTGAAGGACGATTAAAGGGAAGTAAATGTAACTGTGTAGAATTGTTGTTAAAAATTTATAATTCGTTTAAATTTGTTAGGGGAGTGTGTGACGAACTCTGAACCGTATTAGATATAATGGCTAATAGCTATATTTAGAGTTAGTAAGTAACATAACCATATATGGTATAATTGCATGACTAATGTTGTTATTGTACAAGAGACGGTGGGAGAGATAAGTTTTGACTAGAGTTTTGAGAAGGTTTTTGAGACAAGTGAATACAGTATTATATTTTCGTACTTTATAATAAATATTTAAAATCAAGAGTGAGGAATTGTATATCGAGGACAACTTTGGTATAACTATAGTCTATAACTATGGTCTATGACTATGACTGTAGTCTATTATAGGCTATAGTCCATAATTATGACTATAATATATGACTATAGTCCACGACTATGACTATGACTATGACTATGACTCTGACTATGACTATGACTATAGTCCACGACTATGACTATGACTATGACTATAGACTATAACTATAGTCCATGACTATGGCCATAGTCTATGACTATAGTCATATACTATAATCTAAGGGAGGGATAGGGTTAGAGAAAGGGTTAGGGTTAGGGTTAAATGGATGAATGGGCTTTATCTTTCTTATCTTCCTTATCTTTATCTTCCCTATCTTGTTTATCTTCCGTATTTTTAACTTCCTTATCTTTATCTTCCTTATACTAAGCTCGAAGTTATATTGTAAGTGTTACTCCGAGTTCGTTTTGTAACTTTTTATTTACATTTAATAATACTTTCTTATAAAACTTTCTACAAAGCGTGCAATGTTTTTCTACTCAACGACAAAAAGCGCAAGACCGTCGCGTGAGCCGTTTTTTGCATAACCACTGACTCGAGTCAGTCCCAGTCTCATTATTACTGTTTTTCTCACTGTTACATATGCTCCGCTCGAATATATATACTAAGCTCGGGCAGATATATGCTAATTAAGCTCGGTATATCCGAGATATGCTTGCTCGATATGGGTTAAATAAATGTAAAGTTATGGTTCAAAGGTGAAAAAGCTACGAGGTTGGCTCGAACAATATACATACACCCAAGCGAGTGATAGAGTTTAAGAATCATATGCTTTTAGAAGCAGACTCAGAGCAGACCTTATTTACTTTGTTAAAAATATATCTAATTGGGTAGACTTTTCAGATTGGAGACCTAAAGATTTAGCAATGATGACGCCAGAGCAACGAGAAGGTTACAAACAAAGACTACTTCACGAGAGACCAAAATATATTCCTATGAAAGCTGAAGATATTGTAAGATTATCACCCGAAGCCAGACAAAAATACTCATGAGAACTCTTTAAAGACACAAAAGACGCCTGAACGATATTCTCTTAGGAGCAGACCTTACTAACGCTGTAAAATAAATTTTAATCAGTAAATGTGTTTTTAAAATGAATCCTGTGTGTGCTGTATGTACATTGCACAATATTTCCCCTTCCTATAATTATATATTCTCAATTTATTCAAATTTTTAAGCTAGGGTACTCGTAATTACCTAAATATTTATATACAATGTTTGTAAATCAAGACTTAGCCAAAACGTACTTTTTACAAAAAATTTCCGTCGAGCAGGGTTTGAACCTACGACCTAGTGATCTACAGTGACTCGCTCTATCAACTGAGCTACCGACGGTTTGACGGCCCTGTGAGAGAGTCGAACTCTCGTTAACTTAAAGCTTATAGGTAGCAGTCTAACACTAGTCAGCGAAATAATCTTACATACTACCGTCTTTAATGCGGTCCATCTGTCCGCCACCAGTGCCATTTGTTGACCTGCATCTAAGGACGAAAGCGGACTGATAGCCTCATTAATATCATTATCGAGACGTAAACATAAGCAAAATCGCTGATTCCCACTAGTTGCCGCTTCTGAATTTGCATGCTTAGGCAAAACACTTGGTTGTTATTGGTTGTGACTTAACGGGACTAAATCCTGAATAAATTGAATGTCGAACATGGATGTCTGTTGTGCATCATGTTAAAGCGGGTCTTTCAAACTTATAGCTCGATAGATCGTAGAGAATAGTTATACTCGGATACGCAAATATTTATCGTGGCAAGATTGGAAGAGAAGATGCGTTCCCCACGTTCTTCTCAGATATAGAATGAAGTGTGACTGAATGACTTTGTGATAACAATTTATTAGTTTATGTTTTGTAGTAATCAGGTCACAAGGGAATTCATACATATCGTAAATCCGTAATATTCTTTACATGAATAGGGCAATGTACATTGTACAATGAAGTGGAAATATTTCATCTATGAAAATCATTTGCATTTAATAATTGCTTTACTGGCTATAATACTGCCATTAGTTGCATAGTTAATATACTGACAATGTCATTGCATATAATATTTAAAGGCACAAGAACGGTGTAATATTTGTAGACTAGCTGGGAATAATACAATTTGGCTTAAAATATCTGTCAATAGGAGATTTTTGCACTTAAACGACTCTAAAAGGAAACGCAGTTGTGTTTCGGTTATTTTCTGTTTGGTTGCAAATGCACGCAATTTACCGTTATGTAGTCGCTCATACGGCTTTGACAGGCTACCAATGTAAGCATAACTCTTCAATACATGCATGTAAAGTTGTGTTTCCCCATGTAGAACACTTAGTGAAACCCACCTACAATAACAGATTGTGCATTTGGATGCATAAACAGCCATGCCGTACCGAAAATACATGGCACACACAATCCGGGCAAAACACTACTGTTCCAAGTTATTATATATTTACTATATATAGTTATACTCCGGCCAACCTCGTTCCCAGCTAGATACTCGCTTTCTGTGCACCTATAATACCAACCCGGGAATGGAATTTGCAGAGGCAAGCAATAATTTGATTTTCGTCCATATCATAACAAATACTCTGCATACATAAGTTGCTTTTATAGGTCGCTTTAGCTCGTATTAGCATATATTCTCTAACATAACCAATCAGATCTTGGATTTTGACGAAAGAACATTGCATAAATGAATATAAGTCCGCTTTCGTCCTTAGATGCAGGTCAACTACTACAAGTTGAAAGTACCTTTGTATTTATATACGTCACACTATATAAGATCACTTAATGCATGTTACGGTGCAAAGCTACATACAATGTTTGTAGGCCCTATATGTTTCTAAATCTCGCTTGTATAGACTTTACTAAATAAACGCTTGAAACTTTGTAAGGTTTAAATCCCTGTAAGAATTATGTCTATCTTTTTATTCAGTGGCTATTTTGGTCGATTCAGAAAGCCGCTTATTTCGCATAAGGCAATACTAGGTCAAACTTTGCTATATTGGTCAACGCAGAAAGCCGTTTGTTTCGCTTAAGGCAATGATAGGTTAAGCGTCGCTATATTGGTTGTCTAAGAGACACTTCACTAGATACGAATTTCATGGATTTTCCGATTTTCCGACTCAGAAAGCCGTTTGTTTCGTATAAGGCAATAATAGTTTACTAGGTTAAGCGTCGCTACATTTGTTGCCTAAGCCGTTTCGTATAAGGTGATATTAGATACGAGGATATATTTACGGAGTTTATAAATCGAAATGTTTATTACGATAACAAAGACATATTTCTGCACATAAAATATGCTGAACTCAGCAAATTTATTGTTTGTTCGCCCAAACTTGGTTCCGTTACGTAATATTAATGAGAGGTCTCAAAGAAGTAGGACCGAATTGTAGACTAATTATGCAAATGAAGTGCTCTATCCCCTTGCTCCACCCCTCATATTATTATTTTATTTATTATTTCAAAATTATTTAAACACGGTACTGCACGCGCGCAATGCATGACGGTAGTTGATTATCAAAATCAATTTTAGTTGTCATGGCGAAGTGTTCAGGAGCATTTTGTTCTGAAGGAAATTTTATCGATTTTTAGCCCTTTTTACTTAACTAAAGAGATATTAACAGTGTCTTAGAAAAAACACAACTCCTAGCTATAAATAGACGGAATGACAACGACATCAGGGATCATTTTAGCGACAAAAACGGCCTTTCAATCAGTAAGGAGCGAGCAGTTTGTTTGACGAAAATGGCGTTCGAATCTAGGCTCCTTGTACTTTCAAGCGATGAGATATTTCATTGTGAAGCGATCAAAAGTCTATTTTGATTTGTAGATAATCCCCTATTTTGTGTCTTTCAATATGACCAATTTTAGACTCGTTTGCACACTTCTTCGTTCATTAAAGTTCATTGAACATGGCATGCGCTTTTAACTTTTCGGCCATCATTCGATACATATCTAGGCTTGCTTGAGGCTGTTTGGCTTCGCCCGTTTTGGAGCGAAAAATATAAACATTTGCAGCCAATGTTGCAGTTTCAGTCTACGCTTTCATAGTATTTTCGCTTGTTGGGTAGTTTTGCTTGTTTTTGTCCTGCAAACCTTTGTAGAAGTCTTGGTTTTTATCTTCCCGTATTTGCCAGCATAAAAGTAGGTCCTAAATTTATTCTAAAATTCTAAAATATATTTATTATTGCTCACAAACCTTCGGTATAAACCCGTTTTTGTGGACAAATTTTGTATTAAATTGTAGGCTCAGCTGAATATTTTAAATTCAATAATTTATAGATAAAAAATTTAGCTAAATTTTAGGTAGAACGTTTTAAATTAATTGAAGGAATAATAAATAGTAGTTAAATTATATCTTTTAATACATAAATATTAGTTACTGAGTTTTAATTTAAAATGTATCTGGCAAAATGGGAGATGAGCCTAGCACCTCAAAGAATGTAGACAATATACAACCATGGACTAGGGATCTCAAGTTACTACCTCCATTCACACAGAATAAACTTGAAAAACACTTGGGCCTGGATTCTCAACAAAAACCATCCAGCACTAAAAAAGATGACAAGTTAGGCTATCGCCTGTTTAAAGAAGGGTATATTAGCAATGTTCAAGCAAAGCCTAATGTTCCAAACAGTGCAAGTGGAAAATCATTCATACTAAAAGCAACAGTGCATTCATCAATGAAAAAGTTGAGTTATGCTGTTTATGTACACCTAAACCAAGTAACTGGTGATGTTGTTCATGGTCGTTGTTCATGTAAAGCAGGAAAGGGGGGCCGATGTAAACATGTTGCTGCTATGTTACGTCAAATTATTGATTATAAGAAATTAGAACTGTCAGAAGTCCCTGACGTTTGTACATGCACCCAGGTCTTACAACAATGGAATGTACCTCACGGGGAAGTGTCTGATGACACTGTCCTTTTTGAAGATATAGCATTTAAAAAATCATCCTATATAAAAGATACTAGTAGTAAGCGAAAACATAGAAATGAACGTAATATTGACTTCAATCCAACACCACCCGATGGAACTGTAACTCAGAATGACATTAAAACATTGGTAAACAGTTTACAATGTAAAGAAAAGGCTGATTTTAGGCGCACGCGAAGCAACCCTCAATTTGTTCTATATGTCCGTGGCCGACGCTGAATTAAAGTCTCCTGAATATTTAAGTAATGTTTTCCAGTCTAACAATTTCCAACCAGTTCTTTTTGAAGAAATACACAGTAAGCTTCCTTCAAAGAAATGTCGCACTGAACAAGCTCCATGCCATGTAAATGACTGCCGTATTCGAGATCAAACACTGGAACATTTAAAATATAAAAACATTAATTTGGAAAATGTCCCTTCAGAAAAAGCAGCACATGCTGCTAGTTTAGAAGTAACTCATGACCAGTTTCTGGAAATTGAGAGAAACACACGGGAACAGGATGCTTGTGATAGGTGGTACAATGAGAGAAAAACCCGCATCACTGCATCAAATTTTGGATTGGTGATAAAAAGGAGAAAATTTATTCACCCAAAATCATTACTTAAAACATTAACAAACAGCACAGAGTCAGTATCATGTCCTACACCATGTAAATGGGGAAAACAAAATGAAACTGTGGCATTGAAGCAGTATGTTTCACACAAACAAAACTGTGTAAATGTCTGTGCATTTAGTGGCTTTGTTGTCGACAAAACATCACCTTGGTTAGGGGCCAGCCCAGATGTTGTTGTTCATGATGCAAGTGAACCCAGTTCAGCTATCGGACTTGGAGAAATCAAATGCCCATATTCAAAGCGGGATAATTCTATAGAAGAAGCATGTAAAGACAAATATTTTTTCCTTTCTAAAGTTGATGGCAAAATTCAGTTAAAAAGGAACCATAATTACTATTACCAAGTGCAAGGCAGCATGGCCACACTTGAGCTTAAGTGGTCAGATTTTGTTGTTTACACAAAAAGTGACTTGTATGTTGAACGAATTTACTTTATGAGGAACTTTGGGAGAAAACCATGTTGCCAGAGTTAACAGATTTTTATTTTATGTATCTGTTTTCATAAATAAAATATCAACAAAAACAATCAATTCTCTATTATGTATCGACTAAGAAATTATGGCGTATATTACTTAAACTGGCATAAGTTGTTATTTTCAAACTAAATCATCACTGAAAAAGAATGCCTACTATAGGCTACTAACACACTTAAATCATATTAACATCAAGCAGTGTTAACAATTCTTGAAAACGTGAAATTTCTTCAATTAAGTTACTACGAATTAAGTTCTCTTCATGTGTCTGTTCAACAATTAATGGAGGTAAGAATAATGTTAAATATGTGCAAATAGCCCAACTTTTATCAAGGTCTTTTGCAATTGTTATGGGAATAACTTGGTGTAAAATTCTATAGTTTTTTATTCTCGCAATAGCTCTCTCTACATGAACTCTTACGGAGGCAATTTTTCTTGTTTTCAGTTCCTCTTCCAGGGATAACTGATCTTTGCCATCCAAAAAAGGTGGGATATTTAATGTAACCCCATTAGGGAGACCACTCTCAATATCAAGGCCTCTATCTGCCATGATTTGATCATCATCTTCCAAGAGATCCAGGATTCCACAATCCTTTGTGATCTTTTTATCACTGGTTCGACCAGCATATAAGGATGCGACAAAACTGGGGTACCCACTTGGGGAAATGCCAATCAATGCTTTTGCAGTGTTGTGGTTCTTATATGAGGAAAATGTTGCTGACTGGCCTCTGCATCAAGAAGGCCGTTCAATAAATAGTTCCGTGCAGTCTAATATAACTCGGGTTTTGGGATAGCTTTGCTTAAAACAGGCGGGCATATTTTCATCAATACACTGCCTGTTTGGCCAAATTGGGAGGGCCCGTAATCTCTGATGTAAAAATGCAATCCAAGTTATACAAATACGAGAGACATGTGATGTGGATAACCCAAATCTGTGAGCCACATCCTCTAACAACAACCCACATCGCATTCGGGTTAGCACCTTAAACAATTCTTGCTCAGGGGATAGTGATCTAGGCTTGCCGCGCTTTATTAGAGCCATAGTATATCAAATTTTTACATGCTGGTGAAAGATAATCGAAGAAGGCACTAAAAGTCGTATAGTCAGGAAATCCAGTATAGAACTTGAAATCGTGGTCACTCCCAATAAACCTTTCGAGCCGAAATGAACATTTTTCTGCTGCGTAAATTCTTTTTTGAAGGTCATTACTCTCCGATTTTAGATTGTCTAACTCCTTTTTCATTTCGGTTCCATTTGAACTGGGGGCACAAATTTCAGTCACGTCTACTTCTCTGCTGTTAGGTACATTTTCATCAACATTTATAGCGCATGCTTTATCTTCAAATGCAGTTGTGGGTAAAATTTCTGGTCTAAAAAGTTGTCTTCGAGCCTTTATATTCTTATGCACTGCCAACTCTGTGGGTACACACTTTTTTCCACCTGGAAAGTGACTTGAACAGACTCTTGAATTTGGACCAATGTTTTTCAGCCCTTTTTTTTTGACAAGTTTCACCCATTTTTTTTGTAATGCCTCATCCTTTGGTATTTTGTGAAATGAAAGTCCTGGGTTTTCGTGTTGTTATTTGTACAGTGTGGAACACAGCAGTTAATCCCTCCACGTTTGACTTTGTCTTTGCATGTACTTGATGTGCTCATGTTTTCTTCTATATTGTCTACATTCTTTGAAGTGCTAGGCTTATCTCCCATTTTGCCAGATATATTTTAAATTAAACCTCAGTAACTAATCTTTATGTATTAAAAGATATAATTTAACGGCTATTTATTATTCCTTCAATTAATTTCTAATTAAATAAAGTAAAACGTTCTACCTAAAATGTAGCTAAATTTTATATCTATAAATTATTGAATTTAAAATATTCAGCTAAGCCTACAATTTAATACAAAACTTGTCCACAAAAACGGGTTTATACCGAAGGTTTGTGAGCAATAATAAATATATTTTAGAATTTTAGAATAAATTTAGGACCTACTTTTATGCTGGCAAATACGGGAAGATAAAAACCAAGACATCTACAAAGGTTTGCAGGACAAAAACGAGCAAAACTACCCAACAAGCGAAAATACTATGAAAGCGTAGACTGAAACTGCAACATTGGCTGCAAATGTTTATATTTTTCGCGCCAAAACGGGCAAAGCCAAACAGCCTCAGGCAAGCCTAGATATGTATCGAATGATGGCCGAAAAGTTAAAAGCGCATGCCATGTCCAATGAACTTTATTGAACGAAGAAATGTGCAAACGAGTCTAAAATTGGTCAAATTGAAAGACACAAAATAGGGGATTATCTACATATCAAAATAGACTTTTGATCGCTTCACAATAAAATAACTGACCGCTTGAAAGTACAAGGAGCCTAGATTCGAACGCCATTTTCGTCAAATAAACTGCTCGCTCCTTGCTGATTGAAAGGCCGTTTTTGTCGCTAAAATTATCCCTGATCTCTTTGTTATTCCGTCTACTTATAGCTAGGAGTTGTATTTTTCCTATCAATCCTATGACACTGTTAGTATCTCTTTAGTTAAGTAAAAAGGGCTAAAAATCGGCAAAATTTCCTTCAGAACAAAATCGCCCCTGAACATTTCG
The DNA here is from genome assembly GCA_016169945.1 of Trachythela sp. YZ-2020. NCBI lineage: Eukaryota > Metazoa > Cnidaria > Anthozoa > Malacalcyonacea > Clavulariidae > Trachythela > Trachythela sp. YZ-2020. The sequence continues at coordinate 318,294 of JADLSH010000074.1, read as the reverse complement.
CCAAGACAACTAAAATTGATTATGATAATCAACTACCGTCATGCATTGCGCGCGTGCAGTTAAAAGGGGAAAAGTCTATTGAAGACTGGTTTTCAATGGGCCGTGCTTTTACAATAAAAATATAAAAATTACAAAGAATGTGAAGCCTACCTACTTATCAGCTTCACTCTATATTCGTTACTTATTACAATTATTACAACTCTTGAAATATCCATGCAGAAGCTCCCCGATAGGAAAAAGATTTCTTCATAAAGTCAGTATTTGGTTTTCCTAAGGAGAGTTTACAGTCGTTGCTCCTTAACTGATACATATCATTATGGTTAAACTTAAACAATTCTGTCATGTATTTTGGTAGCTCATCTTGAATGGCCTTAAATGTCATAGTAATTTCACCTTTCTTAAATATGTTTGCAATTGATTCCCAGCCTACGCGTTCAAAGATTTCCTTAGATCTTATCTTATAGCTTGATCCGGTAATTGCTCGAGCAGCCCTTTTTTGCATTTTGTAAAGTTTAGTAGTATGTGTACAACTACCGTCACTCCACACGGTCGAGCAGTGTGTGAAGTGAGGTAAGACTAGTGAGTTAAACATAACAATTAGCGACTCTAAGGTTACAAAGCTTTTCGCTCGTTTTAATAATGCAATAGATTTAGAGGTCTTTTTACATTGGGCATCAATATGCTCTTTCCATTTTAATTCTTCATCCAAGATAATCCCTGGTACCTTCTTATTTTTTACCTGTTTAATGTTATGGCTACCAATAGTTATGTTAGGGTTTCCTGAAAATTGTTTCAATTTTCTTTTTGACGCTATTAACATAAATTCTGTTTTTTCTGTATTAAGGGTTAGCTTGTTTGTCTCTAGCCAGCTATATTAACATTATTCAAATCATTATTTATCTTATTTTTAATCTCTAAAAGCGAAGTATCAGAGCTTGATATATTAGTATCGTCTGCAAACATTGAGGCCTGGGTTTGTTGAAGGCAATTCGGAAGATAATTAATATAAACTGAAAATAACAGTGGACCTATGTTAGATCCCTGCTGTACTCCGCATGTTATTATGTTCGCCTGTGAATGAATTTCTTGTATTGTGCACCGTTGCATTCTATTTTTTATATACGATTTAAATAGATTCATAGCCACTCCTTCAATTCCATATATCTTTAATTTTGATATTAATATTTGGTGATCAACCGTATCGAATGCCTTCTTAAGATCAAGGAAAAAAAACACCATTTAATATGCCTTTATCCATGTTCAATAGATACTGATCTATTATTTGCAAGAGAGCAGTTTCTGTAGAGTGGCATTTTCGAAAGCCAGATTGTTGTTTGACAATTATGTTGTTTTCGTTTAGATAAAGAGCTAATTGATCAGAGATGAGCATTTCTAGGACCTTTGCAATTGCCGATATTACGGAAATTGGTCTATAGTTTCCACAATCACTTTTATCTCCGGCCTTGACAATTGGAATTACTCCAGACTGTTTTAAGTCGTCTGGGAATATACCAGTGACATTGACCAAGTTGAATATATAGAGCAATGACTCATATATAGTGTATCCTGCAGCCTTCAATTGTGATTTTATCAAGTCCTGCCGCTTTATTTATTTTCATCCTATTTAGAGCATTAGTTACATCCTCGACAGAGATTTGTTTAAATTCAAATCGGCTATAGTACAAGGAGTAATGTATTGTAACTGATCAACATTATTTGTTGGAATATTTTCAGCCAATTTAGGTCCTATATCACAGAAAAATTTATTAAACTCTTTGGCAATGTTTTCATTACCAGTTACAGTTTTTCCATCGATTTTGAGTTGGTTTACAGCTGTTGTTTTAGGTTTTCTATTAAGTAATTAATTTATATACTTCCAACTGTCTTTACTATTTTTGCTATTCTCGAGCTTTGTTTGATAATAATATATGTGTTGTAGAATTCCTAATTAATTTGATAACTTGCTTTTTACATTTCCTATAAGCCTCGTGATATGTATAGCAGAATTAATTTCACTGCTTGCTTCTTAAGGTAATCTCTATGATAACTTAGTTTTTTTATATCATGGTTAAGCCATGGGCAACTCTTATTTCTCACTTTCCTAGATCTACATGGCGCATGAATATCTGCAGTTTGATAAAATATCTCCTTCCACTCGTGCAATGCAGTATTCGGATCTGAATGAAACGTAAAGTGTCTAAACGCTTCTGATAAGTCTTGCTGAAACGCTCCTATATTAAAGTTTTTAAATTGCCTTAATTCTATAAACTTCGGTTCCTGTCCAGGAATTCCTATTTTCCTACAAATATAAGCCAAATTATGGTCACTAATACCTAACTCAATTACACCCGACTGAATAGTTTTGGTATCGTCAATTTTCGTAATTATGATGTCTATCAATGTTTTTGCCTTGATAGTAGTCCTGGTTGGCATGTTGATACGTTGTTGTAATTGATAGATGTCTATTAGGTCTTGAATTGTCCTAGTATTAGTATTATTATTACGTCATTATTTAACATATTGCAGTTGAAATCACCTGTTATGATTATCTCTTTATTTTCATTGTCGATATTTTTAAAAAAAGTTTCGAATTCATTGAAAAATTGCGGTTTTGATCCTGGAGGGCGGTACCAAGTAGAAACTAATAATGGTTTACTAAATATGCTAATGATCATGTTCCGTCCCCATCGGCTAATGTGCTTGAATATTTAATGATGTGCACACCCATTGCTCCACCTCTCATATGCTAATGTTTATTTTCCCCCCATATGCTAATAATGTTTGAATATTTAATAATATTCCCGCCTCATCCCGCCTTATCCCGGCTAAAAAATGGGGCTCGAAAACGAGATAAATTATATTACTCCTCTTGTGTCATCATATATGGTGAAGAACTTCAGAATATTATTATTTAGTCTTTTTAAATGTTTAGACGCAACATACGTGTGACTTTACATGGGTGAATATACACATGAATGAATATACACAATCTCGATACAATGAACGGTTCATTTTACGTTCAGTATCAGTTGGAAATAAAGTTATGATGTATCAATGCACTTCAATCACAATGTTGACCTGAATAAGCATTTTTTTACTAGCAACGCCAACGGAAGCAGAAGAAACGACGAAGATTAAGGCGAGGGTAAAACAAAGAAATGCAATGAAGGATGTCGAAGCAATTTCCATATTAACAACCTCATAATAAGTACAATCCGAATGCCAATCCAGAGCCAATCCTAACGCTAGCCCTTACCGTTCACCTAATCCTGACGTTGCACTCGGTAGAAAGACTGATAGTTAGGCCTGTTTTAAAAGTCGTATCTTGCATATGTCGAATACAATTCGCATATTAAATTCGAGCGAATCATCCGTTTCACGTCGAATTTTGCATGTGTGTATAACATACCTAAAAAACAGAGTATTTGGCGCAATATGGCGCCAAATTCAAACAAGTCAATCAATTATAAACAAATAAACATTATACTAAATGGTATAATATCCCGAGCAAGGTAAAGGAGAAGACCGCTTGAACCAGCTGTACATATCACAGTTGAACCCCTATTAACTAACGGAAACATCCCTTAAGGCCGAGACACACCGGACGCGATTCGACAACGCGGCGCGATTTTTCGATTTTCACAGACGGATAACTTTGATCCTGGTTTAAGTTTTGCAAATATTTAGAAGCGCTATAACATTTTGAATCATTTGGTCTACATATCTTTCAAAATTTCCTTTCATTGGCTGTTTTATTAACTTTCAAAAACTGAAAAATCGCGCCGCGTTGTCGAATCGCGTCCGGTGTGTCTCGGGCTTTAAGTGTACATCCCTTTTATAACCGGCCACATATCTCAGGCCCCGATCATTTCCATAATAAAATACTACTATAACCCCTATTTAGCGGACAACTATCTTAATTAAGCGGATGAGGACACCTTATTTAAGGTCCGATGAGAAAGTTAACCCGTCCTAAACAGATAGACGACAGATGGTCTAATACACTTTTCATATAAACAATCAACAGTAAATATCAATTCAAAGCAATTTATACTATATTTCAACTAATTTTCTAGATCAAACCCTTTCTTCTATTATAACATTTTCTGAATTAGGGATGTGACCAACTTAGGGATGTGACCAATAACTTAACTTCCATATCATCTGATATTTAGGTGTATAATGTAAAATATCATTGTATTATTTTGTAATTTGGAAGGTAAATATCATCACTCAAATAATCGGGAATATTAAAATGCCACACTTGACATGCGTATTCTAGAACTGGTCTTATAACAGTAGTAAATACAGAACATGACGTTTTTGTGTCACCGTCGACTCGTTTCAATAACCTAAGCATATATAATCTTTTTCCTGCTTTCTTAACAATTTTACAGACGTGTTCGTTCCAATTCATATTGTCTTGGATAATAAGGCCAAAATTTTTGGCAGAATTTACACGTTTGACCTCTATATTATCAATTAATATTGGCGAAAAATTCCGTTTTACCCTCGAAAAATCAAGAACCATTTCTTTGCATTTGGCGACATTAAGCTTCATATTATTTCTAATAGTCCAGTCATGGATATAGTCAACGAGACCCTGGAGATTACTGCAACCATCAATCATGACACTTTCGGTAACCGTACTATCGTCTACGGTCTACATATTTTCATCGGTACGTTGGGCCATTTATCAAGAAGATCATTAATCATGACTAAGAAAAGTACAGGTCTTAAAACAGTTCCTTGTGGAACTCCCCGTTTAAGGATTGCCAATCTGAAGAATAGTTACCTCGTTTTACACTTTGTTTCCGTTCAGTTAGAAAACTTTTAATCCAGTTGAGAATAGTTGGTGGAACATTCAATTCCGATAATTTGCGCAACAAAATGTTATGATTTATAAGGTCAAACGCTTTAGAAAAGTCAAAGGAGAAAATCTCTAACAGCTCACTTTGACGCATCGGTTCCCTTAGTAAATGATGTACCAAACTAATCAAATTGTGCGTCTTTGAGGAATTTTTTAAAGAGCCAAATTGTCTTTTATCAATTTTATTCCTGTTGGAATTGATCAACCAATCGGACACAAACGTTTCGCAGATTTTGGACAAAATAGGAGTCAATGAAATAGGACGAAAATCGGTTGTTATATCTGCAGGTACTGATGTTTTTTGTGTTGGAATAACTTCAGCTTTTTTCCATAATGCAGGAACATGTTGTTGCTGTATCGAGGCATTAAAGAGTGAAGCGACTGGTGAGGCTAAGGTATAAGCATAATGTTTAAGGACCCAATTGGGTCTGCCATCTTGATCAGGCGATTTCGAAACAAATATATCAGACAATTTATTATACACGCTTTCTTCATCGATAATGAATTGAGGATGAATGCTACCTTCGCTAAATTCAGACTGAGTTTCTGTAGATATTGGTTGTAAAGGTGTGACTTAATTAGTAAGGGATATGAAGAAGTCATTCATCTTGTTTGCTAAAACTTTTCCAGCAACAATCTAATGATCTAAAACCATGGTTGAAATAGTCTTTCTCTTTGGGTATCCAGCAAGTTGCTTTATACAATCCCACCACCTCTTGGGGTTATGGTTATATTTAAGCTGATTCATTTTTTTATTGAGGTAGTTGGACCTAAGCTGTTTTCTTTTACTAGTGGCCTGTATCTTAATCATGGAGGAACTGATATTTTATCTTTTAATTTCTCTAAACATATCAATAATCATTGACTAACAACTCATGACGTGCATTGTGTATCTGCCAAAGTCTCTCACAATTTCAATACGCCATTTTTACCAGCTAATCGTGGTTTTAAAATGGCTAGTTTAAATATTACTAGTTTATTAAAACATCTTGATGCGCTTAAAGTCTTGCTAAATGAAAATCTTGTTGATTTCTTAGCTATTAACGAGACAAGGCTTGATTCCTCTACTTCCGATTGTGAAGTATTTATACCAGGTTATGAAATATTTCGGTGAGACCGTACTATTAATGGTCGTACTATTAATGATTTTACGTCCGTACTAATATAAACTGTACTCCCCGTCATGATCTAAACTTCAGAGATTTAGAAAATCTATGTATCGAAATTCGCAAACCTCATTCCAAGCCTTTTCTCGTTGCTAGTTGGTATCGACCCCAGATTCTAGTGTTGATAAACTCAATTCCTTTGAGGCGCTTGTTGGTACTTGAGGCGCTTGTTCAATTAGTGAACTAAGCGATCCTAATAGCATGTGGTGTGTTTGGAAAAACATGTTTTCGAATGTCGCCGACAAACACGTTCCAATTCGAACGAAGCGTGTTGGTACTTTTAAGTCACCTTGGATTACGTTTCATTTAAAACAGTGCATGCATAGAAGAGATGTTTTAAATATAAAAGCAATTCGCTCAAATGACCCAAGCGATTGGCGTGCCTTTAAAAATGGTCGCAATAAGGTGAACAATGAGGTAAAATTGGCTAAACAAAGATATTACAATGAGACTTTTAAATTAATGAATGCGAAGGCAATCCGCCCAAGACATGGGGAGTTATTAATGAACTTGCATCGAGAAAATCTAAAAGCTCCTTTGTTAATAAGATAAAACATGAAGCCATGTTAATCAGTGATTCGCCTGATCTCGCTGAAACCTTTAATGATCATTTTGTCACTATTGGTCCAAAGCTGGCTGACGAAATTCCGCTTAACGTAAACAATCGCTCACACTTACACTTTCTTAGTGGTCATCCATATGATCATGAACCGTTTCAATTAAAATCAACAAATAACTCCAAAGTTTTTTCGTTGTTATCCAGACTTAGTAAATCAAAAGCAACTGGTCTGGACAACATTTCTGCTAGACTTTTACGTGGATGTGCTGATCTCATTTCGAACTCTCTGTGCTTGATCTTTAATAGCTCCATTTCTACTGTTGCTTTTCCAGATGAATGGAAGTGTTCTAAAGTTATATCTTTATTCAAGCAAGGGTGTCGCACTGAGTTGAATAATTATCGACCTATTTCAATTATTCCGATTGTTGCTAAAGTATTTGAGCGAATTGTATACGATCAAATTTTGGCCTATTTAACCAATCATAATTTTATTTCAAACTGCCAGTCTGGATTTCGTTGCCTTCATTCTACTGTCACCGCTTTATTGGAGGCTGTGGATAATTGGGCGTATAATATTGATAGCGGTTGTGTGAATGCTGTTGTTTTTCTAGACCTGAAAAAGGCCTTTGACACAGTAGATCACAATATCTTATCCCCGAGCCGGTGCGAAGCGCCGTGCGAGGGTACTAATTCCGCTCGGATATTTACGCCCGGGTATGTGAAAACATTGTGGAATGCAAAGTCGTCCGCCATTTTTTTTTGTCATGGACAGGACTCGACCTTTTTGTAAGTTATGCGCATGCGCAAGTTCAAGCCGAGAGAAAACTGGTAACTAGCAACATCATGATTGGCTAAGACAACGATTTTGTTTTTATATGTTTACGTCAGAAAAATAACTGCCATCCTGGCATTTTTTTTGGCATTGATAATTTGATATGCAAACCTTTTTCAAGTCGGGACATTAATTCAGACAAATATTAAGTCTCCAAAACAAGATAAATGAATATTTTTTAGAGGACTTTCACTTACTAAAGTCAATAGGAATAGAAATCAGTCGAAATGCCGAGAAAGGAGAGGATTTTCGAGTTTTAAAGCGTTTTAAACGGGTAAGTGTTTATTTTGCATGCTTGCTTTTGCAGTTTTGCCGTCAATTGGCATGCACTACAGTTTGTGGTTTTGAAACTGCGTAGTTCATCCTGTGGTCAATAACATTTGACTAATCTTAAAAATTGTTTTAGTATTAATTCAAATGCGTTATATAGAATAAGAAATAACATATTTAATCTCAAAAACTTCATAGTATAAAAATACTGTTCAAAAAACAGTTGAAGTTTTATGACAATTTTGAAACGTTGTGTGGGACGTTTAAGATTGAATTTTAGAGTAAATCAAAGCTAGAAGAGTACGTAATAACATAGCCACTTTATATAGTTGGGCAATTGATAATTTTACAGTTAAAAGTACAAACCTTTTTACTATTTTGCCATTTTGTACAAAAAATAAAAGAAATATACGGCCGGTTGCGTGTTACCATGGTTACAGTGATCAACTCAGTACTTCATGTTACAAAAACGTTTGGGGAGAATAATTGCTTGGGTTCTAATGGGCGAGGGGGTTCTGCATGCATGTATTTCTAGTTATCTAAACTTAATGCGTATGGTATTAGAGGTGTTGGATACCAAAGGCATAAGTCTTACTTGAACGGTCGTCATCAAAAGTGTTTTGTTAATGGGTGCTTTTCCAAAAACCGCGCATTAACTTGTGTTGTTCCACAAGGAACAATTCTTGGGCCGCTTTTATTCTTATTGTATATAAATGACCTGCCGAATTGCCTGTCGCATTCGCAGCCTCGCATGTTTGCAGACGATACTCATTTGACGTATGCGGATAATGATATCACTAAAATCGAACATACCCTCACCAATGATCTTGAGAGTATTCGCGAGTGGCTTATTGTAAACAAATTGACACTGAATATGTCCAAAACTGAATTTATGGTGATAGGATCAAGAGAAAGACTTTACACCTGTACTTACAATCGAAGGGGCTCCTATCAAACAAGTAAATTCAACTAAGTCTCTGGGTCTTCATATCGATGAGCACCTTTCATGGTCTGTGCACGTTGATGCCATCTCTAAAATAATTGCCTTATGCATTGGTGCGTTGAAACGTATCAGGCCTTTTGTTCCTCGTACAACACTGCATGCTATTTTTCACTCGTTAATACAACCGCATTTTGACTACTGTAGTGTTGTGTGGGGGAATTGCAATAAAACTCTTGCTGCAAAAATACAAAAATTACAAAATCGTGCAGCTAGGGTCTTAACTTTTTCTGGCTATGATGCTAATGCTGATAGTCTTTTTGTAGACGTTGGATGGGAAAACCTTGAAACACAGCGCCAAATTCATAAGGCTACTACAGCGATAAATAGTTTGGCTCCTGAATATCTTCGTTCAAAATTTGTTGAAAGCAGGTGTGTTTCAAGCTGTTCTCTTAGCCGGGACACTGTGGGCAAACTTCCTGTTCCTTTTCCTCGCACCAACTACCTAAGAAATTCGTTCAGTTACAGTGGTGCAGTAACATGGAACAGTCTTCCTCTAGAATTGAGACAAGCTAATTCTCTTAATACTTTTCGGTCTGGTTGTACAAAAATTTTCTCTTCTCTGCAATAATTACTGTATCTAATCAATGCACGGCACTCATGTAAAGCAGGATTTAATTTTATTTTCTTATTATATTTGTATATTTGTGTATTTGTTATTTATATATTGTGGAATTGTATTATTTATATAATTATTGTAAAATTTGTAATTTCTTGATGAGTCCACCGTGGCTAAATAAAGTTACCATACCATACCATACTATTTGCTAGGTTGCGTAAACAATTATAATTTTCGATGTTCCCGTCATTTTCGATGTTTCGATGTTCCCGTTGATATGCTTTTTGCCTGTTTTTGATGATATCTTTGAATTCAGACGTTATCCATGGTTTATCATTAGCATGTAGTTTGATAGTTTTACTTGGAAAGAAACAGTCTAACCCAGTATTTATGACGTTAATAAAAATATCTAGTTTGTCTTTACACGGAATAATACGATCCACGATCGACCAGTTACAATCAGCTAGACATTTTCCGAAGCCATCTTTTTGGCGTGTGTAGTGCGTCTAATTTTAACTTTACTGATCTCATTTTTTACATAACTATATTTAAAGGTACATAACACAGAATTATGGTCGCTTTGTCCGATAGGAGAGGTTACCAGTGGGGCATTGCAACAGTTAGACATATTCGTAAGAATTAAATCCAGGGCAACATTTTTTCTAGTAGGTTGCTTAACAATTTGTTTTTGCATAAAGTGTCTTAGCAATGCTGAAATTGGACATCTAGTAAAGTCACCGACCAGGAAAATTCCTGCATTTGGATAATTTACAAGGGCTAGGTCAATGTTCAGAGTGATGTGTTCAACAAGAGCTTGATTATCGCTTGACGGTGGGTGAAATATAGCACACACTATCAGGCATGAAAAGCCTCGAGGGAGCAAAACACTCATCTTTTAATTCAGGTAGCAATTTAAATACGATTGTTGATTTTATAAATGCACACACGCCTCCACCCACCTTGTTAACTCTGTTACGCCTAATGAGGGAGTAACCATCAACTTTGACTGCACTATCATATATGCTTTCACTCAGCCACGTTTCTGTAATAAAGGCCATGTTTATACAACTTGATTTCAGAATAGTTTCTAACTCTTCGATTTTCGGCAAAAGTGATCTTGCATGTATTAGATAGGATAAACGAAAGTTCACTACTTTGAAGAACCATATATTCAAGGGCTCTTGATGAAACATTTAACTATGATATATTATACCTTGAGATTTTGTACTTTCGGTTATATCTGAAGGCTTTGTAGTTTGAATTTGCATTAGGTTATTAATATTTGATAAACGCCGTGTTCGATTTACTGTACCCAAACGAGCGGTAACTCTTATTGGTATTATGCGATTACTAACTGTCCAATTAGGTGAACATTAGACACCTCTCTTTCGGCGTTACTTATTCAACGATTACTTAGTAATAAAAATTGAGCCAGCTTATTTTGTCTCTCCCCCAGGATTCCATACGAAAACCCTCTTCGTTGGTTTTGTTATATTTGTTTTGACTTTTATCGTTAAAGGATTTCCTTGACTGATTGGTTAGGAGGGTTGAAGACAGGGTTAGGGGTTAGCATCAGGGTTAAGGTTAGCGTTATGATGAGAATTACAGTTAGGATTGAGATTGTATTAACATTCAGGGTTACGATTAATTTAACGGCAGAAAGCGCAGAAAACGAATTTGAGGATGCATGTAAATAAGGAAATTAGCCTAAACTTGTTCGAACGAGAAAAAAAAATAGAAAAAAATAGAAACCCCCCGAAAATTATGAACAATTAAATAAGACAATTAGGAACAAGTCAACATTTACTACTAATAAGTATACTAGTACATACATAATATTAATATTATGGCTAACTGCTCCGATGTTAACAGAACTCCTGTTTTACCGATCTTCGATTTCTAACGTGAATAACATGCATATATATAAACCGTGTAAACATAGTTAAACATAGCACTGTTAACAGCCACTACATTGACAGTAATAGTGTTCACAACTTGCCGAGTTACGGCTGCAAATGTTCACAACTTCGGAGTTATGGTTGGAAATGTTGACAGCTTTCGAATTGCGGCTGTAAATGTTTACAACCGCCGGAGTTACGCTGTAAATGTTGACAACTTCCGGAGTTACGCTGTAAATGTTGACAGACTTCCGGAGTTAAGAATAGAAAATATTGACAAAATTCGGAAGTTACGCTGTTAAATATAGACAAACTTCCGGAGTTACGCTTTAACAGTGCACTGTAATTTATTTTTTTTAAAACAACCAAAAAAATCTGAGGTGACCAATTTATTTTTTGTTAAAATAACAGTTGTATTTGGTTAAAATTTAATTGGTTAAAATTACCAATTTGACTGTCTGTTATTTCAACCATTTAACATTTAGTTATTTCAACCAATATATTGTTAGTTAAAACTACCAAATCTATATTTGGTTGTTATAAACAATTCCGAATTGGTTATTACACCCATATTGTATTTGGTTGTTATAAACAATTCCGAATTTTGGTTGTTCCCACCAATTTATATTTGGTTATTTCTACCAATTTTGCATTTGGTTGTTCTAACCAATTTAAAATTTTGTTATTTTGACCAAAAATATATTCGTCAAATTAACCAAAAATACAATTTGGTTGTTTCTACTAATGAAATTTTAGTTGTTTTTACCAAATACGTTTTATGTCAAAACCACCAATAACAAATTTGGTTATTTCTACCAATTCAAATATGTCAAACCTACCAATAATTATTTGGTTGTTCCTACCAATTAGAGGGAAACTGTCAAAATAACCAATTTTTTATTGGTACGCCGGTGAATCTGACGTAACCAATTTTTTTTGTTGAAATTGCGAATTGACAAATTCATATTTTGTTTGAAATAACAGTTTTGGTTAAAACGACCAATATAGATTCTGTTTTAACGACCAATTATTTAACGCGGCTTCTCTTATTCCTTTCTTTACCAACTATGTGAATGCAAACATATTGTAATCACATTACAAGTTCAAAAGAATCTACAAAATACTATACATAGCTGGCTCTCTCACCACATGCTAACATTCAAATTCTCTGGCGTACAAAATGCAACTGACCGACTGGCGGTTACCTGAATGTAACTATGTACCTGAGCCACCTGACACCCACCATGATACTGGATGAGGCAAAGCCTTAACCAGACGCGATATACAAAAGTACTACGGGTTGAATGCGCACCAGTGCTGGGTCAGTAACACTGCAGCACACTGGAGGGAACAAGCGCCTCATATACACAGATAATTTTCAAGCGAGCACACGCAGAATTCCTTGAACAACAATGTGATTATTACCCATTTGCATGTACTGTACTTTAAACTACCTTTCATTTCTTCAAAGCATACAGTATAACGTTTGTCATTAGAATAGCAATTAAGAGAAAACTTTTCTACTGTTATTCTAGATTTTCCACATTTATAATCCTATGTAATGTGTACAAACCGCGCGAGGCGCAGCCGAATGTTTTAGATCGAATAAAGGCCGAACTGCAAGGTTTGTATATGACTTTTAAAATGACTCATTTTGTATGCTCACTGGCTTTGGAATTTTGAAGATTGATGTTATTTACGCCGTAAAAATTGAAGGAGAAAATTTGAGCAAGTCTATACCAAGTGTAGATGCCTCAGACGAAAGACCTGATTCAACAAATAGAGCGTATACAACGTCGAGCATCTAAATATATACTTAACCTGCCTTTTCGCACTGAAACATCATATAAAGGAAGACTGCTAAATTTAAATCTACTTCCACTGAGCCTGTGGCACATATACATGGACATGATCTTATTTTTTAAAACGATTAAAGGTTTGGCTAATATAAACTCCAGCGTAATTCCAAAACTCCGAACTGAATACCTACTACATCCAATAGTAATCCTAACTCCATCCAGTTCTCAGTTCGTAAATGCAGAACATCAACTTTCCAGAAATTCTTTCTTAATAGATCCTCCAGAAAATGGAATACCTATAATTTTACTGCACTTGATCTGGCAACCTTTAAAACTGTTCTAATAAAATATTACTTTAGTGCCCTTAATTCGTCTTACGGTGCCGGTCACCCAAGATCATGGAAGTCAATATGCTTGAACTGTAATACTTCTCGTAGCCTTATTGGAACTCTTACTTGCTCTTTTTAACTATACATTTTAGATTAGTTCTATACTTGGGCCCGCAGTAATTGGCCAACGCTGTTGCGGTAACCCAACCATTTATATTATATTAGGGCCTATTATTTCTATTAATGTATTGTCCATTGTCCTGTAACTTGTTATTAATGTATGGCGAAGCTAATAAAATAAAATAAAAATATATATATAATATATAGATCCGCTAGGGGTCATGAGTTTCCTTTGTATTTTTCTTATGAATAGTCACTGAAATTTAGAAGTCTATTTAATGAATTTGAATGGGTATTGTTCTGGCGTAGCCGTCCTTATTGCTATTTCCCACCCTTAGCAGTCAACCGAAATATATGATCTGCGTCTCAGCAAATATTTATGCAACCGTATAGTTACTACATACAAGTATACAACACAGCGCGCAAGCGCATGTGTATTTGCATGGTAATTCCACGTACATGCATAGTATATTAGGGTCAAGAATAAACATTCAATATTCTATTCTGTTGAGGAAGATATTATCTTATATTATCGAAGTAAAGAATGTTGTAAAATGAGGGACCGTTCATTTTTTATTGGAATGGCTGGTGTAATTAGGGAGTGGGCCATCCACAAAAAACATTGCCTTATATGGGTGGCCCATAAATAACAATACAATATTTTGTTGTTCTGTTTACAAGAATGTCACCCGGAAAACCCACGGAATAGCAACTAAAATTCAGAAATTATTTTGAAAGAGTATGCCATCGAACACCCCTACCTATTCGAAGCCAAATACAATAACTATGTAATTGGGCTCCCTCTTTCAACTGCTGCTTAAATATATCCTGAAACATCTTGAGCAAATGGTTTGAAATGCCATTTCAGAGGGTCTGGATTTTAAAATTTCCTGAGGGACCATGCCTCCAGATACCACATCAACTACCGTTTTGTTCAGTCACCCCCCCCCCCCCAAAATTGATGAACGTCGTTGAAGAAAAACAATTGAGAGCATAATTCCCCCCCCTGAGTCAACCACTGCCATCAGAGAAGTGTAAAATCATGTACATAGTCATTGTCACCGTCATCCAACATTGGTATTGCTGCCTAACAAAATGACAGCAGCTTGCATGAGACGTTGAGACAGAGTTACAGTGTAATAAAATAACAATGATCTTAAAGTGATTAAACACATTAACCCACTAGCTCGCAATGCACCCATGCAGATGTGCCCTACTTAGAATTTTACTCTGTCTAACGCCAGACAATTTTACGAGTCAGTGGTAGGGTCCTGCAGTTAACAAAACTATCTGTCAGTGTCTCTTGTTAACCCGCTAACTTGCAAAGCGCCCAGACAAGACAAGATATGACAAAATTTATTGCAGCACCATATTACACAATATTAAGAGTGAATAACAAAGTAGTATTTTACAGAGAAGTAGGTACTTGCTAACTGTAATAACCAAAAGGCTAATCTAGACAGTTAGCATATTTAATTGAATTAAAATTTGTTGATCGGTAAAACCAATAGATTATAGAAACATGCAACATTAGTATACATAGATGGAGAATTTTGATTCAAATTTTAGATTAACATTGATAGAACAAATTCAATCAGTGAGATTGCAATATGATTTCAGTAGATTATTTTTCAAATTACTTTTAAACTTAAATTTTGGAAAACTTTGCAGATCTTCATCAATTGAATTCCACACATTAGTACCAACAAATCTAATATTAAACTTTCCACAATTAGTTCTTACTCTCGGGAGAGAGTAAGATGATCTTGAAGCAAGCCTTGTGTTATGACTATGTTTGTGACTTATTAGTACAAAATAATCATCAAATGCTTCAGGAAGATTGCCAGTGTGATAGTCATACATGAATAATGCATTGTGATAAAGGATGAGGTCATGGAACTTAAGGATTTTGAGTTGAATGAACCGAGGATTTGTATGTGCACGATAGTCTGAGAATGTTATTATACGAGTAATTTTCTTCTGTAGAATAGCTAATGGGTTTACTGTAGTATGGTTAGTGTTTCCCAATGAAATCAAAGCGTATGTAAGAAATGGATAGATTAAATAATAATATAGATTAATGAGAATGTCGATAGTGACAAAAGTCCGAATTTTAGAAATAGCTCCAATATTACGTTTAACGTTCTTTGAGATTTCTGATACTTGCGCTTTCCAATTGAGATTGCTATCAATTACAATACCCAAATATTTGATATTACTATTTTGTTTAAGTAATTGACAATTTATGGATAAATGGACAGTCGAAATGATTTTCTTTTGAGCAGGATGAAATATTACAAAACTCGTCCTATCAACATTGAGAGACATTTTATTGGCCCAAAGCCATTGACTGACATGTTCCAGTTGACTGTTCATTGAGGAATCAAGTGTCGACAAGGTCTTGTTAGCATAGAATAGGCTTGAATCGTCAGCAAAAAGATGGAAGTCAAGTAGCTTTGATGAGTTTTGAAAGTCGTTAATATAAATTAGAAATAACAGTGGGCCGAGGACCGACCCCTGGGGTACCCCACATGAAACAGGCAACAGTGATGATTTAATATTGCCAATCGTTACAAACTATTGTCCATTCTCTACATAGGATTTAAACCATTTATTTGCCATGCCCCTTATACCACATCTTTCAAGTTTTTGTAACAATGTATTGTATTGTGGTTCACCGTATCGAATGCTTTGGAGAGATCAAGAAATAATGTACATGAGTATTTACCATCCTTAATTGCTCACCGTATCTTTTCAACTATTGACAGAATTGCATGTAATGTAGAGTGATTTGAACGGAAGCCAAACGGAAGCCCAGATGAGCGGAAGCCCAGAAGTGCCCTGCTTTAGTACTTCCTCTCAACAAATAGAACTCAAATGGGAAAACTTGACAAATTTGGGGCGGAGGGGGACTGGTGGAATTTAGTGTGCCATCTTCATGCTTTAGCTTGGCCTTCCCCTCCATACTCAAATATTCTCCAGAGCCACCCTAAATATTTTTTAGATGACTCACCTCACAACTGGGCTTCGGTGGCGCAGTCGCCAGAGCAAGCGCCTTTCACCTCTGAGTGTTGTGTCCGATTCTCGCTGGGGATTTTACTCATCACACACATGTGAAAAGAGTAAGTCAACGCTCTGCCGAAAGTCGTGCGTTTTCTCCGGCCATTCCGGTTTCCTCCCGCAGGGAAAGTTGACTTAGTGGGTTAGGATTTACAGATTAGGAAAGTAATATTACAATTGTTGTTAAATAGATAGGGTAGGCGAAGGACGTAATATAGGTAAGCGAGATACTTGATGTAATCGGTCACTGAAAAGTCCCAATGGGGAGTGAACGGAATAATGTATGTATGTCCCAATGTAACTAATCTCTCCTAAAAATTCCAAACTACATGTAACCTTCCAAAAACTCCATTTTTGTGTAACAAAACATTGGTGTATAATATTTTGTGCACTAATATCTTTCCATATATGTGGACCACCCTTTTAAGACCATTCTTTCTTGATGAACCACCCCTTAATTCTGCACCCCCCCCCCCCCGCTGAACTCACATATGAAAAGTATGAAAAATGAACTGTCCCTAATAGGTACGTTGGCTGGCTAATTTGTGGCATTAAAGTTTAACCCATTAAGTCACAACGCGCCACAATGCTCTCACTTTGTCAATTTACTCTGTCTAATGTTAGACAATTTTATTCGTCAAAGAGAAAGTTTTGGGCGTTAATGGGTTAACCAGACTACCGGCACATGTCTCTTAATTTTTCATGCATTAAGCTGCAATTGTCATTTAACTCTGTCCAATATGCCAGAGGATTTTACTCATCAAGGGAAAAGTGTAGGGCGTTAATCAGTTAAGGAATGAACATTTTAATTATTATTATATGTCAGGTATGTTTCCCTTTTGTGAGCAATTTGAGAGAATTTAACTTCTGCAACATACAGTACTGGCTCACAAAAATAGACAAAATAACATATTAATTGGGGTGCATTGCTTGTTAATGGACTAATTTAGCAATAGGCATGGACAGATTGTTGTGTTGCATTTGATAAACATGCAGGCTGATTGACTCAGAGGCAGCAATTATAGTTACAGTTACAATTATGCCATTCCTGACTGTTTCTATAATTTAAAACTAATGATTTAGTGCAAACACATTTAATATTACAATTCTATTTTAGGGGCTGTTTATATGAAGGCCAGCCAGTGATTGCTTTGGTGTGATCTAGCTTTGTTATCTATTTGTGATTATAATTCTTAATCTTGCATTTACAGTATATTGGGAACTGAGCTTATCCGCTTCAGTGAGATCCTACCTCAACTGACCCTGAATCGCAGTATAACCCTACTATTTTCTGCATATATATGTATTCTAAATACCATGACCCAGGCAGCCCTGTTGTAGATGAAATAACATATTTAATTCGAATTTGAAATAATACGAAACTTGCTCACAAAAGTTAAATTTCATGTTGACATAGTGCCATGGTTTGGTGCTTTGTTTCGATGGGTAAGCAAGCCCGTCTGAACTTTCCCATGTACATTACAGACTGATGAAAATTGTTTAATACCCTTTAACAGCATTATTTACCACAGGAGATGATTCTGGCATACAAATTATTACTGGGATAATAACCCACTAGCTAGCAATGTGCCCTACTTTAGTATTTTACTCTGTCTAATGCCAGACGATTTTTCTCATCAGTGGGAGGGTACTGCCAGTTAATGGTTAAACATATTAATTATATGCACATAAAATATAGCTAATAATTGGGCAAATGTATTCATGGTTCATATGTTTAATTATGTTGTGAAAAGTATACTGTTGTGTTTGGATAATGTGGTTAAGTTGGATCGATCTACCTGAAAAATAAAATATAAAGAACTATTATGTTTCAAGTGAAGGCCCTTCGTCAGGAGGTTAGTAGCCATATAGTGTTTGGGCCCTAATTTATACCACAATGACAGAAAATACAAAGTCACTGCCACACAATAGAAAAGTAATTTACTTTCCAATGTGTATCTTTTAGTCTGCTGCTCGTTTTGTTTACATAATATATAACACGCAAGTTCAGCATTTCGTCATAGGGTAAGGAATGAATAGAGAGATAGGTCCTTCGACCTCTTTGGGACCACCGACAGCAACTTCCGGTTGGCGGCGGCCATTAGAGAGTTTAAGCTTCGCGTTCATACGTCAAACAACAAACGCCAGGCGAAGAAAAGTTTTACGCTATAAGTCAATAAAGGGAAAATTAACTTGGTATTTTAAAACTGTAATGTATGATGATCTTTTTGAGATAAGAAAGAAAATATGGAGCGAAGAAGTTAAGCGAAAATTCTGCAAAGAACATTCATCTCTGCCGTTTGCCGTTGCCCTCAAACGTGAAGCTTAAACTCTGGCCAGAAGATTTGTAAATTCGTATTATAAAATATATGGGGAATTTGCATTCTTTGCCTACTAAATCGCGTTTTTTTAGCGAATTTTTCTCATAACTCCATATTTTGAACTCGGAAATACAAATAAGAAAGGTAAGAAAATATTTTTCACGTTTAAATATTTTCCTTCGCTACTCGAAGGAGTGACAGGAGCGAGACTTCGAGGGCACACGTTTGTTGATTTATGAATAACGTTTAATAAACTTCAAGAAAGTAGTAGTAGTAGTAGTAGTAGTAGTAGTAGTAGTAGCAGTAGTAGCAGTAGTAGCAGTAGCAGTAGCAGCAGTAGCAGTAGCAGTAGCAGTGGCAGTGGCAGTGGCAGTGGCAGTGGCAGTGGCAGTGGCAGTGGCAGTGGCAGTGGCAGTGGCAGTGGCAGTGGCAGTGGCAGTGGCAGTGGCAGTGGCAGTGGCAGTGGCAGTCGCAGCAGCAGCAGCAGCAGCAGCAGTAGTAGTAGTAGTAGTAGTAGTAGTAGTAGTAGTAGTAGTAGTAGTAGTAGTAGTAGTAAAACTTATTTAAAAATCCCACGCTGGCCTCGTAAACTTTAAAGCTGGTTTCCACGAGGGGCGTGTGAATAACATATTTAAGAACGTATACAATTATTTATTTAAGGGCCCCAGTAATTGGTGCCATACTGTTGTGGTGACCCTGCCATGAATGCATGATAATGGCGAAGTTAAATAAATAAATAAATAAAATATATACATTACATACACACCATGCAGGATAATTTAACCAATGTATCCGAATTACTCACATCTGCAAGTAATGTTGGGTAATATTTCTCTTTTGTTCAAACAGTTCCGCAAGCGAGCTCGGAGCCAAGCCATTTAAAACCTTGTACATTGATTTTGCTTTTGACTTGGCTCGCCGAGTCTCAAGAGTTTCCCATCCTAACGCTTTTATTGCATCTGGTCCAGAAATATTATTTTTAATGTTCATTATTGCCCTTGCAGCTCTATTTTGATGTTTTTGAAGCCTGTTTGTTTAAAGACTTTTAATGTAAACATACCTCTTTGGAATGACAGTACCAAAAGTATTAAGGCTCTAATATTTTACACTTTCTAGCTAAATCTGCTAAGCGTAAGTGTAACCTAATAAAAATTATAATTTAAGTATAAACATAAATGTGAATGCCATTTTCAAGTAACTGCGTGCAGGACATGTCTGTTAGTTTAGCATTTTGCAAGCATGGAAATGACACTTGCAAAGACCGTTCTGAAATTAATTGAATAATTGCATGTCCCCTACATGCATTGTGCAGTACAATTTTATGATGCTTAGTGTTGTTAGGTAATACTTCTTTAATTATGTGAATTTTCTTCTCGGAGAAACAATACGTGTTAGTATATATATTTGATTTTAAATGCATGTTACGCGTATATGGTGCACTCCCATATCCAATTAAATACTACCACCTACTACATGTGCATATCATTATCTATACATGCAAAAACAATTGAAAAACTAACTACTTGACAGATGTACAGTTAACAGGGGTGGCATCAATTTTCAGGTGGGACCTTATTGAGTAATCAAAAAATAAACGAGCCCTTGAAATTCCTCATTTTAAAAAGTGGTTCTTTATTATTTCCCAGGTCTTTTCAAAGAGATATGCCACTCCCGATAACTGATAATTTTTGTAATTAACGCACTAAGGTCTCACTTAATTCTTAAAATTGTCTGCCATGTTATGATGTTAGACAAAGCACATAAAATAGCGTGCACTGAAGTGCATTGCTACTCAATAGGTTAAAACAAATAGTATTAGTTAGATCAACAGAAAATTTTTAAAAGGTAGAGTGTGTTGTATAATAAATGTTGCATAAAACCAAAGAACTTCACAAAAACCAACTCATCATTGATGTGGAATTCCACCACTTGAAGGGAACAATTTATAATTGATATAGTCATAGTCATTCAAGTTTGGAAGACATATAATGCAATGTCTGTGGTCGCCTACAAATACAGTAAAACAAACCCCATGTAAATATTGTATAAGTATGTATAAAACTTCACTACGCTGAGTACTGTTTATACTGTATGTATCCTCCCATCTATACCGTCCATATATTTTGCAAACTATATATTGTATATTACCAAATAACTTTAATACTCTTGGTACTGTCATACCAAAGAGGTATGTTTACATTAAAAGTCTTTATCGAAGTTTATTGAACGTTATTCATAAATAAATAAACGAGTTCCCTCGTAGTCTCGCTCCTGTCAGTCCTTCGAGTAGCGAATATCGCCCGATAAATATGTTTTCCTTAGCACATTAAACGTTAAAAATACTTTCTTACCTTTCTCATCTGTATTTCCGAGTTCAAAAGATGGAATTATGAGATAAATTCGCAAAAAAGGCGATTTAGTAGGCAAAGAATGCAAAAATTCCCCATATATTTTCTAATACAAATTTGCAAATCTGCTGGCCAGAAAAATGACAGCCGCTGACCGGAAGTCGCTGTCGGTGGTCCCAAAAAGATCGAAGGACCTGTCTCTCTATTCATTCTTTAGTCTATGATTTGATCTGGTTCCAATAACTTCCGGTCCATCCTTCCATGTAACGCTATAATTTTCTCTTACATTATACACATTGAAAAAGTTACATTTGGAGTCTATAAATGAAAGCTTATGGCACTAATACCGGAATTGCTAATGTATATAATTTTCTATTTTCTGGCCATTAGAATTTAGAAAAACTTACCATGCTAGCCTTCTCGAGTCAAATATTACTATATTGAAAGCATAAATGTCCCACTATTTGTGCAGCTTGAACACAAAAGAATAAGGTTTTCCGCGTTTGACAAATATGCTGCAAGCGACAAGCGTTTTTAAAAAGCAGTATTTATTGAAAAATAACACTATTTACCTTATAGAAGGTACCAATAAAGTTTTAAATTCAACGACAAAGACGACACGAAAACTTAACCAACACAAGTAATAAAAGTTTTCAAATCAACTCGGAAACGGCTTGAAAAGACTTCACTTTTGGCGCGAATATCCAATCATTCATTGTGACCTATTATTTCTTAACAATAAACATTTGGTCATTTTGACCAAAAAAGAATTGGTTGATATTCCAAGTAGTTTTAACCAATAAAAAATTGGTTAATTCAAACAATATTTATTTTGTAGCCATTTTCCGGCGCGCTGCCAATAACGGCAACCAATTTTAAATTGGTTAAAAATAGCTTAACAATAAACATTCGGTCAAAATGACAAAAAAAATATTGGTTGAAACTACCAATTGAGTTTAACCAATAAAATATTGGTTGAATTATCCAATATTAATTGGTAGGCGAAAAAGAAATTGGTAGTTTTAACAGAAATTTTTTACAGTATATAGCATAGTGTCTACGGTGCTAATGCGGGCACAGTAGACTCAAAATGGACGTATAATAGGTATACACACTTACATAGGGCGGTTGACTGTTATGTAAACTACCTCAAAAATACAACACGAACTTCGACGTTTCGAGCGAAGGCCCTTTGTCTGTTTATTTGTCACACTCTACCCACACTGGCACCGCACGTTCGAGATATAAACACTTACATGTTTCTAGGATTTTTCTTATGACCTCGACTTGGTTGTTCAGGGCTGCCACATAAATTGGGGATTCCTCATGTCGATTTTTTCTGCTTACATCAGGTTTTAGAGCAAGCAACCGTCTAACTACTTCAATATTGTTGCACTTTATTGCCAGGAGTAGTGGTGTTGATCCATGACTATTCTGAACATCTGAAAAATCAGTAAGGAACTTCGGACGCCTTTCTAAAACCTCCATTGCTTTTATTGACGTAAGCTTGCTTGCAAGGACGTGTAAAGCTGTCTCTTTGGGACGTTCGTTCAATGGCCAGAATGACAGACCGTAACGGCGGTGAAAAAGTTCGATATCTTCCGTTGGAATGGGATTCTTTTCATACGTCTCACAAAGTACGTCCAAGCACTTTAAATTGTTTAGCTCAACTGCTTCGAGAATACGACGCTGCATTTCCTTGCTAGACAATGGGCCTTAAAAAAATAATTGTATTTGATAAAGTTATTTAAACAATGCGACTCATCGCGACTCATCGCGAAATGATAGTTTAAATCTACCTTTTCTCCGTGATTCAATTTAAAGTTAATAGAATACAAGGAATGAATGAATGAATTCGTTCGGAACTCGTTCCAGGAACAATATAACTCATTACTGATTTTTATGCAAAAATATGTTCCTTCATAATCTCACGGGTAAAGTATGCACGCCAAATCACTTTACATGGAAACCCCTAATAAGAACCAGGTTGGTATTTACTCCATTTCAAGAAAACTCAATTATTTCACTAGTGAAGGACGAAAACGAAAATCCGTGAAAGATATTATGTTAGAAATTAAGGTTCCTTGAAATAATACAATTGTAAAACTTTACTTCATGTCACCTAGTTGACGAGTCAAGATTCTTTAACCTACCATTCATAATAAATATCTCCAACTTTGGAGCATCGTCAAGATACATTGCTTTTGCGATGTCTTTGCATCTGGTCATAGTTTTTCCATCTACTTTGTCTAAAAGAACTTCCTCTAAAACAACGCAAGAATGGAAAATGGTAGTTGCACTTGGAAATCCCATACCGATTTCGACTGCTAATGCTACATCCATAACTTAGAACTTCATTATTTATTCCTAAAGAAGACGCAACCTGTTTCCCAGGGTTTCACCTCCGCCACGCCTCCCTAACAGCTGCTGCGCCGAAAATCCTGTTACTGTCTGGTCATGTGACATCCCAGATTTTGGAATGTAGAATAATTTGTTTTTAGGGTGGATACGTGGAGAAGGGTTTAATTACTGAATAGTGGATATTAACTATTAAGTTGTGCGGTTGACTTTCCTATGTTTGCTTATTTACACATATTGTTTTCGATTCTTTTTCATTTATAAATGAACCCAAAGCCAGTTTGTATGCTTTATAATGAACGTGTGAATATTTTAAGGCGATATGTAAACAGTCATTTCTAAAAATAATAGAACTTGTCAATTTCTGAAAGTTAGTATCGTATTTGGCTGTTTATAGCAGTTTTTCACTGACTGAAACGGACTCCAATATAAAGTTGAAAATGTCAAATAATTCGAATACCACTCCGAAAAAAATGTATGGTACAAGATATTTAGACTCTCGTTGTCGTTTGTGTCTGAAGATATGTGATCGCAATCATAATATAAATTTATTTAAACCGTGCAACTCCAACAAGACGATTCTCTACCGCAACTTTTGTGTAGACCTTCTTCTAGAAAATTTAATACTTTCGACGAGTTTAAAAATCTTGCTTTGAAAAGCAAACAAACTCTTTACGAAGAACGCCGGATAAAAACGATGCCCTGAAATGTCGCCGTCGTCATCATTGCCTGCTGCGAAGACAAATATAAACCCGGGCAGGGTCAAAAGTCGATGTGAATTATTGGAAACTACAAAAAATAAGGTAAATGTTAAACAAAATAGGACACGTACATCGTAACTGCAAAATCGAATGCACTTCGCTTCATCCACATTTAACGCTACGTGATATAGCACAGTTCTGATGTACAGGTGTATGTACCACAGAATACCACAAAAATTTACATGTTCCATATCTTTTGTCAAATATATATAATGTGGCTTCTTAATATTTTTTAGTGTAGTTTATCGATATATTTTTTCTTCCTGGGGGTTTTGGGGCTAGATTTCATAGACTTAAATATTTTTTTTATTGAACTTTCTGTGGAACAAACTCTAATGTACCACAGAATACCAGTGCAGAGATAAATAAGCAACGGTTTATCAAATTGTACCAGAATTTGGTGTGTCATGTTGTGTGATAATACTGTAGGATATTGCTAACTTAATTTAGTGAAATGTAAATACTAAAATCAGTACAGTATACCAGTGGTGTAACCAAAGAATACCAGGTTTATCAATAATTTTGAAAAATGGTATTTTTCAATGGTAAATTTTTTTTAACAAAACTTTATTAAATACAATTGTAAAATACTACATTAAAATTAGATAAAAGTTCTCTAAAAGTTTGCTGTTAAAACACGACCCAGTATTAGGTTAAAATAATATTGAATGACATTTGAGTACATCTACTCAATTCTGCCGACTGCATTCGATATTTCAATGTTACTAATGTCACAACCCACTTCTTTCTTTATTATCCTAGAGCCTCGTAAACATAGTACTGCAGATCTTAGCAGATTAAAAGACAGCTTTGCCCTCAGCCAATGCATCACCATACTATATTCCAGCTGTTTCTTCTCAGACAATTTCAATGCTAGTTCGGCAATGAATCGCTCAGCTTCTCTGCCATTCCCCCCGTAAGGTGTAAAGATCAATGGGGTAAAGGAACCGTGCTCAACTTCTATCACACGTTGGTTGTACTGTCTCTTCTTTTCATTCTCGTTTCTTCTGAAAGCCGTATCTAATTTTTGGATAAGGTAGCTCTTTGCGAAAGGGTTGAAAACCCTTACATCATAAAATGCACGTTGCCCCCTTTGCCAAAAACCGCGCACACTGACATCTAAACGAGCTTCATCAGATGAGTTGGCACCACCAGTAAGAACTTCACCCGTCAAGGTCTGGAGATGTGGCTCAACCTGAACATCGTGACATACATCCTTCGGGAGATTGGTCAACATGTCTCGTACATCATCGTGCCGCCTGTGGATGAAGCCACCTTTCATACAAGACATAGCATGGTCGTTATCAAATCTCTTACCGCAAGGACAAAATTAATGATTGCAGATACTTCGGTGTCCAACGATATCTAAGGCTGAGTGCATCGTAGCCGAAAATTTTCTGATTTCAGTGGCAGCATTGTCAACCAGCTATATGCGCCCATTCTACTTCAATCATTTCATCTAAGGTCTTCTGGATTCATCTTCTCACGGGGTTGCTGTAAGATTATGTTGTTACGCTCTTCTCTAGCTTTAATAATGTTCCTCCTCGAATTCCTATACTGCTCCCCATCTACTGGTGAGGTGCTGTCTTGATTCTTGATCTTTATCACCAACTGTTCAGTAGCCATGCGAGAGTTGGTAAACTCGAATTGAGCAATGTTCGAGAATATAGGGACTGCCAAACCACATTTCTTTACCGGTAAAGAAAGAAGAAGTCGTTCATCCTTTGAGCAAGTATGTCCCTCAGTAATTGCTGGAATAAATGTATTGTCCACAATATCATCCAATGTTGAAAGATGCTGCTTGATGTTGGGCATTATTCTGATGTGGTACGTCAATTTATAAATGAAGCCGCTCATAAATCCCGCATAGGCTGCTTGTGGCTCTGATTTTGCAATCTTAGACAATACTGTCAATTGATCGCACCAAGAGCGTACCAATTCTTCGTCGTACTTGGCTTTACCACTCTCACTTCCGACGTAGCAACCAAGGTAACTTTTTCCTTCTGTTGTAACTTTAACGTTGGTATCCTCGAAGATTTGTCGTGCTTTTTCTTCTTCTGTAGGCTTTACGACAAGCCACGACTTCGATGCATTTGGGTGATACCCTAACATTGGACCAAATGTCACAACATTATCCCACCAACCTCTAAGGTGTATTAGCTCACCCGCGTCCCCCAAATCATCTGCGAATGCTGCATGTTTCACTCTGGACGTATCCATTGTCCCAGGTTTGATAGCTTCCACCAAAGGGGTAATACCTATGGCGCATACAGGCATTGCAAGAGGATCACCTTGTGTGGTTCCTTCGGATGATAGACTTTCGACACCACCCAGGACAAACAGGCGAGATGGTACACCATAACAATTCCGGATGTAAATGGGCATTGGTGGGCACAAATATCTGATGTTGTGAAGGAGGACCTTGCGATTGAGGTAGTTAAAAGCATTATCTGCATCGATGAGAAGTAGTGCATCAGTATACTGTTCTTCGAAAATGTCACTGATAGCATGTGCAGCAGTTTCGCATCCACTTGCTTGACAAGCGCAGAGTTGTAAATTTCCAGCGCAACTCATTATCTCCGGCTTGATAACTGATATAACTTGATAACCGTTGCACCTCCCCTACGCCAATAGGACGAGCTCCGAGATTCTTATCTAGGGGAATCAAGCGACATTGCGCGCAAACGTGGCTAATGCACATCTGAGATCTTTCCCAACGTTTCTAAAGTTCTTGGATACCAAAATTATTCTCCATCCATCTGCATCTAAACCTGATGGTCCACTAGATCCTTTTGTGCGTAATGCTGATTTCAGAATAGTAGACTCTGTTATATTATGAAACATGACAGGGTCGACAAAAGGTATTTGGCCATTGATGTGGAATGAGGAGTCAGCTTCATTTGCTTCAGGATGTTTCCGTTTCAGTTCATTTATAGTGCTTTGAGATAATGTAAGAACACCAGCACTACCCTGTTCGTCTAACAGCTTCATAGCAGCCTTTACCTTTCCTTCGAACATTAGTTTAGCAAATGTTTTAGCCAAACTCTCTTCCATCAGAGGCTTTGAATTTGCCTTCAGTTTACCTTGTATAGTACGAGACTCACACAGCAGTCCATCAAAATCACCGGATTGCCATTGCTTCAACCGTCTTGATAAGCACTTTGAGTGTTCCTTTGCTGTTGACTTAAACGTAGGTTTTTGGAGAAGTAAAGCTGGCATTATCATAACAACTTTTAACGAAATGTCCTTAAATCGACAGAGTCATGGTTCCAATGTTCAGTCCATTTCGTTGTTTCACTAACAAAGTGCTTTCCTGCAGCATCACTTGGTAACATAAATATGTTCCTTCTCCAAACCACAATTTCATCATATATGGCATCTATTTTTTGGTGAATATCTTCTGTTGTATAATCCCCCCATATTCTACGACTAGGGTGCGATGTTGGATGATATATTCTCTGCGGTTGTATTAACATTCACACCAACGTGGTCTTGCATTTCCTGAGCTGGCCGTGATTGAGTTGAATGTGGATTAAGAAATGTTTTTCCACATGTACCCATATGACTATTTTCCTCGTGATTAGTAGGAAAACTTCGTGAGCACAGGTTACATTGATAAGCTGCAGGTGTTTGTACATGTTCATGTTCGTTTTGCTCTCGCTGCATGTTTCCTTTGTGATAATTTTAACAAATGATAAAATACCAATGTCCTGGATCGTTTTACGGCGCGAAAATCAGTCCAAAGTGTAAAGGAATATTTAATACTGTCGGAAATGTAATAATAACTGCATCTTCATGCTTATTTCTTACCGATAATCCCAAATTTATTTGGACAGTTTTGTCCGCCATTTTGGTGCATTTAAACGCCAATTCAATGGTAAAATTGATTCCTCGGTATGATTCCTGTATAGTAATAATGTTGTGTTGCACAGAAAAAGTACTGATCAACATAAATTATACTGGTTTGCAAACTTATTTTTAAACTTTCGAATTTTACAGGTATCATGCGGGAAAAAAGTATCAAAAACATAGAATGTTATTTTTTGTTAATCCTGATTATTTTTAAGAATTTTTATGAAAATATTTATTTTTTGTTTTTTATATGTCAATTAAAACTAAAACTAATATATATTCACAAAAATAATGTTATGGTATGTTCCTCCAAATTTTATAAGATCAATAAATAAGACTGGTATTCTGTGGTACCGTGGTATTCTGTGGTACATACACCTGTATTTGTCAGAATTAAAGTGATGCATATAACTATATATTTAGTGTATACGTGTCACACTCTATATACATTTTTGACAAATTAATTGCATTTTGTCAACGGCAAAAAGCTAACAGACCGATATCACATTTTATTCTTTAACTAGGCCTACTTAGCTGATGACAGTAAGGAATTTATTGTCTTCCATTGCATTATCGCGCCCTGCACTGTATTACATTGATCTTGCATTGCATTGTACTGTATTATAATGTATTATAATGCGTTGTCTTGAAATTGCCTTGCACTGTATTACACTGTCTTGCATTGCATTGATTATTATTATTATTATCATTATTCTACTGCATTATATCTCATTGTATTGTCTGGCATTGTGTTGCACTGCATTGCATTGTGTTGCATTACACTGTCTTGTATTGTGTTGCGCAGCATTGCATTGTGTTGCATTAGTCTGTCTTGCATTGTATTGCATTGTATTGCACTGCATTGCATTGCACTGCATTGCATTTTGTAGCATTAGACTGTCTTGTATTGTGTTACACTGCACTGCATTGCATTGCATCATATTGCAGTGTGTTGCATTATACTGTGTTGCATTCTTCTGTATTGCTTTGTGTTGTACTGCATAGCATTCCATTGTGTTGCATTACATTGTATTGTATTGCATTGTGTTGCATTACACTGTCCTGTATTTTTTTGGCCTACATTGTATTACACTGTCTTGCATGTGTTGCACTGCATTGCATTGTGTTGCAGTAGACTGTCTTGTATTGTGTTGCAATGCATTGCATTGCATCGTATTGCAGTGTGTTGCATTATACTGTGTTGCATTCTTCTGTATTGCATTGTGTTGCACTGCATAGCATTCCATTGTGTTGCATTACATTGTATTGTATTGCATTGTGTTGCATTACACAATCCTGTAATTTGTTGGACTGCATTGTATTACACTGTCTTGCATGTGTTGCACTGCATTGCATTGAGTTGCATTACATTGTCTTGCATTGTGTTCCACTGCATTGTATTGGGTTGCATTATACACTGTATTGTGTCACACTGCATTGCATTGCATTACATTACATTACACTGTCTTGTATTGTGTTGCATTGCATTGTATTACACTGTCTTGTATTGTGTTGCACTGCATTGTATTGGATTGTGTTGCATTACACTGTCTTGCATTGTGTTGCATTGCACTGCATTGCATTGTATTGCACTGCATTACACTTTCTTACATCGTGTTGCACTGCATTGCATTGCATTGCATTGCATTGTATTGCATTATACTTTCTTGCATTGTGTTGTACTGCATTGCATTGCATTGTATTGCATTACACTATCTTGTATTGTGTTGCATTGCATTGTATTGCACTACACGTTCTTGCATTGTGTTGCACTGCATTGCATTGTATTGCATTATTGTATTACACTGTCCGGAATTTGCATTGTATTGTATTGAGTTGCATTGTATTGCTTTGTCTTGCATCTTACAATTGCTTTTTGAGTAGAATGCTAAACTACTTACTGTGGTCTTAATTCTACAATCAACAGCCTTTCAGTTAGCCTAATCTCAGACGTAACTCTAAATTCCACGGTCCCTTCTAAATAATGCTGACCATTCAATAAAATCTATATTATGAGAAGTCATCCCATGTACAAGCCTTAAGGTTTCTGGATGCCTCCTCGCCACTTCTATATATTTTGTATCAAATGTGTTCAAGTAATGTCTTATGTTTTGTAAAATTAATTATTTAATTATTATTTATTCATGTATTTACTTAATAAATTTATTTATTTGTGGTAAATAAAGAGATTTGAGATTTGAGATATTTTAGACATATTTTACAATTAGTAATACACGATCTGTAATTTTTAACTTAGAATGAGGGCCACTAGTTTATCAGTACTTTTGTAATACTGTCAGGTGTTACCCTCAGTAAATAAAGTCTCATCATCATCATCATCATCGATCATCATTATTGCATTGTTTTACACAGTCTTACTGGCTTAGGACCTATTGCCTTGCTTTAAACTGTGTATTAAACTGCAGTATTGTATATCACTGAACTACACATTAACAATGTCTTTCATTGTATTGCTCTGCGATAGCGCATCGTTTTGTAGAGTGGGGGGAGAGATTTTTAAGATTGCCGCTGGTTTTCAATATCGTTAAAACGTTAGATAACCAACAACCATGCACTTGAAAAACACTAAACCTACCTATCACTTTACACCTAACCCAATTCCTAACCTCGAGCACTAATCCTTAAACTAACGCGAACTCTAAGCTTTGTCTAACTATTTTGGAAACTCCCTCTCGTCCATCCCTTTTAGTCATTACCGTAATTGTCATTTTTCTAAATTGTCTAAAATATTAAAATTTGACAAACGCATTAATCGATTTTATTATATAAACTCCGGTGTGATATAGAGATTTTAACCACTGAGAAAAGTCGTATTTGAGGCACAGTAAAAATATCGTATTTTTACGTGTATTGATACGATTATCCAGCCAATGACAAGTCGCGAAATAAATGTAACTAACCAATCGCAACGCTCCTTATATAACTGATATTAAATTCGTCAAAAAATTTCAGCAGCCATTTTTATATAATTAGGTATAAAGTTATTTTTGGAAGAATCCTATGTGAATTTCTGCCTGAATTCAAGTTTTTAAAAGACCTTGTTCCTGACCATACGCCATGCCTCTATGAAGATGAAATGAGTTTGCGTTCATTGGTTGTACCCTTCCCAGTGATGATGAAAGAAGAAAAAAATATGCTGATCTTGTCGCTGTTCTTGATAAACTGGAGGTGTGGCTTCACGAGTTGTTCGCTAAAGCTGGATTGTGTAGCCCTGTTGAATCCAGCTCTACGAAATCATGCCAGATATTTGAAGGTGCTTCGGCCCGCCCAGGTCAAACACAGGCACATGTTCCACCAGCTCTTTCTGCGTCGGATCCCCTACCAACTGTACCATGCTATGTTGTCTAGGGTCCGATTACCTGGAGCTAAAGATCTTCGTGCCGGCTACCACTCTGCGAAAGATAGGTTGATCATCTTTATCCAATTCGGATTGTCGACTGGCACACAAAACGAAGTCTTCTTACATTATGAAGAATACATTTCTATAGAACGTCATAGTATACATTAGGTCGTCACAATTAGGTGAAATTTATTCCAGCAGAGAAGACAGCTTCTCAAACTTATCTTCCATGCGCGGGTATACAGCTTTTTATCTGATGGAAATATATTTCAACCAGTAGACGAAGACGGAGGATCGATATGTAATCCGTTATAGGTACGTTTGCACGCTGCGATTAGTCGGGCCGATTTTAAGTTTCGTTGAGTGTTACGTTCGCCACGTATTTTCAAATATCATTAACCTGCATCTCAAATCGGTCCGACAAATCGCAGCGTGTAAACGTACCTTAAATCACCAGGTAAGGAAAATAATCATTTTCACACATCTTATAAATTTAATGGAATGAAAGTTCTATTTACGATTTCAAATTAAGCGTGTGTCCTACATTTTTGGGATGAGATAATAACTGATAAACAGTATCATTATTTAATGTGCATTTATATTTAAGTGCAAATATTACAGTCTTGAGCTTACGCCATGTCGCTCGTCAACCACGTACCACTGTGGTTGAAATGAAATCACACATGTTTACATGCAGTGTCATTCACCTGTTTCCATAACCTTGGCATACTAATTGTAAGTCTACCAATAGCGTTCATGCTATTTCATCATCTTTTGAAAACTCACCCGAGTATGTTTTACAAATTGCACGTTAACTTATAACTTTACCTATTCAGAGCATGTTCCTTATTATAATATTTCAATTTTTTACTTAATATTCAAGAAGATGTTTAAGGATTCTGCCAGAGAGTTACGGACGCTTAGATCATTCAGAGAAAAGTTTCAAAGAAGAAATGTAACATTAGACGTGAAGCACTTTGAAGACTGCGAACAACGTTTTGTAAGTGTTGGTAAAAGTTACACAGTTGAAGCCTTTTTAGAGTTATTTGAGATGGACACACCGCATGATTGTCCACGAAACCACCTTCCACCTCGTTCAGATTTGATGCCTGATCAGTCATCTGAAATGGAATATTTCCACAAGACGATGGACAAGTTTATTGATGAATTCTTTAGCCCAGTTCTGGTTTCCTTCAATGATCCCCAAAGTGAAAATGATGACCAAAACCACGAGTGCAATGATACAGATTTCGTTAGAAATTATTTCTTCTTACTGGCTGACTTTAAGGACGCTGTTATGGAAGGTAACGGTTTACGACTGCACCAACTACATAAGCAACTTCTACATCACTTCAAATCTGACTCTGGCCACAACGTTTTGCCATCGAAATGTCTATAAACATAATGCAGAATGAAGTACTCCTACCCAAAGAAGAAGCACACCAATGTATCTGTACCACCAATTGGCCAAGTGGAAAAGGAGAAATAATGATATTGATCTTCTTCAAGAAAATCGAAACAAAGAATTGAAGAAATTAATAAAAGGAATGAGTGCAAACAAGACAGACAAATCGATTGATCGTGCCAGCAGAGCAGTTGGCAGAATAGAGAAAGTCGTTGAGAATCTCAATGCACAAGCAAACAGGAGATCATCATCTGGAACCCATAGTCACAGATCATCCGTGGATGATGAGCTACAAATCATGAAAGATTTGCGGGAACTCAGACCAAACAGGAAGAGCATACAGTTCATTTCCTGGTATTTCTACTAATCCTTTGGCGATGTTAAATACTGAAGAATTTGAATCCTGGCTACAACGACACAAGAAATACTTAATTCACAATGTTGCAGCTGAAGTGGAAGAAACAATTCAAATCAGTAGCCATTAGTGAATAAGGTATATGCTTAGCATGTATTATGTGTAGCCCAAGACAAATAGATAGAGGTATTTGGATCGGAATGCCCTGTCGTAAATGATGTGTCGTAAATAACTTTAAACAGCATGAACAATCTAAAATCACTTTCAATACTGTAGTAATCAGATCTGATAAAGCTGTTAAATAAATTTCAAATTCAATACGAAACAGTACTTATGGTTTGGTTGTGAACCAATCAGATCCTAACGTAATAATCACAAATAGGAAATATATTGTGCGATTATTTATTGCAGTTACTACAGCACATAAACTTGTCATGTCTCTTAATGTGCGGAAGTTCTGCATCTAGACACCGTAAAAGGTACTTTCTCGTACACTCATTTTCCAGATGGCAATACTCTCTCATCTCTTCTCCCAAAATTTTTCTATTAACTGCTATGTCTGCATTGTTGTAGTATAATACTGCATTTGAAGAGTGTGCATATCTACCAGGTCTTCCTGTCTCTCGCATATAACCAGTTGGCGTGAAAATGTAACGGACTTAACTAGTCGTTGCCTGATGATTGCACAATTGCATGAAACTTGAAGTTGCAACAAGAATATTTTAAGATTTAATTCGTTATTTCGCTCTGCAAATATTGTTTTTGTATTGAGCACTCTTAAATATACTACAACCACTACAAAATTATTAACTGGGAAATTGTCGAATTTCAGCCTTTATGAACAGATATGTTAATACATCTAGCTATACGATCTATTATGCATTTGATCTTAGGAGTGTTCTACAAACATCGCAACAGCAACAATTATTCTCCAACACGTCACTGTTATCCACATCAGTCCTCACAAGAGTCAGATAGCTTCCGTTTACGTTGAAATTACCAATTATACAAATACATTGTCTGATGGTTGGAGGTAATGTTTTCGTAAGGGAAAGGAAAACTGTCAAAATTATGCACTAATACCACTCATTAACAAAAGAAAAATTGAAGGAAATGACAATAGTATCATGTACATTTACAAACTCAAAAAGTTATATCTATTTACCTGCATCAAGTATAAGTTTCAGCTTGCTGTGATCTTCAGTATGTATCAACTTTATAATAGTTTTTGACTTTGATTTGGGAACAAATTTCCAATCTTTCCCTGACTGATTTGATCCGGAAGCTGGAAAATCCATAAATTTACATGATTTAGCAAAAAAGATCAAGTTTTAAAATAGAGCGTTAAAAGTTCATATCAGATTGTAAACTGCTAATTTTTTCTGAACAAACATATTTAGATTGCATATACCAATAGCTCCATAATCTTTCCAATTCAACTCGATCATATAAAAATGATTCTGACTTTTCTATTTTTATACTCAGAATACATTACAATGCAATAGGCCAAACGATTTTATATAGTATGATCAGTGGTCGGGTAAAAATTTAAGATTCGTCTTTCGTAGAAGTTTATATCGGTACATTTGAACAGGTAAATTATATTAATAATAAAACAGGGTGCTATCATAAACATCAGCAAAAGTCCCATTATATATTAGTGAACTGGCGATGAGGTGTAACACAAATTCTCAAAGTTTTAGAAAAAGCGCTTTACTACAGTTTTGGCAAACTAATTCGCAATTTATTGTAATTAACAATTATTGGATGAGGTTAAACATGATAATCGAGAATTATCAAAACAGCTACATTACACTCGTAACATCAGGTGTCACTCCTCGACAACAAAACCATATATAAGAAAAATCATAGTAAAATAGTGTCTAGCAATTTTAACAACGTCTCGATGTGAAAAGTAATTTAAAAAGAAGTCAATGTGAGAAAGGAGCACTAAACACTATTTTTGCAAACGTTTTTTGGTAGCAGACACCACGATTGTATTTTTATCAAAGTTTTAAATCCGTAAATCCGGATCAACTTCGATCGGTTCGTGGTGTTTACCAAAAAAATAAACAATTAGGATATTGAACGCGTTGCAAGACTTTAAAGAGTTGAATTTGCAAATAGAAACTGTGATGACGCAAAAGAGCTATTAAGGCAAATAAAAATAAAAATGCTCATCTCTGAGTTTATAAGATGCAAAATTTTGGAATGACTTTTTTCTTGTGCATAAATTGTTCATCTGTGGAACGCGTTACCAGATTTAATTAAAAGTAATTTAATTGTTTTTAGAAACAACTTAGGTCATTCTATTTTGCTAGATTGAATAATATTTTTGAAACTGTTAAAGTACGTAGTTATAAGATCATATGTCCTAAATGTTAGAGGATCAATGCCAGAACAATATGTAGAGGACTCAGTGTCCATTTGCAATTCACCTACCCTATATGGTAATTTATTTAAGAAAAATGAAACATTATCTTACCTTCTGATTCATCCGATACAGGTTCTGCAGGACTGTCAGATTTTTCCGATCCTATAGTATGAAATGTTAAAAAGTTATAGGTCAGGGGGCTGACAAAAAGAATAGACTAATGTGAAATCCAGGACTTTTTAATTTTGACGGCCAATGTTAATTAGTAAACTTTCATTTTTTGCTATTAACTGGGGAACGAAATTTGTTCCCCATTGCAATACCACATGCCTTTAGCCGAAATTTCGAAATTGATTGTGTCAACCTAACCAAGTATTACAGGCATACGTTAATAAGTTGTATTACAGTGATACAGGTATTTTTATAATACAAGTGTACTTTCGAGGCCGGTTTGGCACGCAAAACAATAAGTTTGATATCACGCGCACAAATGTTTTATGAGCCAAACAAAAAGTTTTGATTTACAAACTCTGCGAGATTCAACGTGTTTTACGGGTGAACAGACGTGCCTTTACGAGCTCTGATAATCGAGAATTATCAAAACAGCTACATTACACTCGTAACATAAGGTGTCATTCCTCGACAACAAAACCATATATAACAAAAATCATAGTAAAATAGTGTCTAGCAATTTTAACAACGTCTCGATGTGAAAAGTAATTTAAAAAGAAGTCAATGTGAGAAAGGAGCACTAAACACTATTTTTGCAAACGTTTTTTGGTAGCAGACACCACGATTGTATTTTTATCAAAGTTTTAAATCCGTAAATCCGGATCAACTTCGATCGGTTCGTGGTGTTTACCAAAAAAATAAACAATTAGGATATTGAACGCGTTGCAAAACTTTAAAGAATTGAATTTGCAAATAGAAACTGTGATGACGCAAAAGAGCTATTAAGGCAAATAAAAATAAAAATGCTCATCTCTGAGTTTATAAGATGCAAAATTTTTGAATGACTTTTTTCTTGTGCATAAATTATTCTTCTGTGGAACGCGTTACCAGATTTAATTAAAAGTAATTTAATTGTTTTTAGAAACAACTTAGGTCATTCTATTTTGCTAGATTGAATAATAATTTTGAAACTGTTAAAGTACGTAGTTATAAGATCATATGTCCTAAATGTTGGAGGATCAATGCCAGAACAATATGTAGTGTTTAGTTATTCACATTATAATTGTTCACCTACACTATATGGGTTATTTTTTTAGAAAAATGAAACATTATCTTACCTTCTGATTCATCCGATACAGGTTCTGCAGGACTGTCAGATTTTCCCGATCCTATAGAATAAAATGTTAAAAAGTTATAGGTCAGGAGGCTGACAAAAAGAATAGACTAATGTGAAATCCAGTGTGAAATTTTTGCTATTAACTGGGGAACGAAATTTGTTCCCCATTGCAATACCACATGCCTTTAGCCGAAATTTCGAAATTGATTGTGTCAACCTAATGACGTATTACAGGCATGCATAGGTTAATAAGTTGTATTACAGTGATACAGATATTTTTATAATACAAGTGTACTTTCGAGGCAGGTTTGGCACGCAAAACAATAAGTTTGATATCACGCGGACAAATGTTTTATGAGCAAAACAAAAAGTTTTGATTTTCAAACTCTGCGGGATTCAACGTGTCTTACGGGTGAACAGACGTGCCTTTACGAGCTCAAATAACTTTTAGTAAACTTACAATATAATAACTGAATATTCGTCCATAGCTGGTATACCGATACTAAAGGGCTATATCAATAATGAGTTTAGCAAAGAATTTGTCAGTCGATGGAGACGTATATCGATGGTCGGGTTCATTAGATGAATTAAAGCTACTCGTAGAAGAAACTTTGTTAGCCAGAGGGAAGTGGAACTCCCCTGGAGGCAATGTCAAACTTTTTAAAGACCAAGAATCGGACTTGACTATTAAATGGTATGGCCCCCAATCTGAGAAAATTGTAGTCCAAACAGACGACAACGAACAGTATTCAAAATTGAAATTTGAAAGTTTGGCCACTGCTCGAAGCAGCAAAGACCCCGAA
Organism: Trachythela sp. YZ-2020; assembly: GCA_016169945.1. Taxonomy (NCBI): domain Eukaryota; kingdom Metazoa; phylum Cnidaria; class Anthozoa; order Malacalcyonacea; family Clavulariidae; genus Trachythela; species Trachythela sp. YZ-2020. The sequence continues at coordinate 280,606 of JADLSH010000074.1, read as the reverse complement.
AACGGCGTAATACAAGAAACAAATGAAGCAAAGCCTCGCCCCACAGAAGTGTGTAATTGTACATGTAATTGTTCGGGCAAAGTTTCCACGGCAGACATAGAAGCATAAAGCTGGATATGACAATCCTTGAATCGCGTTTGGACACGGTGAGTCTATATAATACGGTGATTTCTGAGTTAAAAGCCCTTAACGATAAGCAACAAACTATGGAAGCCATTATCCGCAAGCAAGAGGTAACAATCTGCAAATTAAATGATGAAAACATGCTTTTTAAACCAAACTTATATCTTTTGTTGAATATATATACCCCTACTGTGTTGTCTATAGAGGTCATAGAATCAATACTGAAAGCGCGGTACGGGCGACTAACATAACACAAGGATTAAGTGAAAAAGACACTGATTTAAAGTGCTTATAAACCCAAAATGGGTTCTTATTGATTCGGATAAGGCATGAAAAGTTAGTTAGTAAGTTCTAGATTAGTTTTTGGCTTAGACTTTTAGTTTCGGAGATATAAAGGCTCAAACAGGCTAAATTTGCATATTATTTGCTTAGTATACAACGGTGTACAACGGTGTTTGTTGGCACACAAATCGATTGAAGTGCTTCTACCTCTGAGAGATTACATACTGCTGTTATAGAATAATATATCATATATGTTTCAATGTGAAAATTATCACAACTTTAATGCCTTTATGGTATTTAACTAATATAAATTAATAGGCCATTCTACTTTTAGATTTCAACCTACTTTATATGTGGACTTTCAGTGTCTTGTATTATCCTACACATTTGGTCAATGTCAAATGTTTTATATGACAGTGAGATACTGATGCTATATGTTTGATTGATACATGTATTTGGCACAAAGTTGATCACCAAGTGCTGCACTGTCCCACTAGTGGAACCACCTTAACCTGAGTATCAGGCATTTCTGCGGTTAGGCCTTGGTTTGTTAGCCACCTATGTTGAAGAACCTTAGGGAGGCCCATTAAACTATTTGTTTGTGATTTCATCTAGATTATCAGTGAAGTAAACTGGAACCATCAGTGAAAGATGAATTAACATTTTTAATTAAATATTTATTAAACATCTTTATCAATATATGTTGTATTGTTACTCTACTGTCTCTTGGGGGCAAGTGCACTTTTAATAGCTCAGCCCTTTGATTGGATTGGCTTAACCCATTAATTGGCAAATTTTACTCATCAGTGGTAGAGTACTGCCAATTAATGGGTTAACTGCGCTTGATTGGATCGGCTAAACCTTAGCTGCTTTTTGGGTAATGGGTTACGTACAAAAGAGCCAGACTCCCACTATGGAGGAATTTTACCCATCTGGAAGAAGAGATTCCACTTATAAAATGTGCAAGGACATCTGGTAGGGGAGGGGGTCAACATCCACTTCCCTCCATGGAGAGAAAGTCATTTTACTTGCACAGAGAAGTACCTTTCTGAGTCACTTAAATCAGCTATGTGGGCATGCCAAGAAAGTTGGATGTGTGTACACTGTGAGTAAAGCAAACATCACTCTCACACCAGACATCTAATGTGAAAGTTGAAGCATGTTTGCTCTGCCCACACAGGCAAAGCTACTGTAATAGAAAGTATGATGTTTTACAGATCACATACTGGCCTTATGGCTTATTTATTAAATTAGATATGTTTCCCCACTAAAACATTCTCAAAAGATGAATATTATTCTAAGCCTATTTATGTGGCAATTAATGTTTAGTGTTGTCACAATAATTCCATATATATATATCTATATATCCAGTTTATGATATCTGTGTATTGATCATCTTTCATTTACATGGACAAAGATGACAATCTGTCAACCAATCTTCCTATGAAAGGTTCTGTGAGAATATACATGGGGGCCAATTTCATTAGATTGTGGGTTGGCCAGTTGCAGTTAACCAGTTATTATTCTTGAAAATGTCCAAATTTTGGGTAAATTTGGATGTAAAATTTGTAGGGAAACAAGCTTCCTTGCTAAAGTGAGAACCAACTTTAAAGCAGGTGTAGAAATCAGAAATGAAATGCAACCGATTCCAATAATCCCATGTCCATGAAGGCATGAATGCAGTAAAAGGTTTAAGTTCCATTCCAACAAACTTTTAACCCTTGCATTCGTTCATTTATTTCTTCTTTCTTTATTTGATACTATACGAAAGAATTTTATAAGCAATTGGTTCGCCAGAAGAGGCATCTATGTCCCAGAATTTATAGACATAAGTTACTGCAAGTGTCATGGTCGTCTCCACGATCGACTTTTAAATCGCATTTAAATCCATTCCTTCGTCTATATTCCACGATTGACGATGCAAACCACTAGAAGGGTTACTTTACACACTCAAAAATGTGTTTGAGTTCAAAAATGTGTTTTTTTCCTCAAGAAATAGCCGACTTTTCAAGATGATTTATCCAAATGTAATTGTTTTTATAGTAAAATTAAATACACACGTTCCTGGGACCCAATCCCCCGGAAGACGCTACTTTTTTTCCAAAATAGCGACTTTGAGCCTTTATATCTCCGAAACTAAAAGTCTAAGCCAAAAACTAATCTAGAACTTATTAACTAACTTTTTATGTTCTATCCGAATCAGTAAAAACCCATTTTGGGTTTATAAGCACTTTAAATGCAAGCACAAACAAATAAAATTTGAACAATAATGAAGCCACTACAAAGGAAAAAACAATCCCCAAGCTGTTTACATTGCAGATGACAAATTACACGGATTAAGTGAGCCTGATACTGATTTAAATGCAAGCACAAACAAATCAAATTTGAATAATAAGGAAGCTACTACAATGGAAAAAACAGCTCCTCAAGCTGTTTACATTGCAGATGACACATTACACGGATTAAGTGAGCCAGGAACTGATTTAAATGCGAGCACAAACAAGTCAAATTTGAAAAATAAGGAAGCTATATACTATACAAAGGAAACAACAACTCCCCAAGCTGTTTACATTGCAGATGACTCTGTAGCTTCAATCATCCATAACATCAACACTCATGCCAATAACACCGCTTTACATAATTCAAACTCTTCAAGCATAACTAATCCACAAACAAGTGCAACCAAACAGGCACCTCATAATGATAATGAAAGACATTCTCAAAAAACAATCAAATATTCCATGACCGTTTATAGTGCAGCGCGGTCGATGTGTAAAAGGCAACAGATGCGATTCTCATCTAAACTTAGTTAATAACGACAGATCCAGACAACTGTCCCGTGAAGTTAAGAGAAACACGTTCTGCCCTTACCTGCTTTAGGCATTTTGTAAAAAAGGGCCTAGATGTGACTTTTCTCATGCTCATCCGCCTCCCCATCGGAAATACACGATCGAAAATAATAACGGCCCTTTTTTGTCATCAATAACTCAAATAACTTTTTTAATGAACCAGCTCGATACGAGATTGCAGAAAATGGAAAGCATTCAGTTTCGACCAAATCTTCCTTATCCGGCAACTCCCCCCACCTAGCTTCTCGTCCCAACCAAACTCACCGTTACCCAAGACCTTTAATGGAGACCCTCTGTTACCTTCCAAAACACTACAATGTCTTCAAGTGACTTACTATGGGTCAACCACACCCCGAGAATCGAAATTGAGAAAACATTAGAGTTACCCATACTCGTCCGAATAACAAACCGATCCACGAATCTGATGCATGCTAATAAACAATGCGCGACTAATTTAATACGAGTAAGGCGATATTATCAAATTATCGATATTAACTACAATGCAAGAAAAGTCGTTACCAATAATACTAACTCTAAAGATAAGTACTCGTCCCTACCGGCCTTGTTTATTTCCAACTCACGATCGCTGCAAAGCAAGACTGATGAACTTGCTAGCACTGTGGCTATTTACTCCATCGATGTGGCGGTTATCACTGAAACTTGGCTTTCTGCTTATGTTCCTAGTACAGCCGTCGACCTTCCTGGTTATTCGGTGATAAGGCATGATAGATCCGATGGAAGAAAGGGTGGTGGCGTCTGCGCTTATGTTAAATACCTCCTACCCCTAATCCTCCTAGACGATCTTTCAAATTCTGATATTGAATCACTGTGGCTCCTCATGAAACCGCATCGCCTACCCCGTGGCCTGAATTCCATCATTTTGGGTGTAATTTACCATCCACCCGCAAGCGATGATATTGATTTACAAACCCACATTACAGAAAATCTTGACTCCATTCTTTCCTCCCACCCAAATTCTGGTACTATTTTAACTGGCGATTTCAATCAGTTTAAACATCAACGGTTATGCTCCTCCTTTGGCCTTAAGCAGAACTCCGCTTCCCGTTCACGTTTATCCTTCCGAATTCATCATATCCGTTGAAGATTTCGAAGCAGAATTACTTTCAATTAAACTCCATTCTGCTGCTGGTCCCGACGAAATATCGGCGTGGTTTCTTCGCGAGAACGCTTCCGCTTTGTGTCGCCCACTAAGCTCTATTTTCAACCTGTCCCTCCGTTAAGGCTTTGTCCCTTCCTTGTGGAAATCAGCTAATATTTCACCAATACCAAAATCTTCTCTCCCACTCAAGATATCAACTCAGATTTTCGTCCCATCTCCCTCACGGCCATTGTTAGCAAAATTCTGGAGTCGTTTCCTTACCGCTGGCTTCTCCAATCAGTCAGATCGACCCTCTTCATTTCGGCTCCCTACGAGGCTCAAGCGCAAGCATGGCTCTCGTCCACCTCCTTCATAATTGGTACGAAGCATGCGATGACCATGGAACATCACTGCGGATCTGCCTGTTAGATTTTTCAAAAGCCTTCGATCGGATCGATCATTAAGGATCCGTTCCAGTCGAGGGCTCATAATTCAAAATAAAACGATCGCGCGACATTTTGCACTGAATGGAAATCAGCCTTAACGTCTTACTGAGAAAGCTTCAGCAAATGGCCGTGCACCAAGTTCTCGTTAATTGGATCGCCGACTTCTTGTCTGACAGATTACAGAGGACAAAGATTGGTCAGGACTACTCTGCTTGGAAGTATATTCAAGCTGGTGTTCCACAGGGAACTAAACTGGGTCCCTTACTTTTTTATCATGGTAAATGATCTCAAACCGCCTAACGACCTTGCCAAATTCGTCGACGATTCCACAACGTGGGAAGTTCTGCACATCAAATCTCCCAATCTAATCTCCCCTCAACCGCGAAAGCGTGCGAGGAATGGACATGTGATAATAACATGAAGTTGAACGCTTCAAAGACGAAAGAGATGCGCATGAACTTCTCACCTAGTTCACCCTCTTATCCACCAATCGTGATCAACAACCAAACAGTCACCATCGTTAAGCATGCCAAGCTGCTAGGCGTTACCATCTCGAATGACTTGAAATGGAACTTGTATGTAAATGCCATCTGTAAGAAGGCTTCCAAGCGTTTATACGCCCTGCGGCTGTTGAAAAGAAACGCCCTTTCGGACTCCGTTCTAGTCAAGGTTTATTGCACGTGCGTTAGACCTATCCTTGAGCACGCGTGCGAGGCGTGGCACAACAACCTGCCTGTGTACCTTAGCAACCAAATAGAGCAGATCAAGAAAAGAGCTCTCCGAATTATCTGCCCTTCCTTTACCTACAGTCAAGCGATGCTCACCGCCAACGTTCCATCGTTGTACGATCGCCGAAGCACCCTTTGTGAACGACTTTTCCACAGAATGCTTGACCCAGGACACAAAATAAACTCGCTCGTTCCAACTCTTAGAGTTAATTAACACAATCTACGCCATAATAGGTACTTTAAGGTTCCAGTTTGTAGAACTGACCGCTACCATAAGAGCTTTATACCGTCCGTAGCAACATTATATGACACGAAACAATTTTAACTTTTAACTTTTAATATTCTTAAACCGCAAGTTATTACAATACTCTAGTTAGATAGTATTTTATAGTTATTATTCTTAAATCATATGTTATTACATAATTTTAGTTATATAGTATCTTACAATTGTAAAACCAGTGTAATTCAGTTTTAACAGCAAAATTGGTTGTTAATAAAACGATTATTATTATTATTATAAACGTAGTTACAGGCCTCACAGTAGCTCGCATTTGTAGTAATAGAAAATAGGGTTGGGAAACTCGATAGTGGTAAAATGTAATAGGCAATTAAAGTAAATAGAAATGCTGAAATCTAAGTTTAGAATTAAGCTGCAACATTTTTCGAATGACTTTTTTGTTGTATTTTTAAACTCTTAACAGTTTTTATCTTAATGTTACAAACGTGAACTCGTATTAGTACATAAGTGAATTGGGGATGAGGTGTAACACACCTTCTGAAAATTTTAGAAAAAGCTCTTTGCGACAATTCAGGCAAACTAATTCTCAAAATATTGCATAATTAACAATTAATGGACGAGGTTAAACATGATATCGAGAATTTTCAAAACAACTACATTACACTCGTAACATGAGGTGTCACTCTTCGACAACAAAACCATATATAACAAAGATCATAGTTGATTTCTGTGTTTCTTAATATAGACCAGAATATGGCTTTAAATTGTATTTAACAAAAACGACGTAAATCAAGTTAGTTTGGAAACAGGACATTGGATAGATCATCGTCCTGTTTGCAGGGTATCAGACGGCGGTCCAATCACGTTCCTGTTTCCTGGCACTGAAGTTTATGCCGACTTATCTAAAACGATTCTTGTGGTGAGAGCAAAAGTGACAAAAGCTGATGGTGCAAATCTTGGCACAGATGAGAAAGTTGGAGTTGTGAACAATTTCCTACATAGTCTGTTCAATGTAACGTCGACGTTTTTTTGAAAGAAAAGCAAGTTATACAGACCATGGGAACCTGTGCATGCCGCTCCTATCTGGAAAACCTCATAAATTATTGTCCATCGGCAAAGAGATCCCAATTGACAATGGCCCTCTACTATAGAGACACTGGTGGGAAAATAGACGTGGCTGATCCAACATTAGCGGCTGCCAACGCCAACCTTGGTCTTAATTTAAGCGGTAGTGTAGCAGATCTGCAACAAATGAAAAATATGATCATAAATATTCAGGAGTGCGCGCAGTCCACATTCTTCCCGCGGTAAACTGACGTATGTTATCAACACATTGCGTGGTCACTAAGCCATATTTCAAAATTGCTATTCAGAAGTGGGAAAATGGTCGACAAGTTAGTTGATTTTATGCAAGTTTTGTCGTCCAAATATACTGAAATCCTCGTATTTTATAATGGGGTCGAATCTGCTAAAGTTGTGTTATTCTTATTTGTGGTAAGTTAGTCTTTTGATGCGGTATATTTCGATCTTACAATGTGCTTTCGTTTTCCTGTAATAATTTCATGTATGTATTTGTTGCATATCTGCTACATTACCGCTTTGTGGTCACAGCAAACAAAAAATATTTTGCCAATGGGTCTTTGGATAAATGTTGGTTTATGACTGAAATATTTGATAATATTGCATTGTACTGTCTTGATTGCAGATAGAAATATGCTTGGTTCATTATATAGGCATTTTATTGTAAATTTTGTGATTTTTTGTCATTTTTGATAAGAGGTGACTTGAGGAACTCCTAGATCATGTGGGTACTGCAACCAGATAAGCATAAGTCAGTAATATTTGCCTAAGCAGGATGTATATTATCATGTATGTAAAGCATGTATAAGAAAATTAGAGAAAATTGATAAGGCAGATTAAGTTGACATGCTTTTAGCATTATACTGGATACCGTTCAAGACCAGACGACACATGGTATGTAAAGATGTTCATCACATTCCGGATCTTTTCAACACATGGTTCACCAAGGAAGATTATTACCGACAACCGCCTACCCTTTAAAAGTTATGAAATCCGGAAGTTTATGGATGATAATAAGATCTATCATCACAAAATAACACCAATCTGGCCCGAAGGCAATGGCGAGGCTGAAAATTTCATGAAACCTTTGAAAAAAAGTATTCAACATGCTCATGTCGATCACAAAAACTGGCGCAAAGAGATGTATCAATTCCTACTAAATTACAGATGCACTCCTTATTCAATGACTACTGTTGCATCAGCTACAGCTTTGTTTGGAGACTCCATTCGTAACAAGTTGCCGTCAGTTACTGACACACTTCCAGACATGAAGCATATCAATGGAACAATAGATACCGCTGACCAGAATGCCAAGTCCAAACGTAATGAATAAGCTGATTAACGCCGACATGCTCATATATCTCAACTCGTGGTTGGAGATTGTATTTTAGTGCGACAAGAGAAACAGAATAAATTGATATCACAATTCGGCCCAAATCCATGCACCATCACTGATGTAAAAGGAACTATGATTACTGCTTCTAGAGCTGATCACTGTATAACACGGAACAGTTCACATTTCAAGTTTCTCACCGGAGCTATAACAAATCAAGCAGAAACAAGTGATAATCAAGTCGAGAGACGAAATGAAAATGCTGGCGAGAGAGAGAGAGATGTAGTTGTTGAAAACAGAGAAGCATGCAAACGCCACAATATCCAGGAAGACATGTACAACGAAAAAGACCAGAATTTTTTAATGATGAACAATGTTAAGTACAATACTAGAATAATTTGCACTTTAATTTTACTAAAGAACCGAACAGTCTATAGGTGAATGTTTAACAAACTTTTATTGCTTCTAAAATATCAAGGTGGGGAGAGATGTAGTGTTCTTATCATGTCATCACGGAAGTCACGTGATATCTCTTCGTGTTGTAGAATATAAGATGGCGGGTTATAACTAAAAACGTGTTTATTACAGGCATCAAGCTGGGAGAACAACGAGGAATTATCTCCAATGCAGTGGTGTCATCTACAAATTTAACCCGTCCCTGCCAGTCTTTTAAGAGGGGATTAACCAACCTGATACTCAGGCTCTTCACCTCCGCTACCCACCAGAACACCCGCTGCGGCGAAGACCCTGCCTCAAGCTTGTCACGTGGCACCCAGACGTTAGGTGCCGCGTGGAAGTATTTTTCTAGGGTGGGGGGGGAAGGGAAATGTGCGATCTAATTATAAAAACTATTCTAAATGTGTCAATTACACATTACACTAAAACTGTCAAACCTTTGTTTGACTATTCAGAACGCACTGCAACTGTTATTGTCTACAACGTTATATGGCAACTCCAAAAAAATATTATTTGGTCGAAAGCGGAATTGATCTCTCATCTTGTAGACTCTGTGGAATTGTAGTTGTTCAGCATTATTGCAAAAATTTATTTAAAGAAAAAATTCACGGGGATGTCCTACAGCACGATAATGCTCTTCCAACACTCTCTTGTCGTGCATGCGAGCGCAACATTTGAAACGCTGCGGTTTTAAAGTAAAAGATCGCGGACACCCAAGAATTGTTTGCTACGAAAAGAACCAAAGCGAAGAGATGCATTGGTGTATCGCCAAGTGATGTTCAACCGCAACAAAAAACGCGCTCTACTCAGCCTAGCATATCCAGGAAAAGTGGAAGTAATCCAGTCGCAAGAAGTCTTGAATATTGTGAAACTGAAACAGGTGTATCTGATCCAAAGGTGAGTTCAGTATCTGACTACTTTTTTGTTTCGAGGGTTTGAAGTATAAATATTTAAATGACTGAAATTAAAATGTCACAAATTATCAGGGTACATATATTTTATAGTATATTATTTTTACACAAACATGAACAAATATATGAGCAAATGCATCGATTTCTGTCTTGTCTGGCCGGCTAAAAATATGACTGACATTTTTAATAGCTTTTATAGAGACGGCAAATGAATGTCACAGGTTAATACTTTTGAGTAATACTAAACCTTGGATTGCGTGTTCATTGCTCTTGTTTTTTAGTCCAAACCTTTTCGCACCTGGTCTTAAAAAGTTTATACACCTGCGGCGAACTAAATTATAACATCTGTCAAAACAACAATTTACAGTAATCTCAAAAGAATCGCTATTTTTTCTTGTTATTCTATCGCTTCAGCGAAAGATTCTACCTTTACGATGATCTGAATGGGTTTAATGTTCAATTTTTTTATTTTTTATAAAGTGTTTAGTGTTATACAAAGGAACTGGGAACAATTTTTAACTGTTTAATGTTAGAAAAACATTTAGATTTTACTGTTAAGCTGCTAAATTTGCAATAGAGCAAAAAAATATAATGTGATTGAAGTACCCCCATTCAGACCCTCATTCATTATGGCTGTTAAAATATTTCGAAAGAATCCTCTGATTCTCTGAAAATTGGCTATCTATATAATGAATAAAGTTGATCTATATAATATGATTTTTTAAAACAGTGTTGAAACAATTTTATTGCGTAGTCCGACTTTCATTTCATTTTAAGAATATTACAAGTTTACCACAATGACACGCGATCAGATGATATTGTTGGAGTTTCACTCTTTATAGTTCCGTGCACCGGCACAGAAGACGAAGTTTTGCATGTTATATTGTGTATGCTATCTGTCACAATGAAAACTTTGGTAGAAACAAATATAATAATAATCTTACTGGTCCTTATTAGCTTAAAATAATTCAGCATTGTTTTCATATAATTTATGGACTTAATAATACATTATTTTTTTTTTAAATATAGGAAACAATCACAATTCATGATACTATTTCTGAAAGTCATGAACGACCATTAAGGGAAATCCTCGAGTCCAAGGATGTTCAGACAATTGCCTAGCATTTACAATGCCTTCTTCCATCATATCGTGGACATTATAAAAAGGGAAATATCAAGTTTATGCAGAAGAAATAAACCATCCGTTTTGCGTCAAAGACAATTTGATGGAATCAGTAACATGAAACGGATGGATGATGTGGTCGAAGAAATGAAGTCCAGATGCCCTACTCTATGCGAAATACTATCCCTCATCATGGACTATCAGAAGAAGATTGCTCCAATTTGTATGCTTTATGGTATCGTCATGTTTTCAAACTGCCATGAACTTAGCAGAATTCAAAGGAACAATGCTGTGCTTTTAATACAGGATCAAGCTACAACACAGGTATGCATGTATAAGGTGATGGTTTTTTTAGATGGACATTTCTTAAGTGAAAATAAACCATTGAGTGATTGAATGAGTGCATGGGGAAAAAGTGACCATACCCAGATTTAGTTTGTTTTCCCCAATGTAACAACCTCTTGCAAGATGATTAAGAATGAACAAAATCTGGGTGTGGTCTGCTAAAATGGCATTAAGGTTATTGAATGAAGGAAGGTGGTACTCACTCCAGTTATCTATAGTTTAGTAGTAGAAGATGGTTATAATTATATGTCCAGTAGACACAAAATTAATCCCGACCCCCACCGTAACCCCCGTCTAACCGGGTTTCTCTAACCTTGTGTTAGATGGAGGGGTGGTGGTGTCACATAGTGCTGCAAAGGTTAGAAAAACTCGGTTAGGCGGTGGTTTATGATGGGGATCGGGATTGATTTCGTGTCTACTGGTCAATATGGAATAAAGCAAAGCATGTCTAAAATAAATAGTGAGAATTACACAACAAACAGCGTTAAAATCATAAAAAATTTATGATTTTCTTTTTGTATAGGAAGATCTAAATTCACAAATATAAGACGCAAAATGATGATAACACTAATTCAATCAGGACTGTGTGGTTTTGGCACTGCATGAGTGCCCCAAACACAACTATAGGGTTTTTTTGCTATGTGTATATATAAGCAGCATTCTTTTTTTCCACTATAGTTGATTGATAGACTGAACAAGTATGGAATCTGCACTGGATCGTCGCTGAAGTACACCATCCTTGATGAGATTGGAGATCATTTTCTTGATCATGCCATTGAATTGGTGAAAGCGGGCAGGAAGTTTGTGTTTGTATGCAACAACATAGACTGGGAAGAGAAAGTTCACGACATGAGATCAGACCACCAGAATAAAAGTGTCCATGCTGTTGCTACAACAATGGTATTCAACCGTATATCAAGTGATCATTTGCCTGACAGTGGTTCACAAAAGGTACTGAAAGATACTGACTTAAGTGATATAGTTGAGCTCAGTAGTGAAGAAATCGACTGCATGCAAACTAGATACAGAATATTTATTACAAGGCATTTGAAGGAACATTTTTCAGAACTGAAGAACATTGATCAACATTTACCCACAAATACGTATTGTCCTTCCCTGAAGAAATGTCCCAACAATCTCATGTGGTTACAATGCCCGTGTCCTTATGAAGGTTGAAAAGAAATATTCGGACTGTGTTAATGTGTTGGATAAGTTTGAAGATTGGGCACACACAATTTATTCAGCTGCAGAGTCAAGCACTGGTAGTACTGGCAATGAAACTTCCAGCTCAGATTCTTTGCCTGTTGGCAGTGTGTCGACAGCAAGACCAGATCAACCAGGATCCCACATACCTCCAACTGCTTCTGATGAAGATGTTCTCGCAGGTGTTCGAATACCATGCTATGGGGATCAACTGACAAAAGTGAGACTTGCTGGAGCTAAGGATCAAAGGGCTGGATGTCACTCATCAAGGCAGAGAATAGATCATATCTACCCTTACAGAATTGTTGATTGGCATTCAAAAAGAAGCTTTTTAAAAGTATGTTTGCAAAGTTGTACTTTTCATAAAGTTATTTGACCCAGAGGGCAGTTGTACAGAGATTAATGGACATGCAGTTCTACTTACTGGAAACTGATTTTTTCAACTGTGAAACTATATACAGATATGGACCCACTATAAATATAAGGAAACTACCGTATAACTTACAAATAGTAATTTTAATCTGGGTTAAAACCAATTTTAGAAAGGTTTAAAAATTATTATCCGGAGGTTAGAGCTATCCATGCCTTGTACAACTGGCACGAATTACACCTGAAATCAACATGTATACCATAGTTCGGAAAGGGATTTTATCCCCCCATTTTTTTAAATATTCCACCCTTTCACCAATGTCCCCCCTTTTTTAAAACTTTTCGTCTCCCCCTTTTACAACAACTTTTTCCATAGAGCAAAATTTGATAGGTTGACAACTGCAAATGGTGCAGAATTAATATTAAGGTTGTGTAATATACAAACATGAACTCAACATTTATTTTTACGGATTCGTCTTAATTTTCTGCACTTTTGAAAAAACGCTTGTTCTACAATTTTTATGATAGCTTTTTCTGCTCATCCCTCCATTTTTAAATCAACCCACCCCTTTTCTGTTAAGCCCCCCCCCCATTATTACGGGGGGGTTCGAACTATGTTATCCCCGAGCCAACGGCGCGAAGCCCCGTTCCGGGCGATAGCACGAGGCGAAGGAACTAATTCCGCTCGGTTATTTATCACACCCAGAAAAAAGGAAATCCATGGGAGATCTAAAGTTCATCAATAACCGCGGGCGCGTGGTCAAGGTTGGTGGGTGCTCATCTCACTGATCTCAAAAGTATGGCAGATTGTCAGGAGTGGAGTGAGTGAAATTATAGAAAAACTTGAGAGTCTGAATTAAAGGTCGCTTTTGGAACTTTATTGGGAGAGCTGTGTCTGTGGGACGGATCTTATCGCTTTAACTTTAGCAAAAAAAGATAAGAAGAGTCCAAGCGACAACTGATCGAAAAAAAGTAAAATGTATAGAGGCAGGTTTGTTATTTTATTAAAACAATAAAATTGTTGATGTATTTTTGCTCTAAAAACTCCTGCTTTATATATATAGTTTTTCATTTATTTACGGTTAAAGTATCGTATATTTTATATGACGAAAAAGGTCTGAATTAAAAGGAGAACGAAATTATTTTTACGCTTATATCTTAAACTGATTTCATTTCAAAAAGGATTTTTATCGGTAAAGTGCAGTTTAGTTTTGTGAACATTTCGAAACGTTATATTTGAACGGAAGATTGAATTTTACATTAGTTTAAAGCTCATACAACGAATAATAACATACCTGCATCATAAATTCGGGAATTCTATAGCTAAAACAACTATTCAGTTTTGAACTATTTTTGGCCGATTTGTATCCTGTTTTGTATGAAAAAAAATTGTATTATTTTGTGTCAGTGTTGCTATGACTACAGTACTTCCACTACTTAAAAAATATTTCCGTTGCGTATCTTTCAAGAACCCTGTGAAAGTGAAAACCCTTAACTTCTAACTCTATATATATTTCCCGGTTTCCTTACCGTTTTCTTTTCAAGCTAGTAGAGTATTGTTTACCTTCAAACTCATTTGAGATGAACGAAAACACTTATGTCAAGAAGTTCACTTATATGACGCTGTCCTTTGAGTGTGTCATAAATGGGAGAGGGGGGGGGGTGTAGAGAATTCAATTCTGTTTTTAGCAAAAATTATGCCTGAATCGAAGATACCAAACACGGCCACTGATTTACCGAGTGCCATTTCCAGAAGAAAGACTGCTGGTGCCACGGCCTTTTTCCTGCATTTTGCATTGCAGATTTTGCAACAAAAAAGCTTAGTATAAAGTTGGCCGAAACTGTCGTTGTTTAGCTGTGGCGAGGGGTTGCTGCATGCATGTATTTCTAGTACTTTTAATACATCTGCAAGGAGGATATGTTTTCATCTTGGTTTGTGTGTGTATGTGTGTGCGTGTGTTTGTCCCTCAGTAGGATAACTTAAAAACTATTTAAGAAAGTTTGTGTAGCTAATGTCAGTAGGTAACCCCTCCCACAAATATAGCGGCGGAAGTGACGTCAGCAACATACATCCATCGTAATTTTCCCGCCATATGACGTCATTTGCGTACGTACGGGATTAGAAGTAATCAGTATTCATGTGACGTCATTTCGCGTACGTACGCGTACGTACAGATAATCTGGGAGTATAAATTGAGGAGGCAGATATTATTTAGCATAATTATTGTTCACACAGCTTTCGTCGAGAGAACTTTATTGAATATTAACTGTCGTTCCAATTGAAGTGTTCCTCAAATATTGATTCGATATATTACCTCGTGCAGACTAATTCATATCGTTCGCCCTCGAGATATTTCATACACTCCTGTGGAGCGACCAATCACAACCGCTGTATGTGAATACGAATACGAATCAAAACGAGAGGAACTACTGATCTCAGCATGCAGCGAAGTAAACAATATTCAAATATCGAGAATCCGTTGCTTTCATCATTTATGTAACTGAAATACCTATTCAAATGTGTTTACATTTGAATTTCAGAAAAACGAAAATGAAAATGAAAATGTCAAAGTGTGGAAGATTTTCTATGGTTTAGAAAACGGTTTAGAACCAGAATTGAATAAATATGCAAAGCCGTTGCGAGATCAAGGTTTTACTTCAACAAATATAACAAATATTCATTTTATTGTTAGAAACTAAGCAATCAAACGTGGGGGATTTCTAATCTATATTTCTATGAAAATGTCACTATCATCTGTTCACAATATATATTTTTTCTTCTTTTAGTACAGTAAAATAATAAGTGTATGGGCAAAAATGACAGGCGTCATTTATAGTGCAATGAATGTCAGTGGCAAATTTGGTTTATAGACCAAATAATTTATTGTAAAAGTACGAAGAAAGTTTTTCTAAACTTTCAAATTTGTTCTTTGTATGATTTGTAACAAACTTCACTGTAATATAATAATATTATTATAAACAATATAGATTATAGTATACAATTTTATAGTATTATAGTTTTAGAACACAAATACAAATATGTATTTATGTTGCTTGATATTTATGATCCAAAAAGAAGGAAAAAGGGTTTAACAAATACGAAAATACATTTTTGCAGCAAAACATGAGAACGAGGCGTATTTAATAGGAATCGCGCCGCTTGACTGGATGCATCAATTAATTATGACTTTGTATTTAAGCAATTTAAATTGTAAACAATTTTACAGTAAGTGACAATTTATTTAAATATATTGTCCAACTTTTACACTGTTCTCAGCTTAGATCACTTGACGTTTCGTATATTTCTGTATATTTCGGGTTCCCTAGGAGTTCCCTGAAATTATGTCCGCAAAAAGATGTATAGCAAATCGTTCAAACGGGACGCAAGGGACGTCGGGACCTGCTAAATATGTCCCGCAGCAAGGTCCCGTAAATGAGTACTTTCTACGGGACTTGCCCTATATGTCCCTAAACAAGGTCCCGTAAAGGAGTACTTCTACTGGACTTGCTAAATATGTCCCGCAAAAAGGTCCCGTAAATGAGTACTTCTACGGGACTTGCTAAATATGTGAGAACCCCGAGAGAACCCCCAGAGAACCCCTAGAGAACCCCGAGGGAACCCCTAGAGAACCCCCAGGGAACCCTGAGGGAACCCCCAGGAAACCCCAAGGGAACTCCTAGGGAACCCCGAAATATACAGAAATATACGAAACGTCAAGTGATCTAAGCTGAGAACAGTGTAAAAGCTGGACAATATATTTAAATAAATTGTCACTTGCTGTAAAATTGTTATAATTTACAAATAAATTGCTTAAACTATCCGTGTCATAATTAATTGATGCATCCAGTCAAGCGGCGCGATCCCTAATTAAATACGCTTCATTCTCATGTTTTGCTCCAAAAATGTATACATTTTCGTATTCGTTAAACCCCCTTTTTCCATAAATATCAAGCAACATAAATACATATTTGTGTTCTAAAACTATAAAACTATAAAATTGTATACTATAATCTATATTGTTTATAATAATATTACTATATTACAGTGAATTTTGTTACAATTTCATACAAAGAACAAATTTGAAAGTTAGAAAAAACTTTCTTCGTACCTTTACAATAAATTATTTGGTCTATAAACCAAAATTTGCCACTGACATTCATTGCACTATAAAATGACGCCTGTAATTTTTGCCATACACTTGCATTATTTTACTGTACTAAAAGAGTTAACGGCAAAAAAGATATATTGTAAACAGATGATAGTGACATTTTCCTTTGAAATATAGATTAGAAAACTCCCACGTTTGATTGCTTAGTTTCTAACAATAAAATGAATATTTGTTATATTTGTTGAAGTAAAACCTTGATCGATCTCGCAACGGCTTTGCATATTTATTCAATTCTGGTTCTAAACCGTTTTCTAAACCATAGAAAATCTTCAACACTTTGACATTTTTCATTTTCGTTTTTCTGAGCACAAATGTAAACACATTTGAAGAATTTCAGTTACATAAATGATGAATGCAACGGATTCTCGATTTTTGAATATTGTTTACTTCGTGCAATGCAGGATCAGTTCCTCATTGGTCAGTTGATTCGTATTCAAATCACATACGGATTGTGATTGGTCAAATTTCACAGGAAGTGTATGAATATCTCGAGGAACTTGAACAAATGAATTGGTCTGCACGAGGTAATGTATCGAATCAATATTTGAGGAACACTTCAATTGGAACGACAGTAAATATCCAGTAAAGTTCTCTCGACGAAAGCTGTGTAAACAATATGCTAAATAATATCTGCCTCCTCAATTTATACTCTCAGATTATCTGTACGTACGCATACGTACGCAAAATGACGTCATATGAATACTAATTACTTCTAATCCCGTACGTACGCAAATGACGTCATATGGCGGGAAAATTACGATGAATGTACGTTGCTGACGTTACTTCCGCCGCTATATGTTGGAGGTTACCTACTAATGTCAACTTAATTATGCGTGTGGAGGTACACAGTATTTGAGGGCTTTTCATAATATAAGCTGTCTAAAGATATTGTGTCTTGCATTAACATGCATTAAGTGAACTGCAAAGTGCCCTAATTACCCTTACTTTGTTATTCTACTTTTAATTTTAGACATTAATTAATAGGGAAGTGTTGGGCATTACTGTACTATCAGCTTCCAGATAAAAAGGGTCCTCATCTGAAAAGTCAAAGTTTACTCAATATTTTACAGGCAGTTTCAACTATTACAAAAACATGTAAATGTTTAAAACTGCCAAAATTGGAAACAATCACTCAAGATTTAGATTTAGAAGAATGATTGTATAATTAACAATATTTATGAGTCTGTGTGTTTTAAATTTTAGTTGTCATTTAAGAGGCTGTACAATAAGAAATCAGTTAGAGATTAGAGAAAGTGTTACGCTGGCATGTTTTCGTGAGAAACTGCAAAGAAGAAACGTAGGTGTTGATGTCAAACATTATGAAGACTGTGAACAGTTCTTTATAAGTGTTGGAAAGTGTTATCTAACAGAAGCACTTCTAAATTTCTTTGAATTGGAAAATGCATCAGAAAAGCCAACCGCCTTGTTAATTAATAGAAATCTGTCTATGGATGATATAAAGGAGAAGTATGTCAATGCCATCAACAAGCTTGTAGAGAGGTATTTTCTATCCAACACAGGTAATCTACCAGAAGATGACGGTGGGCTCAATTATGCAGTTAATCTGTTGCATTACTACCTGATACTAGTGGATATAAAAAATAATGTTTCGACAGGAAATTGTTCCTAATTGGCAACACTTCACAAACAGATGCTTCTCCACTTCTATTCCTCTTCAGGTTTCAATGCATATGCCATTGAAATGTTAATCAGTGTGGTGCAAAACGATGGTTCTTCCTTCGGAAGCTGAAGCTCATCAAAGCAAGTGTGCTGCTACAGCTAACTGGCATGGTGGGTATGGCAAAAATGTTGAAATTGATTTGTTCCAAGAAAACGGAAATAGGGATATCAAAGAAATGATTAAATACATTGGATCAAACAAAACTGAAAAAGCTATTGGTAGGGCAAGCAAAGCTTCAAGTGGATTCCGGCATATAGGTGAAGCATTTGACAACCAGGTTGGTGTTCGTGTTTCATCATCATCACGTAGTCACCGAGAATGTGATGAAGATGAGAAAAAAATCTGTGATGATTTGAGGATGCTCAGACCTTTTGAACACACTCCTGAAAGAGAACACAGCTAATTCCAAGACATCGGCGCTAACGAACTTGATGAGCTAGACCAAAGTAAATTTGAAGAGTGGATCTACACACCAAAGAAACATTGCCATGCATTTTCCATGCTAGGAAGATCACGAAAACGATGATGAAGAATATAACGATCAAGAAAAGGACTCATCAAATTAATAATGAAGATGACTGTGAGCCAAAAAATAATATTGGTTTTGGGTTTCCAAACATACTGTCCCAGACCATATTATTGACATAATTTAAAAAAAAATTGACAAACATACTTTAATCAGATTCTTTTTGTATTAACACTCAAAATCAATCTTTTAAATAGTCATGGTTTCATATAACGTATGGAACTTCATACACGATGACTTTTAAAATGCTTCCCTAGTTATAATTATTGTGAACATTTTTGGCACAAACATTCATTATGGTAGGGTTGAGATATATAGAGTGCTACATGCAATAGGTATATATCATGCTGTTAAAAAACTGACATTATTACTCATATGAAACAAATTGGAAATTACCATGTAAATGAAGCTAATCTAAGGATTGGAACTAATAAGGAAACTATAACACAACTTAGTGTATAATATCAGCAGCATACAATTATTTTAACAAAGGCCAGGGGTAGGTTAGCGTTATTATCAATATTTATATTTGTATATTGCAAGTGAAAAACTACTGACAGCCAGTTTCAAATCAATGTATTATATCAAAAATAGTCCTACCATACATAAATTATATAAATACAAATTGGGTATTTAGTGAACAGTTTGATCAAGAATTTCAATACCAAAATAGAGAATTAGCAGTCTGGGTCCGGTTTGCATGGATGGCATGTACACATGGGTATGCACTCACTGCAGCAGTCATAGCAAGGTATAAAATACTTTGGATGAGAGGCATCCATACATTCCAACAATTGTATTCTAAGGCATGACCCAGAGGTTCGACAATAGTTTCTTATCATATCTTTCATACCTGGTTTGTTCTTTGCTATATCCTTGTTATTAGTATCGCCTTGCAAGATTTTCCATCACGCCCTACCCTTCCTGTCTCCTGGTAATATTGCTGGATTGAATGTGGTGGACCTATATGGATCACTTCACGAATTGATGGAATGTCTACACCCATCCCCATTGCCACAGTAGCAAATACAACTCTTATTGAAGAATTAGGTGAAGTCAGCTGAAATAATATTTCCTCCTTCATTTCATCTGTTTTGGGGAGCATGAAACTGTCCAAACAATCTGTTCTTGGGCACAATATCAGTATTATCTGGATAGTATTGCTTGTTGTTGAGAATAGATGAAAATAGTGCATAAGCAAATCCACACCATCTTAGGGTAAGTATATTATTGTTATTGGATATTCAGCTCTCATTTCCAACCAATTAATAGCAATTGGCTTTAATATGCCTTCAATGGTATCATAATCATTCCCTTTTCGGAAATATTTTGCATAGAAAATATTCTTCCGGTCTGGACTTACAATTATGTCTACACATCTTGACAATCCCAATGCTTCTTTGATATGTTTTCTGTCTTATTTATTGGCAGTGGCTGTTAATGCTATCAGTGGAACATGAGGAAACAAGGCACACGCCATATTGAGACAACCATAGTCTTTACGGAAATCACTTCCCCTTAAGCATAAAACGGATACATGGTAAGGTACATGGTAGCAGTTTGATCATAGTCTATCTAGTCCTTTATATTAGACAGACTAGACAGACTCGACAGACAATGGGTTGATTGACAAAACACAATGAGGGCCAGACAAGCATGTGGCTCTCATTATGGTACTAGTGATTCTACCGCTGCAGCTATTGCACAAAAGCTTTATTAAGCCCCATTTGTGGCCATTGTTCTCCAAGAGAAGAAAAATCATCTGGCATAATAAACATGCAAAATAATAAAATTATATCAAGAGCAGACAGCTGCACAATGTATGTTAATGTCATTAAAAATAGACATGGGCAAATATTTTGGTTAAACATGATGCTCAAGCCTCTCCTTTTGTTTTTATGAAACAATGATCTGGTGTCAGACTTAGCATAAATTAATAAGAGAAAATTGGACTGACGAAATAAATTGTCAATGAGAAAGTAATAAATCGCACAATCGATTTATGAACTTCACTTATATTTGTATGGTCGAATACTTACCATTCCAAATGCAATGAGCCTCTTCTCAACTACTGCACATACGTTATCTTGATAGATTTTACCAAGCATCAATTCACGTCCATACTTGCATAAAAGAAAAGCTTCAGGATGCGAAAACAGTATATTATAGTGGCCATTCTC
Organism: Trachythela sp. YZ-2020; assembly: GCA_016169945.1. Classification (NCBI taxonomy): domain Eukaryota; kingdom Metazoa; phylum Cnidaria; class Anthozoa; order Malacalcyonacea; family Clavulariidae; genus Trachythela; species Trachythela sp. YZ-2020. Next base: position 259,465 of record JADLSH010000074.1, on the reverse strand, counting down.
TAACTTATCTCTTTGACACACGCTGTTGTCTACGTCGCACGTAATACGATCTTGTAAAAACTTCACATTGAGCACAGACGCCGTCAATCGAATGTCACCGAACCTATAGTTTATCAAACGGCGAATTTGATCAAGCATAAATGAATTTAAAGGGGATATAACAATCACAATCGTCGGTATAGCATGTAACTAACTCTCATCCAATTCCAATCTTTGTTTTCTCAGAGATTTGCAAAACAGCAACACGGGCAACAAATGAAATATCAAAGAGTTCCCATATCCTGTTGGGAGAACACCAAGCACACCTTTTCCTATGTAAATTTTCTCTAAGCATATGATTTGCTTTGTTTTAAGCACTATATTCCAATACGAACTATTTATAATCGCCACGTGTAAGCACGCCAGGAAAGAAAGACACTTTTTTGCGGACAAATTCGCACCTCGTTCAGCCTCCATTGTTGCGCGGCAATTTGGCAATGTGATAATGCGCACCGTGCCTACCCTCCCTAAGTGCAATAATTTGGGACCTAAAATCTGAGTGACACGTGACCAGCCTGAGTCAGGTCTTCGCCGCAGCGGGGGTTCGGGTGGGTAGCGGAGGTGGTGAAGAGCCTGAGTATCAGGTTGGGGATTGACCAGAATTACGAAGAGAAGAGGGCTGAGTTTTGTACGCTGAGGTAAGCCACCATTAACGCGCTTCCATGAAGAGGTGAATGATCCGATTTTTACACATTGTTCGCGAGAGATGAGGAAAAATCTAATCCATCTTTTAATGGAGGGATTAACTTGACGTTTTTCGAGTTCATCAATAATAATATTGTGGTCCGCAAGATCGAATAGTGTCTAGTGATCGAATTACCAATTAGCATTGAATTTGAGCGCACTCTGTGCATAATAACAAGAATCGAGAACAAAAAAGTTGATGGTGTTGACTGTATTATTTGCAAAAATCCCGAAATATTTGATGGCTGTATCTCTATTCTACCTTCAAAATACCTAATTTAGTTTCCTTGTAATAGCGTTCAGCCAGCGAGAGGCAGTGCTTTCTGTTGTCTCGAGATTAGCCAAGCAGTGCTAATGATTCCAAGACAAAAGAAAACAGAACAAACAAGAATATTAAAATGAGCTAGACCTTAATACCGTTCGCATTTGGAATGCATATTCGACTATTGCCTGTGAGAACCTTAACTGAAAAAGCTGTGCATAAAACAGTTACCAATGTACTAACGTCTTCTTGCACTCACGCAAGTATCTGCCATGCGATTGAAATGTCAACTTCACTATAAGATATACACGTTGTAAACGAAACTCAAAATGAAATATCAAAGTAGTTCACCTTACGTAAAGTAAGTAAGTTCACCTTACGAAATTTGAATTTTAAAGTCAAAGGTGGGCGGATACTGTCGTTGTTCTTCCGACAGGCGTTCGCACGTATAACGATTTATGGTTACAATACCAGGGAAGAAGGGATTATTTCTCTTAATGTGGGCACAGGAAGGATGGTAATAGGTATTGGAGAAATCGAGACTGAATAAAAATTGCCCAGTCTGTTCATCCCGTCGTCTAAGTCTTCGATCCACGTGTATTAGGACTATAAATTATTCGATTATAAATTATTCGATCCACGTGTATTAGGTCAATAAAATTCGCACCAAAACCAAATGCATTATGGCTGGAAAAATGCATGAAGTGTAAGGATGAGTAGACATATCTGCGTGCCAATTGGACTGTTCTTGACGGAAGCTTTGGTTAGGTTGCTGTAATGATGGTGGGTAAAGAAATTAAGGTAGAAGGTTTCGGTGGTTGGATATTACGAGTGAAATAATATATACAACATTTTAGAACTGAACGGGAACGGCTGGGAAAAATGCAACTCTAAGTCCTCGGACAGGAATTGAACCTTCGGCCCTGCGATTCCGGTGCAGCGCTCTGACCACTGAGCTACAAAGTCCAGTTGCCAAGCATTAACCGAAAGTTCATGTATATATATAGATGCGGGTACTGCGAGTGTGATAAGGTAAACTACAAGATGGGTTGTTTTTTTCTGCGTCTCACTCCATTTGCATATTTCGCAGCCGTTTCTGCTCAGGTCTAAAATATTGTATATATTATTTCACTCGAAATATCCATCCACCTAAACCTTCTACCTTAATTTCAATCGAGTGAGATTCACAAAAAAAAACCATCTTCTAGTTTACCTTATCACAACACGCAGTACCCGCATCTATATATATATACATGAACTTGTGGTTAATGCTTGGCAACTGGACTTTGTAGCTCAGTGGTCAGAGCGCTGCACCGGAATCGCATGGCCGAAGGTTCAATTCCTATCGGAGGACTTAGAGTTGCATTTTTCGCAGCCGTTGCCGTTTAGGTCTAAAACATTGTATATATTATTTCACTTGAAATATTATAAATCTTAAATATTAACGAATTTATTTCAATAAATTATGAAAAACCTTTTGAAATACTGTTTTCTTCCTGGCTTCTACTAAAACAATTAGATTATTCGCTCTCGATTTCTATGAGATGATAGTTCATTCGGGCTTCGCCCTCATCAACTATCACCTCATAGAAATCTTGAGCTCATAATTTAATTGTTAAATAGAATAGTCAATATTTAAGAGTTATATGCTTTCTACGATTCCACACATATAACACTAGCATGGATAGACGGGCTTTTTGCGCCTTTACAGTTAACCCCCCCCCCTTGCCTGTTCTCGCACTTTGCTCACATGACTTCATATATTATTTATGTCATATATTAAAAATGCTGCCCTTGGACCCCACTAAAACATGGGACCCACGACGCCCTCGGGTTTTTGAAAAACTCACTCGTGCATGTCGACACCATACTATTACCTATACTAATAAATAAGCATGTAACTTCACGTGTTTCCGTTAAACCTCTTCTTTATAGCAAGCCTCTTCGCATAAGCTCCCCTCCTAAACTTGTCTGAAATAAATAATCAAAACCGCCCTCCACTCTCCCTGGGAAAGGGTGTTTACACTGTATATACTATTTACTATTTTCAGCATTATATTATTTTTTGGCGAGTTTAGGCGATTTAGTGCGAGTTTAAGCGACTTAAGTGAAATGTTTAGCCGCGATATAAGGCGACATAGGGAGATTTAAGGCGAACTAAGATCCCAGAGCAGGCCTAAAGAAAATCTAAGTAACTCAAAATATTTCTGGTCCAGAATTAAACAAACTTATCCAGCAAAGGATAAAGATTCCAAACTTAAGTCGAAAGGGAAATCTAAGACCCTAATCTTTCCGGAAATGTATAGTACATGCACGTAAGATTATACACACTCATAGCAAATAGATCTACAACAAAAATATAAACCGTTAAACAAAAGCTTGAGGCCACATTTATACACAACGAACTCGTTTGAAGAAGCAAACTTTGTATTTCGTCTGGCGAATACTCACACGGAAAATGTTAACTTTTGTAAACGGAACGATGAATCTGATCTTTCGTCTTTTCTTTCCCTATATATGACTGAAGCTGGATTTTATATTATGTATACTTAATGTAATCAATGACGCATTAATTAGTCTTACTTCACTCTAAAAACTAGTGTGTAATAATACACATCTAACGTGTGTACAAATACACATCTTTAGAAAAATATATGTGTATAATTACACATAGTTTGCAAGATTGATGACAAGGTGTGTATTTATAAACACCTTGTTTACAAAAATGCACACCTTAGGTGGGTACGATTACACACCTTGTATTTACGCAAATACACACCATTATTAAACGCACCTTCTATTTACAAAAGATTTGTATTGATAACACACCTTTTTGGCGAATACACATCTTCGTGTGCTTCGGGGGCTTCGGTGGCGCAGTCGTCAGGACAAGCGTCTTTCACCTCTGAGTCTTGAGTTCGATTATCCCTGAGGACAATACTCATCACACTCATGTGAAAAGAGTAAGCTAGTCAACGCTCTGCCCAAAGTCGTGGGTTTTCTCCGGGCACTCCGGTTTCCTCCCACAGGGAAAGTTGACTGGGTGGGTGAGGATATACAGATTAGGAAAGTAATATCACCATATATTATGTAGGCTACGTACATGATATAGGTAAGCGAGATACTTGATATAATCGGTCACTGAAAAGCTCCAACGGGGAATGAACTGAATAATGTATATATGTATGTATGTATATGTGTATGTGTATGTATGTATGTATGCATACACTCTTTCCCAATTTTACGTTACGCACCTCAGACATTACACACTTTTTGATTATATATACACACCCAGGACCGTCCCTACGGGGGGGGTTTGGGGGGTTGTCACCCCCCCCCAGAAATTCTATTTGCAAATTCAGTCGGCAGAAGTGCGATTTTAGTCGGCACCAAAAAATATTTTTGATGACTAACACATAAACGGAAATTGTGGCTGCAAAACGAGGAATAGAAAAACGAAATTTTTTGTTTTTTAAAAGTACATTTATAGGCAGGGAAAAAAATTGTTGCCTTACTTTTAAAGTTTGAAGTGGTTAAATAGCATTACAACAATGTCTATATATTCGGGTAAAAAAATTTTAAACCTCTTCCCCCCCCCCTCCCCCCCGTCGACAATAAAAAAAATTATTTTATGGAACTAAACAAATAATTATTTGCAAACGGTCCCGACCAAGAAATGAGCGAAAACTACAGGCAGTAGTCGGTACAAGTTCGTTTGGCAGTCGGTTGAAAGGACTTTACACCCCCTGAAAATTTTTCTGAGGACGGCCCTGTACACACCTAAAGGGGAGGGGGCTCAAAGAGAACACAGCGGCACTAGAATCGAATGCTAGAGGTGCGGTACATTTAGGGGTATGGAGATCATGCGCTCGAAAATGTTTTTTTAAATGCACTTTAGGAGCGCTGTCACAAGAATTATTTGTAAATATTTGTATATAACGAAAAGCAGCGGACTACCAAATCGTACGATCACGCGATGAATCACGAAAATACCATGAAATGGCTTTGTCTTCGAGACACGTCTATCTTCCTATCTAGACCACGTTTGGAAAATATCTATCTTCCCTTATCTATGCGTTTTGTAGCTATATAACCTTTCAATCCACAATTGGAATAAGCGAGACCTAGCTAGTTGTTACCAAAAGCCCTTTATAGTTAGCATAGCTAGCGTAAGTGTTTTCCTTAGCTTATATAACATGCTTAACTTACCTGTATTTAACTAGAAATCACAATATGCATGACCAATTATTGGTGTTCCCCCCAATAACTGGTGCCAGGGCGACCATAAGATATGGCGACGAAACGGCAATGTAACCCCTGATCAATGTGTGATGCGCGGGACCCCCCAAATATTCTTCTTATGCATGTGGAGGCATTTTTATTTGTTAAAGAAAATTACCACAAATTTGTTATATACACAGGCCAGAAATTACTATTGTTCTAGTTCGGGAAAACATTGAATAGAACAAAGGTTACTAAGCATTAGAATGATCTACATGAGTGAATAGCTCTTATACATAATTCTAATGCTTAGTTACTTTTGTTCTATTCAATGTTTTCCCCGAACTAGAACAATAGTAACCAGGCATGCGAGTTATCCGAAGTTGAGTTGTGAATTGGGTAGCAACGACGTAAACACACTGATGTAAACAGCGTTAGCCAAATTTTTCTATTGCCTGTCATACTTTCCCCATTTAAATGACCGGTTGGTTCGCATTCAATGACAGGTAGCAAAAAAAGTTCAAAAAATTAAAAAACGATATTTATACGAAATATACATCGATTAATGGTCTAACTGCCCTGGGATTTACTAAGTTCTGGTGCCAAAATAAGCAGTTGAATTTTTTATAAAACCAACCGGGGTTGGAACTGCGGAAGCTCTCGTGATGGATGGAATGACCCTTCGTCTTTACAAAATCTGCAATATCTCTTCAAATGTTTGTTTTTGGCAAATGATGTTCTTATGGTAAGAAGCGTATATATTTTTGTGTAGATTGAAATTGCAAAAGTGGTCTTATTGTGTTTGACTACCTTTGAAATAAGCGAATTTTCAAAACAGTCGAACCTGAGAAATGTTTACACTACAACCCAATTTTTATACTGCAGTTGACATGCTATAGCAAAAAAAGTTCAAAGCATTACACGACAAAATTGGGCAGGAATAAAGTTTAATTCGTGGCAGTGTTGTCTTAAAAAAAAGCTACGTTCTAGCTCGATTCTAAGCGGGGCGAAATTGGCCAAGGAAGTCACAAATGTTTCGAGATTTAAAACACAACATTTTATATGTTAGATAGTACAGAACGCCTTAAAGCTTGTTGCATGAACGTTAAAAGGCTTGAGTAACATCTTGAAAGAGTACAGCAACAATCGACTGAATACTTTTTAAAATATTAATCATTTACTCGATCCACCTGGAGTTTTTTTTTTTTTTTTAATTACACGGGCCGCGTCGCCCCAGTCCCAAAGCGCATCACACATTGATCACGACCTTATCTAGCCGTTTCGCTGCCCTATCTTATAGTCGCCCTGGCACCAGTTATTGGGGGGAACACCAATAATTGGTGATGCATAATGTGATTTCTAGTTAAATACAGGTAAGTTAAGCATGTTATATAAGCTAAGGAAAACACTTACGCTAGCTATGCTAACGATAAAGGGCTTTTGGTAACAACTAGCTAGGTCTCGCTTATTCCAATTGTGGATTGAAAGGTTAGATAGCTACAAAACGCATAGATAAGGGAAGATAGATATTTTCCAAACGTGGTCTAGGTAGGAAGATAGACGTGTCTCGAAGACAAAGCCATTTCATGATATTTTCGTGATTCATCGCGTGATGGTACGATTTGGTAGTCCGCTGCTTTTCGTTATATACAAATATTTACAAATAATTCTTGTGACAGCGCTCTTAAAGTGCATTTAAAAAAACATTTTCGAGCGCATGATCTCCATACCCCCTAAATGTACCGCACCTTTAGCATTCGATTCTAGTACCGCTGTGCTCTCTTTGAACCCCCTCCCCTTTAGGTGTGTATATATATAATCAAAAAGTGTGTAATGTCTGAGGTGCGTAACGTAAAATTGGGAAAGTGTGTATGCATACATACATACATACACACATACATACATACATACATACATACATTTCCCTCAACTACTATATTATCGAATAGTATTGACTTTATTGATCGTAATACAAAGTCGATTGGTTCATTTAAGAACTCATTATCTTCTTTTTTTGACATTCAAACTTACACTAGCTATTATGATTTTTCTATTGATAGATATTCTTCTATTTTACACACTCGTTTACGCCTAAGTTGTAACGCTCTGAATTATTATTTGTTTAAAATTAATTGTAGTTTATCTCCAGCATGTTTATGTGGAGCTTGTTGTGAATCAGTAATTCACTATTTGTTATATTTTTCCCGATATGCTGCTCTTAGATTATCCTTACTCTCGGCTGCTGCTCAAGTTTATGGTGAAGGCTGGTATCTCTTGTCGGATTCCCAAAAAATGAAAATATTTTTATTTGGTTCAATTGATTTGAGTGCAGATAGTAATAGATGTATATTTATTCATGTTCAAAAATATATCAAGCAAACTAATCGTTTTTCTAAAGATTAACCTATTTTTATCTCTGAACCTTCAATTGAACCAGCTTTGATCACTTTTTGTTGTTGGTTTTTTTTCTGTTCGTCTTCTCCTGTTGTGTACTTATTTATTTGTATTGTTAAATGTAGTGTGAGCCCCTCGATTGTCCTGACGACTGCGCCACCGAAGCCCCCGAAGCACACGAAGGTGTGTATTCGCCAAAAAGGTGCGTATCAATACAAATCTTTTGTAAATAGAAGGTGCGTTTAATAAAGGTGTGTATTTGCGTAAATACAAGGTGTGTAATCGTACCCACCTAAGGTGTGCATTTTTGTAAACAAGGTGTTTATAAATACACACCTTGTCATCAATCTTGAAACTATGTGTAATTATACACATATTTTTTTCTAAAGATGTGTATTTGTACACACGTTAGATGTGTATTATTACACACTAGTTTTTAGAGTGAAGTAAGACTAATTAATGCGTCATTGATTACATTAAGTATACGTAATATAAAATCCAGCTTCAGTCATACAGCTATTTCAATTAAGGTTGTCCCCAAGCAAAGCGGAAAAGTCGAATACGAGCGCGAAAAGCTTGCTGGAATCGCCAAAAAATTAATGGACCAAGAATTTGACAAACCTCAGTGGATTCCTAAGAAATTAACATATTGTTCTTAAGTACAAGACTTTATGCTACTCATACGATTAGAAGGCATTTTAAATTCCCAAGGGTATAAAATCTTATGGTTAAGAAGAATATGTTAATTTCGAAAGGTTTGTTTTTTATACACCCTGTATACCAATTTGCAATTAAACGTGCTACAAAACTTATGATTATTCGTGACTCCTGTCGTTATAACGTAGTGGAAAATGCCTCGAACTTGTTCCATCACAAAATTGTATGTCAGCCATAAATGCCACCTTGATTCATTCACAGCTCTGAGCCACTGATGCATAAAAACGTCTCAAAGGATTTACCCACAAAAAACAGCCCACAAAATATTTAATACGTTTCTACTTTGAAATATTATTCTAATTTCTTAGGAAACCACTGCGGTTTGTCAAATTCTTGGTCCATTAATATTTTAGCGATTCCCAGCAAGCCTTTCGCCCTCGTATTCGACTTTTCCGCTTTGCTCGGGGACAACCTTAATTGAAATAGCTGTATATATGGAAAGAAAAGACGAAAGATCAGATTCATCGTTCCGTTTACAAAAGTTAACATTTTCCGTGTGAGTATTCGCCAGGCGAAATACAAAGTTTGCTTCTTCAAACGAGTTCGTTGTGTATAAACGTGGCCTCAAGCTTTTGTTTAACGGTTTATATTTTTGTTGTAGATCTATTTGTGTATAATCTTACGTGCATGTACTATACATTTCCGGAAAGATTAGGGCCCTAACTTTCCCTTTCGACCTAAGTTTGGAATCTTTATCCTTTGCTGGATAAGTTTGTTTAATTCTGGACCAGAAATATTTTGGGTTAATTAGATTTTCTTTAGGCCTGCTCTGGGATCTTAGTTCGCCTTCAATCTCCCTATGTCGCCTTATATCGCGGCTAAACATTTCACTTAAATCGCTCAAACTCGCACTAAATCGCCTAAACTCGCCAACAAAATAATAAAATGCTGAAAATAGTAAATACTATACACAGGGTAAACACCCTTTCCCAGGGAGAGTGGAGGGCAGTTTTGATTATTTATTTCAGACAAGTTTAGGAGGGGAGCTTATGCGAAGAGGCTTGCTATAAAGAAGAGGTTTAACGGAAACACGTGAAGTTACATGCTTATTTATTAGTATAGGTAATAGTATGGTGTCGACATGCACGAGTGAGTTTTTCAAAAACCCAAGGGCGTCGTGGGTCCCATGTTTTAGTGGAGGCCAAGGGCAGCATTTTTAATATTTGACATAAATAATATATGAAGTCATATGAGCAAAGTGCGAGAAAAGGCAATGGGGGGGGGGGTTACTGTAAAGGCGCAAAAAGCCCGTCTATCCATGCTAGTGTTATATGTGTGGAATCGTAGAAAGCATATAACTCTTAAATATTGACTATTCTATTTAACAATTAAATTATGAGCTCAAGATTTCTATGAGGTGATAGTTGATGAGGGCGAAGCCCGAATGAACTATCATCTCATAGAAATTGAGAGCGAATAATCTAATTGTTTTAGTAGAAACCAGGAAGAAAACAGTATTTCAAAACGTTTTTCATAATTTATTGAAATAAATTCGTTAAAAATCGCGCCGAGGAAATGGCTGTTTCGCTACTCGCTATCTATCGACAATTAGTCTACGAATTAATTTCCATGGTTGTCTATAAAAATATGGCACTTCACTATTTCTATGTCAAACGTTCGTATGTTCAATTTCCGATTCCCTTTAGACTGAGATTACTATATATACATCGGGCAAGAATGCCTATATGCATAATTTCCAGCGGGGGAGGACAGGCGGTGTTGCGATTCTTTAACAAGTAGCTGTTTGTAGCAAATAATTTTGACCGTTTGGCTCAGTTTGGTACGTTATGACGTTTTGTTTGTCTGTGTTTGAACCAAATATTGATTACAAGTGCAAATTGCTTTACATTACTGACTTATTATCGTTCATAGGGATAGTATAATGCAGCTATAGAATGGTGTCTATTTTGATCCGAAAGTCAAAATCTCAATAATTATTGCCTGCACATAAGTGTACATAATAATAATAATTTATTAATTTATACAATAGCAACTTCAAGTGTAATATGTTAACAAATTGTGAATACGTACTGCACATGTTACCGCATGTTACTGCATATTACTGTACATGTTACTGTACATGAACAGAAACATGTGCAGTAACATGTAATAACTTGTCTTGAATTAGAAGAATTTTGAAATTCCCGCCTGCAGCCAATCACAATGAGCTGTTTTAATTATTAGCTTTCAATTATTAAGTTGTGAAGATTGTATAGCGCAGAACACGTTTTGTACACACAGGCTATGAGTAGTCGAACGTTCTGAAAATCCTATATTACAAGCTTATAAACTCAAAAGTATACACGAAAACGTCATCATTACCCAGTGTATTCAAAAAATATCTCATATTGAAGCATATGATGTAAGTTTTTGGATTACTGTATCTCTTTATACTATGAATTTATTAGGAGAATCTCATAAATATTTATATAACATGTTTAATATGTCATGCCTTAGATGCAAAGATCCTCGCTCAAATGTTGTCTTGAAATTTAGACAATCGTGGAAATAATATCCGTAGACTTTTTATGAAACGTATTGCTTCTCACTATTTTGTGAAACCATTTGATTATTATTTTACATACATGTCCACAATAGCATAGAGTAAGGAATGGATAGAGAGACAGGTCCTTTGATCTTTTTGGGACCACCGACAGCGACTTGCGGTTGGCGGCGTCCATTAATCTGGCCAGAAGATTTGCAAATTCGTATTAGAAAATATATGGGGAATTTGCATTCTTTGCCTACTAAATCGCGTTTTTTTAGCGGATTTTTTTCATAATCCATTTTTTGAACTCGGAAACACAAATGAGAAAGGCAAGAAAGTATTTTTAACGTTTAAATTGCTAAGGAAAACATATCTATCGGCTGATATTCGCTACTTGAAGGAGTGACAGGTGCGAGACTACGAGGGCAAACGTTTATTTATTTATGAATAACGTTCAATAAACTTCAAGAACGACTTTTAATGTAATGATACCTCTTTGGTATGACAGTACAAAGAGTATTAAATTATATGATATATAGTTTGCAAAATATATGGACGGTATAGACGGGAGCATACATACAGTATATACAGTACTCAGCATAGTGAAGTTTTTATACATACTTATACAATATTTTCATGGGGTTTGTTTTACTGTATTTGTAGGCGACTTACTGGAATACCACAGACATTGCATTCTATGTCTTCCAAACTTGAATGACTATGACTATATCAATTATAAATTGTTCCGTTCAATTGGTGGAATTCCACATCAATGATGAATTGGTTTTGTGAAGTTCTTTGGTTTTATGCAACATTTATTATTCAACACACTCCACCTTTGAAAAATTTTCTGTTGATATGACTAATACTATTTGTTTTAACCCATTGAGTAGCAATGCACTTCAGCGCCTGCTACTTTATGTGCTCTGTCTAACATGGCAGACAATTTTAAAAAGGGAGACCTTAGCACCTTAATTACAAAAATTATCAGTTATCAGGAGTGGCATATCTCTTTGAAAAGACCTGGGAAATAATGCATGAGTCAATTCCATGAGTATTCCCCCCTGGGAATATGCCGGGAATTTGCTTGGCACGCCATCCCCGGGGGTTAGGAATTTGATCGCAGATTGGGGCACCGGGGCCGGACATTGTATGACGGTTAAAAGACCCCCGGGCATTTGACACTATCTAAATCCGCAAAGGACTTAAAGCTTCCTCACAGTTTCTCGTGTTCTAGCGTGGTTCTAGCTGCAGTTTACTCAGTTTTTATATGAATATGGATGAGATCAAACGAAAAGGGCAATGTTTTGTTAGCGATTGGCTACGGAAAAACAATCTTGACAAGTTGGTGGATTAGAAGTTCAAAACTGTTTCAACAGAACTGTTATATTCATATATTGGTCCTTTGAGTGCATTGGTGAAGCATAGGTGGCAGACGCGGTTAGCACGCTGCCTCTTACGTCTGAGTTAGGCCTGTAGCAACAGGTCGAGGACATGGTGGTACTCAGTTGAGTAACCTTAGTGTGCTTGACTAACTCATGTAAGTTGAGACTGGTTGGTTCTCTCCTGTGCTTCGAGGGTTTTTCTCCGGATACTCCGGATACTCCGGTTTTCCTCCCTCACTAAAACTAACCCTTAGGCACTAATCAGTACTAACCATGGTGTTATTACCATGTAAAGGACTTTGAGTCCAATTGTAATATCACCAGCCTTTGGGCGAATAATATATAAATAAATAAATAAAAAATATCTAAGGAATCATAATTTTAATTTTGTATGTAAAATAATTTGGAATTTGTTAGTGGAATTTGTTAGACTTAATATAGAGTTCAAGACTTTAATACAGTGATACAAAATGATATTGTACTGTCAATATAGTATAAATAGAGCAAATTTTTATTGAAACTTCTTAATTGATGTTAAAATTAGAAAGAAAATTACTAAATTTCAAAATCTTTATTGTAATGTAGAAAGAATTAAAGAGAAGTGCCCCAGTTAACATGCAAATAATGTGCAAATCTGTTGATAATTGACCATATGAAGACATTTTTACTTGATGCGTTAAACTATAAAATTCAACTTAATTTTTTTGCTCCCCGGGGTGGGACATTTTCCACTTAATCGTTGCCCCGTGGGCAGGACACTTGCCCTCAACCTGTTGTCCTGCAGCAGGGAATTTTCCCTTTCTTTATAAAAAATAGCTTATGTCCGGGTGTATTCCCGGGGGGAGGGATGTTACTCATGGATTTGGCTCGTGCATAATAAAGAACTACTTTTTAAAATTGTCTGCCATGTTAGACAGAGCAGATAAAGTAGCGTGCACTGAAGTGCATTCCTGCTCAATGGCTTAAAACAAATAGTATTAGTCATATCAACAGAAAATTTTTCAAAGGTGGAGCGTGTTGAATAATAAATGTTGCATAGAACCAAAGAACTTCACAAAACCAATTCATCATTGATGTGGAATCCCACCACTTGAACGGAACAATTTATAATTGATATAGTCATAGTCATTCAAGTTTGTAAGACATAGACTGCAATGTCTGTGGTATTCCAGTAAGTCGCCTACAAATACAGTAAAACAAACCCCATGTAAATATTGTATAAGTATGTATAAAACTTCACTATGCTGAGTACTGTATATACTGTATGTATGCTCCCATCTATACCGTCCATATACCGTTTGAGCTATCTGACCATAACACAGTTTTGACGAAACCTAAGAGAAGGGTAGCAGGTCAATTCACTAGGAAGTGCATTTCAGTTCGAGATACGAGAGAGAGTACAAAAATGTACCTTGGTCGTTATCTTAGTAACATCAATTGGTCTTCTGTCAGTGCCCATCATGACTGTAAAAGCATGCTTTCCAGTTTCGAGGAGATCGTAAAAGTTGGTATGAATATCATCATGCCTAAAAAATCGACACGTGTATATCCTAAAAATCCCCCCTGGATGTCTACTAAGCTTAAGAATTGATCCTATCCCGCCAGGCTGCCTTTTACGTGGATAAAAAAGGTCAGCAGTTTAAGGCCTTAAGGAATGCAGTAAATAGAGAAAGAAAAATTTGTAAACCAAAATTTTACCGGTCTAAGGTACATGATTTGAAAGATGAAATTCCAGGAAATGGTGGAAAGAGGTCAAGAGGTTGAGTGGTTCTGACAGGAACAGCTCTTCTAACTTGATTGATCAACTGGCTGTCCCTGATTTTCGTGACACCAAGAAATTGCCAACGCAATTAACTTAGGCTTCTTGGAACCGCTTGAATCATTTCAGCCCCTTGATCCTTCCATAGCACGAGTACGTGTGGAAGAGGACGGTGAATTCCTATAGTTACTCCAATTCGAGTCCGCAGCGCTTTGCTAAAGTTGAACAAACACAAAGCATCTGGCTCAGATGGTCTTCCGAACTGGCTTCTCAAAGAATTTGCTGACCCAATCACTAATATAATGCATGCTTCCTTTAGAGAACAAGAGTTACCTACTTCCTGGAAGCACGCTAATATATCGCCATTTCCGAAGACTAAAAAGTCGTCAATCCCAAAAAAGAACTTCGGCCGATCTCACTTACACCTACTAATTCCAAAATTGCCGAAGATTTTTTAGTGTCGGGTTACATCAAGCCTGCAGTTATGAGGATTATTGATTCCAATCAATTTGGCACCATTTCAAATTCCTCCGCTACAATGGCTATTATAAGCATGCTTCATAAATGGTACGGTGAAACAGATGGCACTGGTTCAACTATCCGAGTCTTGCTTTGTGATTATCGAAAAGCATGCGACCTTATAGATCACTCTTTACTCGTCGCTAAGCTGAAACAGTTGGATATTCCGGGTTGTGTCACTAACTGGATTATTAGTTTTTTAACTGGCAGATCACAAAGGGTTGTACTTGGTAATGACTGCTTCTCGGAATGGGGAAGGGTACCAGCTGGTATACCTAAGGAGTACGGGACTAAGCTAGGTCCATGGTTGTTTCTGATCATTATCAATGATCTGATTGTCTCCGAGCCTTTCTGCACCTGGAAATACGTTGATAACTCTACATTGTCCGAAACTGTCCCTAAGGGTGATCAGAGCAAAACACAACTTGCAGCTGACGAAGTAAATCTATGGTCAAAGTCTAATCTGTTTCAATTAAATTGCGAAAAAACAAAAGAGCTGGTGATCACTTATGGACGCTCGAAGACAGAAGAACTATTTCCTCCAATTTATACAGACGATAAACCACTCGGCGTTGTTACTAAGGTTGAACTTCTTGGTGTAACGATAATTCAAAACTTTTATGGGATGACCATATTACTAAACTTGTGAAAAGGGCGTCGCGGAAAATTTACTTCTTGGTGCAAATAAAGCGAGCCAGAGTACCACCAACTGAACTAGTGCTTTACTATATTGGACTATGCTTGTCCGGCTTTCCATCATGCCTTACCGAAATATCTCCGTGATGAATTGGAGCGAGTGGAGAAGAGAGCCTTGGGTTGTATTTTCCCAGGCATCCCGTATCATGATGCCTTATCTCGGGCCAAAATTAAGTCAGTTGACGAACATCAAGAAGAGCTTACTGAACGTTTGTTCAAGAAAATTTTATGGAATCCCACCTGTAGGCTCAATTATTTAATTCCTGACACTATTGATTACATTGATTATAACTTGCGGAACCAAAGAAAGCTTGATGTACCGCTAACAAAAACACAACGTTTCTTAAATTCCTTTATTATCTCTAGTAGTAATATATATAATGCATTAGAATAAAACTTTAGCTTGTGTATTTTAATATCTCTTTTAACTTTTTAATCTCATTTGTACATACTTAATTTGAATACTTGTAATTTCTCATTGGTTGTAATAACTCACGCAATTCAGCCTATAGCTGCAATGTGATTTGATTAAAATAATCTATCTATCTATCCATTTATCTCATATATTTTGCAAACTATATATTATATATCATCAAATAATTTTAATACTCTTGGTACTGTCATACCAAAGAGGTATGTTTACATTAAAAGTCTTTCTTGAAGTTTATTGAACGTTATTCATAAGTAAATATCCGTGTGCCCTCGTAGTCTCGCTCCTGTCACTCCTTCGAGTAGCGAATATCGGCCGATAAATATGTTTTCCTTAGCAACTTAAACGTTAAAAATATTTTCTTACCTTTCTCATTTGTATTTCCGAGTTCAAAAGATGGAATTATGAAAAAAAATTCGCTAAAAAACGCGATTTAGTAGGCAAAGAATGCAAATTCCCCATATATTTTTGCAAATCTTCTGGCCATATTAATGGACGCCGCCAACCGCAAGTCGCTGTCGGTGGTCCCAAAAAGATAAAAGGACCTGTCACGTCTCTCTATTCATTCCTTACTCTATGACAATAGCTACAAGTACTGCCCCTCCCCACCCCCCAACTACAATGTTGCATAAACCGTTGACTTATGTTTACTTTTGTCGTGCAAATCAACATTGTAAGGGGGAGGGGGGCAATTTGGAATATATTAAAAAGTCTACGGATTAATATCCATGATTGTAGTATGGTTCTACTAAAAACTTATATAGGAAAACGTAAACTGAGTCCGATTTCCGATATTTCATCTATATATTTTTTTATTCAAACACGTTTCGCATTGTCAAACAACGAAGCGAACTAAAATTCCCGCTCGTATATGCAGGTATGCTTGATAACGAAGATTCCGACAACATAACAAATTTACAATTTTCCGACGGGTTTCAGCGATAGGGGGTGCCATGGCCCCCTGCCCCCTTCCCCCTCCCCGGCAACGGCGCCACTGCAAAGACCTCAAAATAGCACGAATCCGAAGGAAGAGTGCTATTTGAGGTCTTTGAAAAACTCACGACAACATGCTATATCCAAATTTCAGGAGAAATCATGCTATTACTTATTAATAATGTGCATAAAAATGTTCGAGACAATTATACTTTCAACTTACTAGCTTCGGCCGGTCCGTCGGCGAACCGTCCACTGATAAAGTTTTCGGTCTATTTATTATTATCTGTATGAATTGCCAAGCATTTGAAAGTGAACTGAACTATGTGGATTTCTTATAAATTCCATGTAAACTAAATTTTCCACCTTTTAAATAACTTTAAGTCGTCATTTTCGTCCCGAAAATCCAAATTAAGTTTAGGCGAGCGGGCGCCATGTTGTTTTGTTTTGAGCAATTTGCACAGAACGTAGGTCAAATTTGATTGGTTTCTTAGTGATTACAGATTTTTGCAATGTGATTACAGAAAACTGCACTGTGTTACAGAAAATTGCAATGTGTTACAAAAAATTGCACTGTGATTACAGAAAATTGCACTCTGATCGATTGCAGAAAATTGCACTGTGATTACAAAACATTGCACTGTGATTACGGATTTTTACACTGCTGTTTGGGATTAACTGCACTGAATTCAACCAATCACACTCGAGTAATATTTTTATGTATATGGTTATAGCCAAAACACAGTAAGTTACATACTATCAAGCACATGTATATAATATATTATAATATAGTCATCCACCGTATATGAGCTATTCTGCAATCTGATTGGTTGAGCTACTCGCCGTATATCAGCTCATATACAGTGAGTGGCAAAAACAAAATGGCTGCACAAAAACTATGAGAGTTTGTCAACCCGAAAACAACTTTTTGGAGCATTAATAGAGAAAAAACCAGCACAAAAAAACTTCCGGCAATTGTTTACAGGTTAGAAAAAGGATTTATAATTTAGAAATTAGTTTTAATAAAGTTTTTTTCAGGAATTATTACCGAAAGAGCAGCGAAAAAACATGATCAGAACAGAAATTCTTCGAAACACTGAATAGCAAACAAAAAGAAGTAATTTTGCATTCAACAAGCACTTATTTTACATGAAAACCTATATACAAATATCTCAAGTCTGCAGGAATGTTATTCTAAAACCGTTTCACTTTAAATGATAAAGCAAAAGCATATTATTAAGAAAAACGTTTGAATATTTTAAACCAAGTTGCGACACGGATTGTGGCTAAACAAACTGTCAAAACATTACCATACAAAATGGTCTATTAATGCAGTTAATATCTATATTATAAAACAATCATACCATTCGCTCTCGTCGTATATGGCTGATAGCCGACTCAGTGCTTCGCACCTCATCGGCTATCAGCTCATATACGACTCGAGCTCATGGTATAGTATAATTGTTAGATATAGGAACCCTTATATTCAAAGAGAAAAAAGGCAGGATGGCAAGAATCAGTCTGTTTTTAACCTTTGATCTATTTCAATAAGTATAATTAATATACCAATATTGTTAATGACATGAATTTTCAGAACAATACATAACATTTTTTTATTGAAAATGGTGAGCGGCCTATAAATTACAGGGTAGTGGGCTTAATAGATTATTTATGATACTTTAGCTTTTGCACAGTTCCTTTCTTACATTTATACAAGTGCTGAATTGCAGTTGGTCACAACATTTAATATTTTATATTAACAGTGTTGAAGCTTACATAAATTGATAAACCACAGCATGATCCTAGTCAACTTTTATACTCAGCCTTGTCCGATTCACATTTTTATGGCAAGGAAATTATAAATTATTTTCCCCATTGAACATTTTGGAAATATTTATCCCATAAATGTCATACCTGCATATCTATCATATCGTCTTATGTGACACCAAAACCTGGCATTTTCATGGATTCATTTAAATATATACTTCATGTTAGCCACCGCGGAAGAGGGAGTCTTCTGTTAGACTATCCAACGGAAATGTATTGTTCAACTCTGAGAAACTTTGTCTGAATTCATTTTAATATTAGTGAATTTTTAGATATACTGTAATTTATATATTATCAAGTTCTAGTTATTAAATAAACACAGTGAAATGAAATACTATATTTGCAACATAAATTCAAGATTATTTGGTAAGTTTAACACGTATGTAAATTCGTTTGAATAACTATAATGTATTGCAAAATTAACCACATGGGCGCGGTCTCCGTTTTCCATCCTGAGAGTTGTGGCTACCCAACAGATCACTACATCGTGGAGTTTGAAGTGAAGCTGAAGCCTAACTTTCTGACACGATTTCCCATCAATGTTACTCCAACTGACAGTATTGATGATGACTGGGAACAATGGAAGAATACGTTCTTAACTGCTGTGAAAAGCTACATCCCAATGAGAACTGTCAAAGACACAAATAGTCCACCATGGATCGATAAAGAAGTGCGTCGTCTAATCCGTAAGAAGTACAAAGCTATAAAGCAATACCGCAAGAACAAATCTGCTGATCGAAAGCGTAAATTACGAAGCGTTACTCAACAAATCAAATACCTGATTCGAAGTAAACACTGAGGCTATCTGCCTAAAATAGAAAGCTCGTTCTATGACAACCCCAAACTATTCTGGAGTTACCATCAATCAATTATTCACCACCGGACGGGTCAGAGGACTCAGAGCAATGAAATAACATAATTATAATGGTGTCACAGCCAAGACAGCGAAGGAAAAAGCAGATATTTGTAACACTTACTTTTCTTCAGTATTTCTTCCACCTAGTACCTGTACCACGTGTAACTACACGACTCGAACGGAAAATGAAGGGAACATCTCGGAGATAACATTTGATGTAGACAAAGTTGTGCAATTTTTGCGTGCCCTTGATACCTAGAAAGGCCAAAGTCCCGACGACATTCCACCTCGCCTCTTACAAATATGAGCCCTTGAAATTGCAGCAAACATATGCAAGTTGTCTAACCGTTCTTTGCATACTGGTCATGTTCCATCTGAGTGGAAATTTGTCATACCCGTCCTTAGAAAATATCTCAAAGAACCGGCGCAACATTACAGACCAATATTTTTGCTGCCCATCGTTGGAAAAGTCCTAGAGCGTTGTCTGTGAATCAGACGACTACATGATTATGTTAGGCACCTTATCACGAGAGCACAACACGGCTTTCTTAGACGGCGATCTTGTGTTGCTCAACTACTATCAATACTGCATGCCATCGGACAATCCCTTGACAAAAACATTCAAACTAACGTTATCTCCCTCGATTTTTCTAAAGCATTTGATTCTGTCGATCACCAAATTATTCTCCACAAGCTTGCCTGGCTCTGTGACGTCATTGCATACATAATGAGTTCCAGCACCATCCACCACCAAACACCACCACCAAACACCAGCACCAAACACCACCATCGCCTGTCTCCAGCCCACCCAAACTTGCTCTACCCCATCTCATATGCTAATGATTATGCCCAACCTTGCGTCACCCCTGCGCCACCCTGCGCCACCATGCGGTACCCCACGCCACCCTGCGCCAACCTGTACCACCCTCCGCCACCCTCCGCCACCCTCCGCCACCTCCGCCACCCTCCGCCACCCTCCGCCAGCGTCATTTAATTAGATCATCAATTACGGTGTTATTGAAAGGAAACATGTGATTATGATGTTGTCCTGACACATCCTTAACTGAAACGATTTTAATGTGACATCTTACCTTCTGATTCATTCCATGCAGGTATTGACATGGTAAGTTTTTCCAAACCTATATCTAGTATAAAGATATTAGAGTTCAGAGGTTAGAAGTTATAACGTGATAAAAAGAATAGGCTGTATTTTTATCAAGAACTTATGAATGATCTTACAGCAAATGCTGATTAGTAAACTTTCATTGGATCCAGAACATAGTTCCAACCAGACACGTATTATATATCTCAATATTTGCGGCCTCCCCTAAGCGGACACCTTCCATAAGCGGACGCGAACACCAAAACAAAATTCCCAATTTCATTTTAACATGATTTAAGCGTACAGTTTGTATTTTACTTCCGTTAAACTAGTTTTTATCAGATGCTGGGTTGAATTACATTGAATGAATTAATATTAAAAATATGTATGATTTGTATTACAAATACTTATATAAGATGTGCTTGCGGGCAGTTATGTTTAGTAGATCTGATATCAAATTTGACAATAACAATAAATATTATCTACGTTTAGCTGCATCTTGTGTTTACGGGTATGCATGGCGAAGTTAAGGCAAATAATACTGAACTGAGGTTTAGAGTTAATCAGTTAGTAGATTGCTTCCTCAACCGAGATATACGACAATCAAATATTACAATCATCAATTATTAATTAATGACCTCTCGCAAGCGGACATCTCTTGTAAGCGGACACCAGGATTCAGTCCCAAGGGTGTCCGCTTACATGAGATTCTACCGTAGCTGAGAAAGGAACTTTGTAATTGTGTACCTTTGCAATACCCACTTCCCTTAGGCAAATTTTGTATTCAAGCTAAGTGCCCAGCATGCACGTTGACATTTTGGTGTGCGGATTTGCACATATTTAGCAAAAAACAAAGTTTGCAAAATCGATAGATGTAAAATGTTAAGTATTATCTATGTTTTTTTAGGTTTAAAACAGACCTACCGTAACGTAAGTTAAAAATCTGTAAATTTACCGTAAACTTATAAATCCTAACATAAAATAATAGTTTCGTTTACTACAGATTTGCCGTGGATACTACAGCTTACCTCCTTAGTAAAAATTAGCAGTTTGGTTTAAAATGGTTAAACCAGGGATTGTTAAGGGCACCAATAATTGGGGGAACACCAATAAATGTTCATGCATATTGTGATTTCTAGTTAAATACACGTAAGTTATGTATGTTATATAAGCTAAGGAAAACTTTTACGCTGGCTATGATAAATATACAACTTTAGGAACAACAAACTAGGTGTCGCTTATTCCAAATCTGGATTGAAAGGTTAGATATGCCACAAAACGCAGATAAGGCCAGATCGATATTTTCCAAACGTGGTCTAGATAGGACGATAGACGTGTCTCGAAGACGAAGCCATTTCATGTTAATTTAGTGATTCATCACGTATTGGTACGATTTGGTAGTCCGCTGCTTTTCATTATATACAGATATTTACAAATAATTATTGTGAAAGCACTCCTAAAGTGCATTTAAAAAAACTTTTTCGAGCGCATGATCTCCATACCCCCTAAATGTACCACACCTTTAGCATTCGATTCCAGTGCCGCTGTGCTCTCTTTGAGCCCTCCCCTTTAGAAAGGTGTGTATATAATCAAAAAGTGTGTAATGTCTGAGGTGCGTAAAATTGGGAAAGTGTGTATACACACATACATAGATACATACACACATACACACATACATACATATATACATACATACATACATACATACATACATACATACATTATTCAGTTCATTCCCCGTTGGAGCTTTGCAGTGGCCGATTACATCAAGTATCTCGCTTACCTATATCATGTACGTAGCCTACATAATATATGGTGATATTACTTTCCTAATCTGTATATCCTCACCCACCCAGTCAACTTTCCCTGTGGGAGGAAACCGGAGTGCCCGGAAAAAACCCAGGACTTTTCGCAGAGCGTTGACTTACTCTTTTCACATGAGTGTGATGAGTATAGTCCTCAGGGATAATCGAACTCAAGACTCAGAGGTGAAAGGCGCTTGTCCTGACGACTGCGCCACCGAAGCCCCCGAAGCACACGAAGGTGTGTA
Source organism: Trachythela sp. YZ-2020 (assembly GCA_016169945.1). Lineage (NCBI taxonomy): Eukaryota > Metazoa > Cnidaria > Anthozoa > Malacalcyonacea > Clavulariidae > Trachythela > Trachythela sp. YZ-2020. The sequence goes on along the minus strand of JADLSH010000074.1, from coordinate 237,103 downwards.
TTCGCCAAAAAGGTGTGTATCAATACAAATCTTTTGTAAATAGAAGGTGTGTTTAATAAAGGTGTGTATTTGCGTAAATACAAGGTGTGTATAATCGTACCCACCTAAGGTGTGCATTTTTGTAAACAAGGTGTTTATAAATACACACCTTGTCATCAATCTTTCAAACTATGTGTAATTATACACATATTTTTTCTAAAGATGTGTATTTGAACACACCTTAGATGTGTATTATTACACACTAGTTTTTAGAGTGAAGTAAGACTTGTAAAAGGTACGAATCTGCCAATTCTTGCAGCGTGGTAAAGGACGTCGTCATGTAGTACTAAAAATTTAATGCGTTATTGAATACATTAAGTATACGTAATATAAAATCCAGCTTGAGTTATATATAGCGAAAGAAAAGACGAAAGATCAGATTCATCGTTCCGTTTACAAAAGTTAGCCTAACATTTTCCGTGTGAGTATTCGCCAGAAATACAAAGTTTGCTTCTTCAAGCGAGTTCGTTGTGTATAAACGTGGCCTCAAGCTTTTGTTTAACGGTTTATATTTTTGTTCTAGATCTATTTGGTATGATTATGTATAATCTTATGTGCATGTACTATACATTTCCGGAAAGATTAGGGTCTTAGCTTTCCCTTTCGACCTAAGTTTGGAATCTTTATCCTTTGCTGGATAAGTTTGTTTAATTCTGGACCAGAAATCTTTTGGGTTATTCAGATTTTCTTTAGGCCTGCTCTGTGATCTTAGTTTGCCTTAAATCGCCCTATCTCGCCTTATATCGAAGCTAAACATTTATCCCTTAAACTCGCACTAAAATGCCTAAACTCGCCAACTAAATTAAAATGCTGAGAATAGTAAATACTATATACAGTTAAACACCCTTTCCCAGGGAGAGTGGAGGGCAGTTTTGGTTGTTTATTTCAGATAAGTTTAGGAGGGGGGCTTATGCGAGGAGGCTTAACGGAAACACGTGAAGTTACATGCTTATTGATTAGTATAGGTAATAGTATGGTTTCGAGTGCAATTTGGATATAACATGCACGAGTGAGTTTTTGTAAAGACCCAGGAGCGTCGTGGTTCCCATGTTTTAGGGGGGGCCAAGGGCAGCATTTTCCCGACAAATGCTATGAAGTCATACGAGCAAAGTTCGAGCAAAGGCAATGGGGGCGAGGGTTAGCCGTAAAAGCACAAAGCCCGGCAATCCATGCTAATGTTGACTATTCTATAAACTTATATTGGGAAAACGTAAACTGAGTCCGATTTTGGATATTTCATGGATATATTTTTTATTCAAATACGTTTCGCATTGTCAATCAACGAAGAGAAATAAAATTCCCGCTCGTATATGCAGGTATGCTTGACCACGAAGATTCCGACAACATAACAAATTTACAATTTTCCGACGGGTTTCAACGATAGGGGGTGTCATGGCCCTCCTGCCCCCCCTCCAAACTATTTTAAGAACCTCAAAATAGCACGAGTTTCGAAGGACGAGTGCCATTTGAGGTCTTTGAAATCACACGAGCATGTTATCTCACGAGAAATCATGCTATTACTATTAATAATATGCGAGATATGTTCGAGACAATTATACTTTCAACTTAGTGCCGTCAGCCGTCCGGCAAACCGTCGACTCATAAAGTTTTCGATCCATTTATTATTATCTGTATGAATTGTCAAGCATTTGAAAGTGAACTGCACTATGTAGATTCTATGTAAACTAAATTTTCCACCTTTTATATAACTTTTAAGTCGTCATTGTCCTGAAAATCCAAATTAAGTTTTAGGTGAGCGGGCGCCATGTTGTTTTGTGTTGAGCAACTTACAGGATAAATTTACAATTTGTTCTTACTGATTACAGATTCTTGCACTGTGACTACAAAAATTGCACTTTGATTACATTTAAATGATATTGCATTATTACAACATTGCACTGTTTACAGATTTTTACACTGCTGTTTGGGATTAACTGCACTGAATTCAACCAATCACAGTCAGATTTATATTTACATTTATATGATTATAGCCGAAACACAGTAAGTTACACACTATCAAGCACAGATATATTATATAATGTAGGAACCCTTATATTCAAACAGAAAAAAATCAGGACGGCAAGAATCAGTCTGTTTTCAACATTTGATCTATTTCAATAAGTATAATTAATATACCAATATTGTTAATGACATGAACTTCCAGAACAATTCATAACATTTTTTATTGAAAATGGTGAGGGGCCTATAAATTACAGGACTTTAGCTTTTGCACAGTTCCTTTCTTACATTTTATACAAGTGCTGAATTGCAGTTGTTCACAAAAATTAATATTTTAACAGTGTTGAAGCTTACATAAATTGATAAACTACAGCATGATCCTAGTCAACTTTTATACTCAGCTTTGTCCGATTCACATTTTTGTGGCAAGGAAATTATCAATTATTTTCTCCATTGAACATTTTGGAAATATTTATCACATAAATGTCATACCTGCATATCTATCATATCGTCTTATGTGACACCAAAAGCTGGCATTTTAATGGATTCATTTAAATATATACTTCATGTTAGCCACCGCGGAAGAGGGAGCCTTCTGTTAGACTATCCAACGGAAATTTATTATTCAACTCTGAGAAACTTTGTATAAATTTTGTATATCTTATTTATCGAGGGAACTTGATATCGAGTTCTAGTTATTAAATAAACACAGTGAAATGAAATAAGACGTAGAAAATTCGATCAAATTACCCCTGTAATGAAAGAGCTGCACTAGCTTCCCGTCAGCCAACGTATCATCTACAAGATACTTCTTGTCACCTACAAGGCTCTAAATGGTCTTGCACCAAGTTACGTTGGGGATATGCTACAGCCGCTCAAATCAACAATGAATCTACGTTCATCGATGAAAGGACTTCTCTCAGTATCTCCCACGAAGTTGGTCGACTATAGTCAAAGATCATTTTCATATGCCGCGCCTACATTATGGAATGAACTTCCAGATCCAGTACGCCATGGTGAATCTATATCTACTTTTCAAACAAAATTGAACACATATTTATTTAAAAATTTCTATATATAAGTAACTGACACTAGTTTTACCAATTTTAATTATTGTTAGTCGTATCTATCTAATTGACTTTTTATCTAATTCACTTTTTATATTGACTTTTTATATGGTAATGATAAATATAGCAACTAAATTTTTAAATGGATGGATGTAAATATACTAAATTTTAAATTTTCTAATATTGTAAAGCGCGATTTAGCTATAGGAAATGGCGTTATAGAAATATATATTATTATTATTATTACTATATTTGCAACGTAAATTCAAGCTTATTTGGTAAGTTTAATACATATTTAAATTCGTTTGAATAACTATAATGTGTTGCCACATTAACCACATGGGCGCGGTCTCCGTTTTCCATCCTGAGACTTGTGGCTACCCAACAGATCACTACATCGTGGAGTTTGAAGTGAAGCTGAAGTCTAACTTTCTGACACGATTTCCCATCAATGTTACTCCAACTGACAGTATTGATGATGACTGGGAACAATGGAAGGATACTTTCTTAACTGCTGTGAAAAGCTACATCCCAATGAGAACTGTCAAAGACACAAATAGTCCACCATGGATCAATAAAGAAGTGCGTCGTCTAATCCGTAAGAAGTACGAAGCTCTAAAGCAATACCGCAAGAACAAATCTGCTGATCGAAAGCGTAAATTACGAAGCGTTACTCAACAAATCAAACACCTGATTCGAAGTAAACACCGAGGCTATCTGCCTAAAATAGAAAGCTCGTTCTATGACAACCCCAAACTATTCTGGAGTTACCATAAATCAATGGGCGACTTGCGCTAGAGCAAAGCATCACGGTATATTAATTACACGGCAGAATTTTTCAACATGGCGATTGCGTCTTTCGCTCTTATGTTGGTCGTGAATAAATGATAAATACACGTGTATTATTTTCGTTTACTTTGCAGTAAAAAGCTTTTATAAATTCGTTGAGGCTTATTCGGGCCTGTGTCTTCTCATGAAATTCGTACAAGCCATAGATTTTGAGATATTTAACACGGCGGACACGGCGTGCAAACTGAAACATGGCTTTCATCGGACATGAAGGAGCAGAAATTTTTCCTTTTCGAACACTTAGAAGGTGAGTACATCGATAAAATTTACTTTAAATAAGAGGCACACATTCGCTCGTCACTTGCAAGAAATATTTCCGCGATCGAGCTGTTTTTAACGGCTTGAGAGGATAAAATGTTCGTACACGAAGCCGGCTTAAAACAACACATGCTTTGATCAAGTGTTCCATTTTCAAACCAAAATATTGAATTTGTTTGGCGGGAAAAATATAAGTTGAATTTGTCGGACATTTCGTTTTTGAAAATTTACACTGTTGACACTGTTTAAAAAAGTACTTTTAAGTACTGTTGGCTGTTCTTTTACTGTTTTTGGAGAATTGGAAAAGAAATTTTATCGTACGTGTGCTTGAAATACTCGAACGTTGCTGTCGCTAGTCACTTGGTTTGTTTTTTTACGAATTTCCGACGTGTTTCGGTGCTTCTTTGTGGCAAAAATATGGAGCACACAGAAGAAGTAGTTTTGAAAAGTAGAGGAAGGACAACTTGTTGTGTAGCACTTTGTACAAGCAACAGCATGAAGAGCAAAAATTTGTCTTTTTACCAATTTCCTCTGGAGTCAAATACAAAAGAAAAATGGCTAGACTTGTTAGGCATACAAAAACAACCTTTGAAAAGCCACAAAGTTTGTTCACTACATTTTCCTGGGGCCGGTTGTATAAAAATGTAGTTAAAGTTAACTATAGTTAGCGTTAACTACCGTAGTTAAATCCTTAACTATAATTAGTTAACTACATGACTTAACTGCGTTGCACAAAACGTAGTTAGTCGGGTAGTTAACTAATCACACACTTAACTGCGCGTGGGGTTCGCGTGGGGTGATTAAACATGAAATAATACAAAGTAAGCGCTGATTAGCAACCGCTGACAAGCATTTTGAAATCGACTGCGGACTTATATTTACCAAAAATGGCGGTATTTTGATTCAAAATATTGAAAATATGCAAGAAAATAAGACATAAAGACCAATAAAGTCTACGAAAAAAGCGTATTTACCATGAAAGTCAAACTGCAGTTCTTTGGTAAAAACGGCATTGTTTTCTTTGTTATGGGTTGCCTCTCGTCATCGATAAATCTTCCTATGCAAAAAATATATTCCGTTTTCGTCGAAAAGACCAAAATTATAGCGTTTTAAAAGCTCACGAGTATAAGAAAAACCTTTCTAGGGAAGATGATGATGGAAAACCCTCGGTAAGCGTTGCTTTTAGTATTTTTTTGACTGATTAAAGTTCATCACTCCTACAAAACGCCATATTTAACTACGTTTTGGGAAGTTAACGACACCCTAGAGCATAGTTAACTTTAACTACGTTTTAACTGCAGTTTACACTAACCATAGAGTTAACAACTATTTAACTACAAAACGGGTAGTTAAAAGTAGTTAAGAGTTTTATACACCGGCCCCTGGTGGTAAGAAAGTGTTAGGTGCATTAGCAACCGCTCCTATGTCATCATATAGACAAACAAAAAACAGCAGTGAAGGTCGAGGCAGCAGTAGCACTGATTGTCCCAATGTAACCAATGTTCCTACCCTTGTTGAACATCAGTCAACTGAGGATGGGTCTCAACATGCTGAATTGAAAACCAAACATGAGGAGTTATTAAACAAATACAACCAGTGTGTACTACGCATAGAACATGTCATTACAAGTGATGCAAATTTCAAATTTTATACAAGTTTTCCAAATTGCGCAACATTTAATGCATTCTTTGACTACATGCAACCAGCTTGTAATTTTGTAATGTATGCTGGTTCATGTAACACAGAGCATGTAGAGGCAACACAACAGAAGCATGGACGACCACGGTCACTATCCCCAGAACAAGAACTTTTCATGGTATTAGTTCGGTTGCATGGACGACCACGGTCACTATCCCCAGAACAAGAACTTTTCATGGTATTAGTTCGGTTGAGATGTGGGTTGTTGGGACTTGACATTGCTAACAGGTTCGGCATTTCACAGACCCAGTTCTCACGTATTGAAACTACTTGGTTGGGATTTCTTTACCACCGGATGAGGGCTCTCCCCATTTGGGCATGACGTGAACATGTTCAGGAAACAATGCCACAAGCTTTCAAAGATACCTATCCAAATACCGTGTTATTATTGATTGTACGGAAATTTATATTGAAATGCCCATATAATTTCGAAGCCAGTCTGCAACTTATTCATCGTATAAAAATCACAACACGGCTAAAGGGCTCGTTGGGATATCGCCTGCTGGATATCCAGCATTTATATCCGAGCTTTATACTAGGAGGTCCAGTGATAAACAGATCACAAAAGATTGTGGCATTTTCAATTTGCTTGAGCCGGGAGATGATGCCATGGCTGATCGAGGGTTTGATATTGAGAATCATATGCCTAGTGGAGTCAGGTTGAATATCCCACCTTTTCTAAATAGAGTTAATCAACTGTCAGTGACCGATGAAAGTGAAACAAGAAAAATTGCAGCAGTTGGAGTGCACGTAGAAAGGGCAATCCAACGTATTAAATGTTTCAGGATTATAAAAAACGTTTTCCATTTGAGTATGGCATCAGAACTGAACAAAATTTGGGTAATTTGTTCATATCTAACACTTTTCGCAGCTGCCCTTAATAAATGAAAAGTCTGCTGCCGAATAAAACTTTGTACACAAAAAACAATTACTAACAGTACATATATAATTTTGTAATTTGATAGTTTAATCTTTATTAAGTTCAGCATAAATGTAACTAAAGTAGAACAAAGTAAGTTTTGGCAGCATAGTTTTGTTCCACAATTCACTGTCAAAGTAAATCCTTTCACAATGAACTTCCTTTGTTGTATATATTAAAAAATCAGCCCATTCTACATTGCAGGAAGCCATAATGCCTTGCACCTGGAAATAGTATGTATGATTTATTTTCAACATTGGCTTAGGGTCATTCTCATTTGGCACCTGTAGCTAAAATGAAGAATCCATGCAGGCTTCTTCGATTGTCATGTTCTTTTTAGAGAATGGACACTTCATCTCCCCAATACCATATGGTTTCTCCTCACTAGGATCATACAGTAAACAATCTGGACTTGCACCTAGCCATGAAGCTTGTGCATTGACCACCAACCATCACTCAACACATGCTTTGATTTGCTTTCCATCATAAAAACAATTTTCTAAATGTGTCACAATTGCATTTTGTTCATTGCTATGTCCCCATTGACATGATTGCGGTAATTTTGTTTTGCTACCAGCAGATGAAAACTGCTTAGAAAGTATTGACTTAGGAAAAATGTTTTCCCGACGTTTCAAAACTAAGCCAAAATTTGAGGCGGTTAAACGAAGTCGCCTTTCTTCAAACCAGAGGTCATTGTCTGATTGCCCTCTTGTGTTGCATTCAATATCATGAAATTGTTATTTTGTTTTAAAACGTTTTTCCTGAACAAAAGGTGTATGCTGTGGACATGGCAAGTTCTTACATACTTCAGCAAAGCTAGGGATGGTTATCTGGTTCAATATCGAATCTCTTATTTCCACATTATACAAGAGATTGGCACTTTGTTCAGCCTCAGTAAACCTCTTTTTTGAAGGCAAAGCTTCTCGAAACTCATTATAGTCACACGGTTGACAATTGTTCGATTCCAGAAGGCGTTCAAAATAATTGCATGTGTTTGCAGCTTTCAACCCATCCTTCAGATTTTTAATGCCATTTTCATTCACATTTCTAGCGAAAGCAGGTGCTGGGTTATTCTCGGTTGACTGAGTAGTTGTGTATGATTTTTTTCTTGAAGTGGCTTTGGTAAATTTGACATGAACAAAAAGTGCAGCAGATTTTGTATATTCACTTGCTGGTACATGCCACTGTTGTAGTAATTGCGTACAAGTTAAGTCGTCTGGCATTTCAGTTACCTCAAGCTGAATGAGGTCCAGAACTTGAAACAATAAGGCAGCTACATGCTTGCAGCAACCACCCTTTCCAGCTACACAAGAACAACTTGCATGTGAAACTTTACCAGTGTCTTGTTGTAAATGAGCATATACAGTATATCGTGCCTTCTTCATTGATGCATGTACCTTACTTTTTACAAGAAAGAAACGTTCAGTGCCTTTCATAATATCAGCCTTGTCTTGTACTTTGGTGACCATGTTTTCTTTAAAAGCAGATGGCCATATTTTTTATGTTTCTATGCATTTGGTGGTTTACCGTGTTTGACTGAGGTGTCAGTTATCAAGTATTGTTTGAGCAGCTCATGTGTGAACGGAGGCATGCCCCGCAGGTTCTTTGTCCACTGTATGCTTGGACCAGGAGATTTACTATCTGTTTTCTCCATATTTTTGCCACAAAGATGCACCGAAACACGTCGGAAATTCGCAAAAAAACAAACCAAGTGACTAGCGACAGCAATGTTCGAGTATTTCAAACACACGTACGATAAAATTTCTTTTCCAATTCTCCAAAAACAGTAAAAGAGCAGCCAATAGTACTTAAAAGTTAAAAGTACTTTCTTAAACAGTGTCAACAATTTTATCGATGTACTCACCTTCTAAGGACAAAGACAAATTTCTGCTCCTTCATGTCCGATGGAAGCCATGTTTCAATTTGCACGCCGTGTCCGCCGTATTAAATATCTCAAAATGTATGCCTTGTACAAATTCCATGAGAAGACACAGGCCCAAAATAAGCCTTAAGGAATTTAGAAAAGCTTTTTACTGCAAAATAAACGAAAATAATATCCGTTTAACTAATATACCGTGATGCTTTGCTTTAGCGCAAGTCGCCCATACTTCACCACCGGACGGGTCAGAGCGATGAAATAGCATATAATGGTGTCACAGCCAAGACGGCGAAAGAAAAAGCAGATCTTTTTAACACTTACTTTTCTTCAGTATTTCGTCCACCTTCTACCACCTGTAACTACACGCCTCGAACGGAAAATGTAGGGAACATCTCGGAGATAACATTTGATGTAGACGAAGTTGTGCAATTTTTGCGTGCCCTTAATACCTCGAAAGCATGCGGTGGTCCCGACGGCATTCCACCTCGCCTCTTACAAGTATGAGCCCTTGAAATTGCACCAAACATATGCAAGATGTCTAACCGTTCTTTGCATACTGGTCATGTTCCATCTGAGTGGAAATTTGCGAATGTCACACCCGTCCATAAAAAATATCTCAGAGAACCGGCGCAACATGACAGACCAATATTTTTGCTGCCCATCGTTGGAAAAGTTCTAGAGCGTTGCCTGTGCATCAGACTACATGATCATGTTAGGCACCTTATCACGAGAGTACAACACGGCTTTCTTAGACGGCGATCTTGTGTTACTCAACTACTATCAATACTGCACGCCATCGGAAAATCCCTTGAGAAAAACATCCAAACTGACGTTATCTCCCTCGATCTTTCGAAATCATTTGATTCTGTCGATAACCAAATTATTCTCCACAAGCTTTCCTGGCTCTGTGACGTCATTGCATGCATAATGAGTTCCAGCACCATCCACCACCACACACCACCACCACACACCACGACCACCACCTGTCTCCAGTCCACCCAAACTTGCTCTACCCCATCTCATATGCTAATGATCATGCCCAACCTTGCGCCACCCTTGCGCCACCCCGCGCTACCATGCGCCACCCTGCGCCACCCTGCGCCACCCTGCTCCACTCTGTGCCACCTTGCGCCAACCCTGCGCCACCCTCCGCCACCGCACAAAAGGTGGTCGAACAGCCTGTATATTACTACTACATAGTGTTGTTTTTAGGGCGACCAAGTGTGAAGACAAACCGCTAGAAACGAGTCAATCGCCGTATTTAACAAGCAAACAATCATCCACAGTGTGTTCCTTATCTTAAAAGTAATTTAACAGAGCACTCACCTTTACAATGTGAAAAATAGCAAAATTTTGTCTGACCACGTCGAATCGAAGGCACTCCACGCTTCAGCAACTCTGTACGCCATGTTGAATATTTCGAAACCAGTAGAAATATGAAACAAAACGTACAGAATTGAAAAAACTTATATCGAAGTGAAAATGATAAATGTTTTTCTCAAATTCTCATTTTTCCAGCTACTTATTCTGTTTGAAGAAAGCAAGCGCCATGATGCAAATTCTGCTATGTAACTAAACTACCATGACGCCTATTAGTCGACTATATTATGGGTATTCAATTTTTCGAAGTGTATATGCACTGGTTCGTTAATGATATTACTCCAGCCAATGCATGCATATCTCTGATATGCTAATGATTACAGTTGTAATTGTGACAAGAATTACATTACTAATGATTACAGTTACTATTGTGACAAGAGAAAATTGTCTATTAACCCCCACTAACTAAACGCTCAATGGAGCGTCTTGTTCTTGTTAAAACCTTGTTCCTTGTCTTGTTCTAAATAAGGTGCGCTTAATAGTACAGGGAATCCAACTAAGAACTGTGACGAGTAGGACTAAATATAGCGTAGTATTTTCAAATTATTGGACTTACTTGTATAAATCATAGAGCTTATATTATGCAGTGAATAGCTTCAAACATTGCTTCAATTCGAACAATGATTCAAAACGAAAATATTGCATCATTTGCATGGCGAATTATTGATAATACGAAATTATTACATGACGTTTCGAGCAAACAACACCATGGATTGCGGGAACTCGAGGGAAGGCGAGGCGCGAAAAGAAATAGAAAGGGATGAAACACCGATCACGTGAACGTTTCGTGTGCTCCATAAGTAGCCTGTTCTCTCGGAAGATTCCGATACTAGCCAACCCCACCGGCTAACCCCAGCAACGCCTACGCGTTGAATTATTAATGTAAATAAACAGTTGTTAATTAGTATTTAAATTTTTATTGAACGTGTACATAATCAAACTCAGAAACTTCGTTTTTTGTAAAATAAAAATGTAAAGTCTTATTCTGGTCTATGTGAAAAAAAATACAGAAACCAATTTAAAAATAGGTACGCTAAGCGTACATGTATCTGCTCATGGTGATGCCACAGTTGTCCATGAAGGAGTAATATTCAACAATAGGCAATTTCGTAATTACGGGCGCCATTTTTCAAAGGGGGCAAACACAATAAAGCAACAATAGCATGACTCTAGGGACAAGTATTCCCATTGGGACGAGGTGTATATAGTTACTACGGCTGGCAGAGCCATAGGTTTAATATTCCCCTGTACATGTCTGTTTTTTCGTCATCGTCGTCCTCGTGGTTTTTTAGGGGTGTCACAAACTTGCACTCCCACGGTCACCCAAGTAACCCGCACAAAACGCATGCAATTTTCTTGTCAATCTTGTGTGCATCTTTATAGAATACTTGCGCATTTTGAGTTACGTACTTGTGTTTTAACCAGATTAATAACGCATCCTGGGAACGATACGATAAATGCAATACGAACGAGAAACGTACAAATCATGCTGATATTCGACATACTTCAGTCTATATGAGGATATTATATTTCCAACAACAATCTATGAGTTGCGCCTTCAAGACTTGACGATCGTAAAGTGCATCGCTCTAAAACATCTATACTCTACAATAGTTTGAGCGCACCATACGTGGGTATTTATATTTGTATTTGTGGGAAACTAAAGAGAAACTAGAAATCAGTGTTGAATATAATTCAGACATAAACGCGCAATAACGAGCTCTATTTATTAGAGTTCAAGGGTGAGCTGTCACATATTCTTGATAATTATTACACTGTAAACGGGACAAGTTTTTACTAGAAAACCGAAGAACTTAGTTCTCCCTACGTATTGCAATATTTTAAGATGATCCTATAGCTCCTCATTATTATACTTCGATTTGACCCAAACGCTTGAACAGACTCGATATCAGTATTCAGCGAGACGCATTCGACAAATAATATGAGGGATATTATATTTCCAACAACAAACATTGCGCCTTCAACACTTGATTCGGCGCATCGCCCTAAAACATCTATACTCTACAATAGTTTGAGCGAACGTACCATACGTGGGTATTTATTTGTATTTGTGGGAAACTCAAGAGAAACTAGATATCAGTGTTGAATATAATTGAGACATAAACGCGCAATAACGCGGAGCTCTATTTATTAGACTAATTAGAGTTCAAGAGTCAGCTATCACATATTCTTGATGATTATTACACTGTAAACAGGTCAAGTTTTTATAAGAAAACCGAAGACGTTAGTTCTCTCTACATCTTGCAATATTTTAAGATGATCCTATAGCTCCTCATTATTATACTTCGATTTGACCCAAACGCTTGAACAGACTCGATATAAGTATTCGGCGAGACGCATTCCTCACGACAACAGTGGAATACGCAAGACATTTAATCGCGTGCACGGCGCACGTATTGGTCAAACGTTGGCAGACCAATTCAAATGAGTAACAAATGTATATATATACATATACAATTATACAATGTTTTATTTTTAATATGTTGTAGTATTTCTTATATACCTTAATGGCTTAATCTTCGACAGTTTGACTGTTTAACTGTTTAGTTTGATAGTTTCTCCTTCAGAAATAGAACAACTACATTTGAAATTGGCCACATATTTTAAAGCATTCGTTCTAGTCCATACTTTCGTATTGAAAACCTTCGTATTTCCACGTTTTTACATGAATTAACGATATTTTGTCAAATGATTTTGACATTTCAAAACATAAGCGCCATGTTGAGTTTAAGATCTAGCCTGCGAACAGGAAAAATTGAATGATGTAATGGCCTTGGGGAACATTACGTCATTGCATTGTAAGCCACTTGCTGATTGGTTATCAATTTAAATAAGCTCGTCGCTGAATGGCTACAAGCTAAGAGCTAACAGCTAACAGCTAACAGCTAACAGCTAACAGCACGATGGCAATATATCTGCATTCGCAGATACAAAAATAGGTACGCCAAGCGTACATGTATCTGCTCATGGTGATGGCACAGTTGCCCATGAAGGAGTAATATTCAACAATAGGCAATTTAGTAATTACGGGTGCCATTTTGCAATGGGGGCAAACACAATAAAGCAACAATAGCATGACTCTAGGGACAAGTATTCCCATTGGGACGAGGTGTATATAGTTACTACGGCTGACAGAGCCAAGCCATAGGTTTAATATGCCCCTGTCTGTTTTCTTCGTCGTCGTAGCTTTTCGGGGGTGTCACAAACTTGCACTTCCACGGTCACCCAAATCACCCGCAGAAAACGCATGCAATTTTCTTGTGAGCATCTTAGAATACTTGCGCATTTTAAGTTACGTACTTGTGTTTTAACCAGATCAATAACGCATCAAGGGAACGATACGATAAATGCAAGTGCAATACGAACGAGAAACGTACAAATCATGCTGATATTCGTCACGCACTATGTAAAATATTCGACATACTTCAGTCTATATGAGGGTATTATATTTCCAACAACAAACATTGCGCCTTCAAGACTTGACGATCGTAAAGCGCATCGCTCTAAAACATCTATACTCTACAATAGTTTGAGCGAACCATGCGTGGGTATTTATTTGTATTTGTGGGAAGCTAAAGAGAAACTAGAAATCAGTGTTGAATATAATTCAGACATAAACGCGAAAAAAGCGCAATAACGCGGAGCTCTATTTATTAGAGTTCAAGGGTCAGCTGTCACATATTCTTGATAATTTATATAACACTGTAAAACAGGTCAGGTTTTTATAAGAAAACCGAAGACGTTAGTTCTCTCTACATCTTGCAATATTTTAAGATGATCCTAAAGCTCCTCATATACGTGCAGGTTTAGGTCTACGAAACGCAAAGAGTGCTCGACAACATATAGTTAGAGCAAATTATAGATTTTCGCTTACCTCAAAACTTGTCTGCAACAGGCTGTTTCATCTGTAAAAGAATCATTCACATGATTCTTTTACAGATGAAACAGCCTGTTGCAGACAAGTTTTGAGGTAAGCGAAAATCTATATATATATATATATATATATATATATATACATACATATACAATTACACAATGTTTTATTTTTAATATGTTGTAGTATTTCTTATATACCTTAAATCTTCGACAGTTTGACTGTTTAACTGTTTAGTTTCATAGTTTCTCCTTCAGAAATAGAACAACTACATTTGAAATTGGCCACATATTTTAAAGCATTCGTTCTAGTCGATACTTTCGTATTGAAAACCTTCGTATTTCCACGTTTTGATATGAATTAACGACGTTTTGTCAATTTATTTTGACATTTCAAAACATAACCGCCACGTTGAATTTAAGATCTAGCCTGCGAACAGGAAAAATTGAATGATGTAATGGCCTTGGGAAACATTACGTCATTGCATTGTAAGCCACTTGCTGATTGGCTAACGTTGCTTATTTTATATAAGCTCGTCGCTGAATGGCTACAAGCTAACAGCTAACAGCTAACAGCTAACAGCTAACAGCTAACAGCTAACAGCTAACAGCTAACAGCTAACAGCTAACAGCTAACAGCTAACAGCTAACAGCTAACAGCTAACAGCTAACAGCTAACAGCTAACAGCTAACAGCTAACAGCTAACAGCTAACGCTACATTACCAGAAATATGGGACATTTTGCGACTGCGTTTGCTCAGCGGGTATTCGCTTCATATTAACAGTGGCGCCGGCAAGGGGGGGCGAAGGGGGGCGGCCGCCCTCCCCAATATTTTACAGAATGGGTTTCTAGATTCGTCCAAATCTGGTGACAAAGGGGGCAGGGTGACGGGGTGTATAGAGAATGAACTGTGCTGCGTAAGTTTCTCTCCAAGTGCCTCCAAAACGCAGGAAATGCCATTTTAGACACCCAAAATTCAAAATTTTCCCGGGGGATCATGCCCCCGGACCCCCCTAGAATTTTTTTGCCCCCCCAAAAATAAATCCTGGCGGCGCCACTGCATATTAATAGCATTCTACGGGGAATTTTACTACGGCAGACGGCTTGCGAAACCGTAAATTCCCAATTTTCCCACCAAAATGTTCGCAAGAACCTATTCGTTTTGAATCTGCGAATACATTTTAACATCGCGCACGGCAAAACAGCGTTAAGACGCTTCAAACACGGGGCGCAGGCTTATTTCGCGATAATTTTATAGTAATGGATGCAAAGTCATGCGACTTTGAGGCCAAAAGTACCGCACTTTTTATCACTTCCATAACAAACATCCACAACAGGAGATAGCGCAATATCGCAGGAGTATAAAGCTGTGCGTATATTTTAAGAATGTTATATATAAAGCGAGAAACGAGAAATTTAAGGGGGAAAATGCATGTTTTTATCCCGCGATTGTAGTATGAAATCCAATAATGACCTGACACCTGATACTTGCTGACCTTTTGTCTGTGCATGTTTTGCCATGGAAAATAGCTCGAAATATATGCACGCAAAAATTACTAATTCGACACGAATCCAAGTCACCAGATCACGCAAATCTCTCTGTTTTTCTGTAGTAATAGACTGGAAACTAGCCTTGCTAATAAACAATAAACATGGCTGCTCGAAGCAACATATACAATTTATCAAGCTTGTCTTTTCGCAAAAATTTAGATTTAAAGACGCCATATTGACGACTCTTAGAACTAGGAAAAAGGACGATTTTCAAACGATTTTGGAAGTAGTTTGCCGTGGAATAACCGCCACTTTTCTTAGCTGTATTAACAAATCAAACATCGGCAAATTCATCGCGATCTCCGCAGTTTGCATCGCCCGCAAAGATATTGGCCTATTCGACGGAGTTTTACCTCATGTATGACCTAATTACTATAGATTATACTGTATAATGCATCGAAATGGCAATGAAAATACATCGATCTCTGGAAGTACCTAGACGTGGACAAATACTTGCGATTTTGGTTTACAAACATTGCTTATTCATGTTGTTACTATTATCGATCTCCGCAACCATGAAATATTTAAACAAAATAGGTGAAAATTTGATATTTATATCAACTCCTATATAGTTTATAGTTTACAGCTAACAGCTAACAGCTAACAGCTAACAACTAACAGCTAACAGCTAACAGCTAACAGCCAATAGCACGATGGCAATATATCTGCATTCGCAGATACAAAAATGAGGCTCAGATAAAGTTCGTTCTTACACATTTTTTTTCAATATTTTTATGTAACGACTACTGTAACGGGTTTTTACAAAAGAAAAATACAATTTACAACTCTCGATATGGCGACACAGCTACCGCTTGGAACTGTTCATACCAACGCAAATAAAGGTGGAATTTCAATTGCATACAGGTATTTACTGTTTTTTGATAAATATTTACCGATTCCAATGCATTCCATAGGCTTTTTTAAATCGAAGTGTACCCGTAATCGAAGTGTCCGTTAAACGGACTTCGTAAGGCTAAATTTTCGAATGCCCGCTTCTTTCGAACGACCGAACCTTTCACGAAGATATAATCACACGCCGAACAATAGCCGAAGGTCGAAATCGGAATTATATACGTCACGAATTTACGTCACGAGAACAGGCTACTTATGGAACACATCTCGCGAAAACGTCGAAGAATGCCCGCTGTTATAAATCCCGTAAAATAGTTTCATCAACTGTTTTTCGGTAATGACCATATTTGTTTATGTAATAGAACATCGTCTGAATCGTAAAAAACACAAAAAAAGAATAAACAGGCTACTTATGGAGCACACGAAACTTTCACGTGATCGGTGTTTCATCCCTTTCTATTTCTTTTCGCCCCTCGCCTTCCCTCGAGCGCCCGCAATCCTTGCTGTCAGTTTGCTCGAAAAGTCATGTAATAATTTCGTATTATCAATAATTCGCTATGCAAATGATGCAATATTTTCGTTTTCAATCATTGTTCGAATTGAAGCAATGTTTGAAGCTATTCACTGCATAATATAAGCTCTATGATTTATACAAGTAAGTCCAATAATTTGAATATACTACGCTATATTTAGTCCTACTCGTCACAGTTCTTAGTTGGATTCCCTGTGTTAATAGCACTTTTTTACCTCACTGTTACAAGGGCGTCTATTACAAAATTCTGATTTGACATGGCGTCAATTAGATCATCAATTACGGTATTATTGAAAGGAAACATGTGTTTATGATGTTGTCTTGACACATCCTTAACTCAAGCGATTTGAATGTGACATCTTACCTTCAAATTTATACGATGCAAGTTCTGTACGACGGCCACGATATTCCTCTTCTATAGTATAAAGATGTTATAGTCCAGAGGTTAGAAGTTATAGCGTGACAAAAAGAATAGACTCTAATTTTATGTCAAAATTGACTTTCATTGGATCCAGGCCATAGTTCCAGCGAAACACGTATTATATATCTCTATATTTACGGCCTCCGCTAAGCGGACACCTTCCATAAACGGACGCGGACACCTCCTATAACCGGACGCGGACACCAAAACAAAGTTGAATTACATTGAATGAATTAATATTAAAGATATGTATGATTTGTATTACAAATACTTACATAAGATATGCTTGCGAGCAGTTATGTTTAGTAGATCTGATATCAAATTTGACAATAATTATGCATGGCGAAGTTAAGGCAAATAATACTGAACTGAGGTTTAGAGTTAATTAGTGAGTAGATAGCACCCTCAATCGAGAGGTACAACAATCAAATATTACAATTATCAATTATTAATTGAACATTAATCACCTTGTTGATATTTTGGTCTGTGGATTTGCACATAGTTAGCTAAAAACAAAAGTTTGGAAAATCGATAGATGTAAAATGTAAAGAATATGTATATTTTTAGGTTTAAAACAGAGTTACCGTAACCGTAACTTATCAATCCGTAACATAAAATCTCTCTGAAGAGGGACAACGGTAGAGGTATCCAGTAAAATGATAGTTCGTTTACACAGATTTTCCGTGGATACTACAGCTTTCCTCCTAATTAAAAATTTGAATCTACGAGAGTGGTTCATGAAAATACCCTCGTTCCCCGTTTGAAGATAGCAATGGGTAATATCTAAAACGGGAAACGTTCTTTAATAGATACGTTCAAGAATTTACATTCATGCATAGAATTGAACCTATTCATCTTCTTAAGCGAATGAACAATCAGACTTTGCATTGAAATGTGTTGAGAACCTCTACAGACAGAGGATTTTGTTGTTGATGACTAAAATTCAATTGTCGATAGCGGAACGTTATCGTCTCTTACAATTGCAGTGTGTGGCGTAAGTCGTCGTCAGATAAATTGAAAATTTTCGGTGATTATCGAAAAACAAGTTTCGCTTTTCACGATGTTGAAGGGAAGCTGATTTGTAGAGTAACATTTTTGTTGAAAAATCATGAGGATTTGGAGATTTGTAGAGGAAAAATCATTCATCATCTATGTTAGTTTACCGCTAATGCGAAAATATGGCCGGTTCATCGTCATGTGCTTCTTGCCTTTTCACCAAGTTATTCAACTAATAGGGTATCAATGTTTTAAAGTCAAGTAACACGAAATTGCTGTGACTTGCAACAATAACCGATTTTAATGCATGTTAGTTAATTTAAAAATGGTTACGCATAGTTACAAAACACGAAACAGCATTCCTAGACATTTTTCCTAATACATGCAAGTATTACATGCAAGTATTCCTAGACATTTTCCAGTAATTTTGTTGCTCGTTTCACTTCGCCCTTAAATAAGGAATTTTGTAAAATTGCGGATGGTTTCTTAAACCAAATATAGCTACATTGTGGATTAAAATAGAATATCTATTATATACATGTAGATAAATACAATATTATACACAGACGACGATAAAACAACCTTATTTTCGCATTGACGTAAACCAATTTGTTCTATTGTACTTCATTGAGTTTCCAAACCTTCCATATTCTGCTACATATGTCTTCCATATTCTTGTGAATATGTCTTCCATATTCTGGTGAATATGTTTAAAAACTCCATACCTTACATGAACTTAACCCAATACATCCCCCGATAGATGTCAATATATTCGTAGAAATATAGAATACATTATCCTGGTTTATGATAGGATATATTGTATACTGGTTATTAACACATGTTATTAAGGTGAATATGTCTTCCCAGTACCTTACCTGAGCCTATTTCACACTCGCTATTCTTACGTAGAGGACTTGCCGAATTTCCCATCGTCTATCTAAAAGCACAACAAGTAGCATTTCAGAAGGCATTTTTTAGGAAACCACTGCTGCATAGCGCCGTCAAAGCAAGGTCCCAAAACGACGGAACTACTTCCGCCCATCCAGTCTTATCTGCAAAAAGACTAAAAATAACATTGCGAAGTGGAAAGACGATATAAAGTGTAGCTATTAGTTAATGGCTGGTCATGCACCACTGCTCGGAAAAAATGGTGGATTCTCAGGTCTAAAAATATCCATTCAACAATTACTTTTTCTTCGTCAATCTATACGTACCGAAATTTTGCCTTAAGGAGGCTCCCTACAGTTTTAATTCTGTGTCGCGGGATTTTGTTCACGCGCGGGATAAACAAACCTTTAAACAAACCTTGTTATAAACAAACCTTTTATAGTTTATATCACGAGTTCACGAATCACGATTGCGCCAAAATTTCGTTGTCCACACGCGTGGGTATTCGAGGGCTTGTCTCGCGTGAAAAATAAAATCCTGATTTTTCTGACGTCACACACAAACTATAAACACATTTTTCTCCTGTTTCCTTCTGTAATTTTTTTTTAAAATTTGCATACGATACAGAAATCACAAAATGCATAAAATATGCGATTTTAAAAAAATTCCTCGGAGCCGAATTTTTTTTATTGCAAAAAAACGTTTTTTTGAGATTTAAAAAAATTCGGCTCCTTTAAAATCGCGTATTCAATACTTTGTACTTTAGGTGCTCGGGTGAAAAAAATGAAAAAGCTTTACCGAAGGAAAATCCAAAAAATTAAGAAAGAAAATAAAAATACGACAATCTCTAAATCGCGTTGTTACCGTGGCAACGTAAATATTTAGAAAAATTTTTCGTTCTTCGTAATCCGCAATATTGTGGCTATTTGATGGCCAAGTGTCGTGACCATACCTTGCAAAATGGGCAAATAATGGACCTTAGAGCACATTTGCGTGCTACAGAATTAAAACTGTAGGGAGCCTCCTTAAAAGGAAAAGTTGAACAGTCAGTCGGACATGTGATAAAATTTAGCAAAGTGGAAAAGTCGTATGAAGAATTGTGAGACAACGTAGTAATTACAGAATGATATTTTCTATGTCTAATTTGAATTCAATATTAATAGGTCCTATAACTGACGTCATACTATTATTTATATTGTAGAAGGTTTGGTGGATGGATATTTCGAGTGCAATATCATATACAATATTTTAGACCTGAACGGGAACGGCTGCGAAAAATGCAACTCTAAGTCCTCCGACAGGAATTGAATCTGCGGCCCTGCGATTCCGGTGCAGCGCTCTGACCACTGAGCTACAGAGTCCAGTTGCCAAGCATTAACCACAAGTTCATGTATATATATATAGATGCGGGTACTGCGGGTTGTGATAAGGTAAATTACAATATGTTTTTTTCTGCATCTCACTCGATTTAAATTGATGTAGAAGGTTTGGTGGATGGATATTTCGAGCGCCGCGTTTAACTATCCGTCGGATAACCTTAAAACTAACCGGAGAAAACCGGATTTTCCTGAAATTTCTTACCTCTACATCATCCGTGTTGCTAGGTATTTTTGAACATTTCAACTTATTTTGTATTGTTTGAAGGTTTATTCAACTTGTGAAATCCACAAAGCTTTAAATGCAGTAGAGATTTTTGCTGTTGGTTGGAATTTTGTCATTCATGCAGTCGTTGCAGTAAGGAGTTTCGTATCCACTTTTCTGCATTTCGCTTCAAATATTTTCGGCTTCTTTATGCGAATGCAATAGCAAATACTGTGAGTTGCGTTGTCCCGTTTACGTTGATTCAGAAACTGTAACTGAAATACTGAATATTTTGTTCCTTGACCTTGCACTAGATTCTGAATAGTTTTAAGAACATTTTCTCACAAGTTTTGATTGGCTTATAAAGCCATTATTAAGCAAGCGAACAAAGATTTTTCGTCTTTCGGCGTCGCGTTGTCTGTTTATTTGGCTATCTGTAAAACAAGGAACGGGGAATCAAGGAACGGAACGAGGAACGGAACGAGGAAAGGAATCTGGGAATTGTAAAAGCCGGAATCTGTAAAACCCGGAATTGTAAAAGCCGGAATCTGTAAAACCCGGAATTTGTAAAAGCCGGAATCTGTAAAACCCGGAATTGTAAAAGCCGGAATCTGTAAAACCCGGAACTGTAAAAGCCGGAATCTGTAAAACCCGGAATTGTAAAACCCGGAATCTGTAAAACCAGGAATTGTAAAACCCGGAATCTGTAAAACCCGGAATTGTAAAACCCGGAATCTGTAAAACCCGGAATTGTAAAACCCGGAATCTGTAAAACCCGGAACTGTAATTTAACAAAAACGCTATATTTTAAAACACTGTGGTTGCTACGGGCTACTTTTGAAAATCTGACCTCCTTCGCGTCACGAGATTTGCACGCCGCCGATTTAACCCTAGGACCTGCAAAACATCATATTTCCCATCTCAGATAATCAAAGAACAAAAGTATGTTCGCATTTTTTGACAGCTATTGTATTTGCTTTGATATAAAGCAGACAAGTTGACTCACACAAATTTTGTATACACGTTAGAACGGATGCCTATAACTCGAAAAGTATGGCGAGCACACTTTTGCTCCTTAACTATTGTTCTACATTGTGGCAAAGTTTGGAAGGAATCGGATAAAACGTGCACGGTGCAATTCTCTTTTGGTGTAAAAGGCCAAAAGAGATTTCGCGGGGGTTTTCCGCTCCCTGTTGTGTTTCTCCGCCCTATGTTCTCACTTCAAACTGTAAGCTAATCAGATCGAACCTCATCAAAGTACTTTTGGCAATGTTCTCTGGGCAAGGTGGTTCTGCGTCATTTATTGATTATCTAGTTATGCCTCTTTGATTTCTAAGGCATTGCACTCGCGTATAACTATACAAGCTTTAATTTAACGTTCTAAAAATTGCTCACTAAAAGCCATTTGCCAGTACCTGGTGTTACTAGTGTATCGCTCCTTTTTCTGTTATAATATGGCTGGGACCTTCGCAGTGGCGCCGTGGGTCCCATGTTTTAGGGGGGGCCAAGCGCAGTATTTTCCGACAATATTCGGAAATAATATTACAGTATTTTCCGAGAATATGCGGAAATAATATTATTACTTTTGTTGTCGACGGGGGGGGGGGGGGACCGTATAAAAAATTTCCGGACTGCACCGTTTATACATCCAAGTTCCGACAATCTATCTCTATGTTCCTCAATTTTATCAATATTACCTATTCTATACACTTATATTCTTAAAACGCAAACTGACTCTGATTTTCGATATTTCATCAACATGTTTTCGCATTCGTATATGCAGGTATGTTTCACCATCAAGATTCCGACAACGTAACAAATTTTCAATTTTCCGACGGGTCTCAACGATAGGGGGGGCCATGGCCCCCCCTGGCCCCCCCGGCCACGGCGCCACTGGACCTTCGCCATTCCTAAACTCACTCTACGGAAAACGAGTTCCAATATTGACGTTCCTACTTTTAACTGGAGCGATGTTACAATAACGGAAAATTTAGGCACTGGATCATTTGGTACCGTGTGTTCTGGCCGCTACACGAGGCGTACACATGCATGTGCATGAATTTTATGAATCAGACAATCACTAGTTTATAAAGATTATGTATATATATATACGTTTAAATATTTAATGTTATATTATTTTATGATAGAGTAGTTTATAGACTATATATAGTTTATAAAGTTTAACAGTTGATCTATATAATAGACTATAATCTTTATTTACGGACTGACGATTACGGTTTTCCTGTTCTGATAAACAATTATGCTTGCAATTATATTGCAATTATGCTTGCAATGATTCAGTAAGAAATATGAGAAAACCAGACATTTTATGCGATTTACAGTGATTACATAAATTATATAATATATATATTTGGTACAAATATACAGGTATATAATATATATATTTGTGTATCTTAACTCAAACCTAAAATACCCGAAATTATATCAAAAATAACGTAAAATTTCACACTTGTAATCGGTTGTATTCCGGCTTTGACTTTGCGGTAAATTACACACCGTTGCCGTTGGCTTTGCCACAAAGATCGAAAAGGCCGGGTTTGGTGGAAATTTGCAAACTCCATGCCTACGTAGCCGCTAAAATATCATAAAAGACTAAATTAAGGAAGAATTCTATAATCCTCATGTTTGTTTTTAGCATTTTTAGAAAATTACCATCGTATCGGCAGGAAAATAAGCGCATTAGAGTATTTTGCAGGAGTACACGTTGAATCGACAAAATATACAAAATAGAAGAAAAATATACACACAATGAGACACGCCATTACAGATTCCGGCTTTTACAGATTCCGGGTTTTACAGATTCCGGCTTTTACAGTTCCGGGTTTTACAGATTCCGGCTTTTACAATTCCGGGTTTTACAGATTCCGGGTTTTACAATTCCGGGTTTTACAGATTCCTGCTTTTACAATTCCGGGTTTTACAGATTCCGGCTTTTACAGTTCCGGGTTTTACAGATTCCGGGTTTTACAATTCCGGGTTTTACAGATTCCGTCTTTTACAATTCCGGGTTTTACAGATTCCGGCTTTTACAATTCCTGGTTTTACAGATTCCGGGTTTTACAATTCCGGGTTTTACAGATTCCGGCTTTTACAATTCCGGGTTTTACAGATTCCGGCTTTTACAGTTCCGGGTTTTACAGATTCCGGCTTTTACAATTCCGGGTTTTACAGATTCCGGCTTTTACAATTCCCAGATTCCTTTCCTCGTTCCGTTCCTCGTTCCGTTCCTTGATTCCCCGTTCCTTGTTTTACAGATAGCCCTGTTTATTTGTATACTTGTTTGGCTTTCCAAAGGCAAAGTTGTGTCTTCATACACTAGTTCGTTGTTGGTTTTTTTTAAAATAACTAAAAGTTGGAATTTTACGTACTGCTTGTTTTCAAAAGGAAAGGAGAAAAAAAGCCAGAATACTGAACTCGTAGCCTATATAAGCCGACTGACACCGGCATGAAAATAAAATACATTACAACAAAGACATTGCATTGCTAGTTACCTTGGCTCCGTGAATTTTAAGACCTGCACGAGGACTCAAGAGAAGTCAAAAGTGAGTTTTTATGGTTATTCGATATAGAAAAGGGACTCCCAACAGGGTTTTTGTATTTTTATTACAATCTGACCCCTCTTTCATGCGAAATATTCATTGTTTTTCTTGACTGAACTTCGAATTTATCCGCCGGATAGCGACTTAAACGACCTCAAGACACCGTTTAAATTTATCCACCGTTTAACAAAATTTAACCGGTGGATAGCGCTAAACGGGCTTCGTACAACGCGATTTCTCGAGCGTTTAAATTGTATCCGGCGGATAGCGAGTTAAACGGTGGATAGCGACTTAAACGCCTTTCGTACAACCGGCCCCTGAATTTTAAAACATGGCGATCTTCACGCATGTTAGATAAGCCAGATTTTATGATAATTGTCCATCTCAAGTTGCTGCACATATTGATATTTTCTAGTCACCATTAATTCGTGGTTTTCAATAGCGAAAAAAGCGCAAACACAAGCAAAGACAAAACAAACAAATGTAGTGAAAATAAAGTCAAAGAATACATTTTCAGGCCCATCAAAAATTGTGTATAAACGCAGCTATATAAACACTTTTCTCATGCAAATTTAGTTAATGATTTAAAATATGCTCCGTTATAGTTGCTTGAATTGAATCATAGTTAATAGAGAGGGCTGGTTTGGAAGCTTCACGAAAGTACAATGAAACTCATTATCTATGTTGGTTTAGGTTTATGCAAAAATGTAGTTCTTCGTCGTCACGTGTGTATTGTATTTTCACCTAAACAACCAATAACCATGTAAAAACTGGGCAATTGTTTAAGTTACGGATGGGAAAATACAATACACACGTGATAATGAAGAACTACATTTTTGCATAAACCTGGACAATAACATAGATAATGAGTTATATTGTACTTTAATGAAGCTTCCAAACCAGCCCTCTCTATTAACTATGGTTGAATCGACTGATGATCCAAATGAGACATTGGATATATTCATGAGATTGTTTTCAGATATTACTGATACTCGCACAACTTTAATGGGCAATCCCAGCTATCGCAATGCATGCCGGTAAAAGTAGTTATTCTTCCATTTCGCGCCAAATCGCGGACGGAAAATGTGTATTTTAAACGAAGCTATATTTTTTAATTTTTATGCTTTATCTTTCGCTCCAAACACTGGTTTAAAAGTTGTATTTTTAGCAGAGGTGATCAGTACTCATAAACGTAAGTTTCGGCGAAATCCATTCGATAATTCGCGAGAAAATTGCTTTCGAGTTGACACAGGAGTGAAGCAAATTTGGCGAAAAGCTGGCTTCGAAAACTACTCTGTCGCACGTTTTGAAGTAAATAAAGTGATCGGTAAGAGCACTGTAGACAATTTACCCCTTCAAATGGAGCTCTGTAACCAAGGAATCTAGATTTATTGTTTTTATGTATTTCTGACTGCTTGATGTCTACGTACAGGCAGTTAAAAATCAAAATGTTTTAGCCGACATTTTGTCAACATGTCCCAGAGCATCGCTTCACTTTGACATGGTTTGTCGCGAAAACAAACCCGGTTTACTAGCAACTTTCTCGTTATTTCCGAACAGTATTGACTGTAAAACACATCTCCTTTGCTGTTGACTTTATCTTGGCTATATTTTTTTGTTGTGGGCACATGGTGTTTATAGAATAGTTGCAAAATTAGTGTTTTGGTTGCTGTGTGTCTGCAAAAGGTTGTATTTTTAAGAAGCCCTTCCATTAAAATAACTGAAAATATATTATATGCAGTCCTTTGTCTGCCACTACTCCAGACAGTATAAGTAGTGACTACCAGTGATTGCTGAAAGTTGTTAACAAACAGCCCCTTGTCCCATTATATACTGTAGTTCAACTATAATTGTTTAGGGGCTGTTCATAAGAACCATGCTTGCTATGCCCATACCAAGATTGCTTCATATATTGTTTTATATATATTTGTAACCTTGGGGTCCAGTGTCGGCTGCAGTAAAAAAATACGACACTGCTAGTCCCACAACATTCGGAAGGCTTGTGGTTGCAGCCCATGACTGCCCGCTTGCTAGGACCATGAAATAAATTTTAGGGGAGGTGCAGTGTTTGTGCCCCAGGAGGAGTGGATTCTTGAATTTTAGGATTTGTAAAGTTGTTAATAACCTGCCCCCTATTCTTCCACAAAGAGGTTTGAACTATCAATTTATTCTTTCCAACACAACTAAAACCAATATGTAAATAACTGTTGAATATGCATTCATGCAGATATGCTTACTTTAATGTAAATGCTGTGGAAGTTGCTGCTGATCACAGTTGGTACATTCATGACAATTGTTGCAGATCAAGAGGTTAGGGTGGTTTTAGTGTGCCCAATAGTAAAAATTGGCATTTTTAAATATTTTGTCTTTATTATTATAACGGCCAACTCAATTACCTTTGTTTACTTTTGAAGTCCAAGGTTTTATTTATTTAATTCCCACCTAAATGTCCACATGAGTTATAATTGTAGGCTGATGATGGTCTTGGCAAATCATGCTAGCTCAGCTTGCAAGCTTGTCATGTGCCTAATATGTGTTGGCTATCCAAGCCAACAGGAAGAAATGATATAATCATATTTCCTGGAAAATGAAATTAGTGTACATTTTGCAAAATAGGTAATTACAGAAAATGTTCACACTCCCCCCTAAGGGAAATGGGAAGTTTGCTCACTATCTCCACTCCCCTCTTATGAAGATATCTCCCCCTCTTAGTAAGATATCTTAAACAGGGACCTAAGGTGCCCCTTTGGAAGTGCCAATCTGAACCAGATTTCATCCACACCCTGTGAACTTGATAAATGTTTTAATTGATTTACTTGAGTGACATACAGTTGCAGACCTTTCATGAAGCAGCAAGAGAAGCAGAAACTGACCTGATGGTCCACAACAGTTTGGTTTGTTCACTGCCAACCCCCCTCCCTCCCTCCCTCCCTCCCAATAACGATTCACAATCTAGAATGTTTGGTGTGGATTGAAAACTTTTGAATGTTGATGAGCACTCTTGGAACATTTGTAATTAAGCTCCTTCCCCTGTAGATTTGGAAGGATGACAATTGAAGTCTTGGAGGGGAGTCCAGACCTTTCAAGGCCTAGCCCTACCAGTTTGACCCACTTGAAAGTTTCATGTGAACCCAGTAATGTGGAGATGTTGCCTTAGTCCAACAGCCACTTAGTCACTAGCATGGCCGGATTTTGAGGGGAGGTGAGCACATCTCCTGGGATAATTTTGCACCTCCCCTGATAATTTTTGTGCCACCCCTGGTAATTTATACACCTCCCCTTGTTAACAGTTAAATTATGGATCAAAATTTAATATTGAATAATAACAGAACCATTACAACCAACTTGCCAAGTTTTGGTCAAACACAATTTCAATTGGATGAGTCACACAATCATAATGCATAAATACATACATTACATTACATACATAAAGTAACATTTTTTACTTTACACTGCACCTCCCCAAAAATTTATTTCACCTCCCCAGCATGTACACCAAAATCTGGCCTTGGTCCTAGCAAGCGGGCAGTCATGGGCTACAACGACAACCCTTCCAATTTTGTGCGACTAGCAGTGTAGTATATTTTTGGCTGCAGCCGACACTGGACCCAAGGTTACAGATATATATAAAACAATATATGAAGCAACTTGGTATGGGCATAGCAAGCATGGTTCTTATGAACAGCCCCTAAACAATTATAGTTGAACTACAGTATATCATGGGACGAAGGGCTGTTTGTTAACAACTTTCAGCAATCAGTGGCCATGGTAGTCACTACTTACTGTCTGGAGTAATGGCAGACAAAGGACTTCGCATATAATATATTTTCAGTTATTTTAATGGAAGGGCTTCTTAAAAATACAACCTTTTGCATACACACAGCAACCAAAACACTAATTTTTGCAACTATTCTATAAACACCATGTGCCACCACAACCAAAAATATAGCCAAGATAAAGTCAACAGCAAAGCAGATGTATTTTACAGTCAATACTGTTCGGAAATAACGAGAAAGTTGCTAGTAAACCGGGTTTGTGTTCGCGACAAACCATGTCAAAGTGAAGCCATGCCTCTGGGACATGTTGACAAAATGTCGGCTAAAACATTTTCATTTTTAACTGCCTGTACGTAGAAATCAAGCAGTCAGAAATACATAAAAACAATAAATCTAGATTCTTTGGTTACAGAGCTCCATTTGAAGTGGTAAATTGTCTACAGTGCTCTTACCGATCACTTTATTTACTTCAAAACGTGCGACAGAGTAGTTTTCGAAGCCAGCTTTTTGCCAAATTTGCTTCACTCCTGTGTCAACTCGAAAGCAATTTTCTCGCGAATTATCGAATGGATTTCGCCGAAACTTACGTTTATGAGTACTGATCACCTCTGCTAAAAATACAACTTTTAAACCAGTGTTTGGAGCGAAAGATAAAGCATAAATATTTAAAAATATAGCTTCGTTTAAAATACACATTTTCCGTCCGCCATTTGGCGCGAAATGGAAAAATAACCTTTTACCGGCATGCATTGCGATAGCTGGAATTGCCTATTGAGAACGTTTACAGTTAAATCTAAACCTGCTCGCTGGCTTACTGATAGTATTAGTGTGTTGATGCAGATTAGGGATATGGCTAAATTTAATGCTAAAAATGCAGGTTTTTCTTCGGATTGGCCTGTGTATCGCAAGCTAAGAAATTATGTGGTTAAAGTTAACAGAGAAAGTAAGAGAAAATATTTTCCAGATGCTATTAACAACTCTAAGAAAGATACGAAGTCAGTTTGGAAAACTATTAGTAACCTGTTAATAAGTAGATCAGATCATTCCACTCCCTCAAGTGTTGGATTAAATAAAAGAGTATTTACATTGCGAATCATTTTGTCGTGTTTTTCGATGATAATGAAAAACTATAGAGCAGAGTTGTCAGGTCCAATTGTGAATTAATATAAGCTATGTAACTGAATTTATTATATACATGACAAAATTACTGCAATCTGATTGGGACGAGTGCAATAAATCATTAGTTGTACTCCAGGGTAGTGCAATTAATGATTTAAAAAAAACATGGCGGCTCGCTTTGTAAATACAAGCAAGTCTGACATTCACTTAATTAAAACAAAAGCAGAAAATGAAAATACACAAAAAAGCACTGCCAATTGGCTAAAGGTTTGGCAGGAATGGGCTTTCTGCCGAAACTATGATGTTAAAATGGAAAATTATCCACCTGAAGACTTAAATAAAACTCTGCAAAAATTTTACGCGCCCGAAAGCCCGACGAAAACTCGTCAAGGCGGTCTTCACATCACAAGACGACAGCAGCTTCCCAAAATGTTTGCAACCGGCGTAGAAAGGTGGCAAGTCGCGCTATTTCGGGAATACATCAACCACCGTCCACACGATATGCGCTACATAGGTCCATTTTACTTGACGCCATTAACAAAAACAACGCCACACAAAAACGTTTGGTACAAGCGAGTGAAATTTGGCGTGAACTCATGAAGTCGCTGATTGCTTATACATCCCTCGAAGAAAGTGGGAAATTGACAAATCATGCCGCAAGAAAGACAATTGTCAAGAAACTACGAGCAAGTAACGTAGAGCGATCGTTGTTAATTAATGTCACGAGGCGCAGAAATGAGCAGTCACTAAACGACTATGATGAAGGAAACGAAGTCGAGCAACGCCATATCTCAAATTTGATAAGCAATACTAATGCTGACCAAAGCCGCCAAATAGAAACGATGTCTTCGCCACAACAAATACCAAAACAATCTGTCAACCATCCACATTGGGCTTCAACGTTAAGCAGTTCATTGAGTCGATCCGGTCCAAGCAACGAATTCTACAACTGTAATGGTTGACATTATAGATAAACATTGGTATATGTAATGAGACACTATAATGAGGTTACATGAAGTTTTAAGGTGCTCTTATATATCTCCTCGTGGTCTGTGAACATTACAAACAATATGTGCAATTATATTCTTTCTGTTGTTCGTTTGATTTCATCATTAAATATATAAAACAACAGGTCATGGGCCCAGGAAAGCTCAAACTTACAAAATGTTTATTTGGAAGTGAAAATTTGCATTAAGTTCGTAATGGCATCGGAATTTCAAAATGTGCTGAGATTGGCGAAACTTAATAGTTCGAATTATCTAACTTGGGCATTTAATATATGTCTCTACTTGGAGAGTTTCGATTTATTTGGCCACGCGGATGGAGCGGCTGTATCTCCTGCTGAAACTGCTTCTGAAGATGAGAAGCAAGCCGCTTTCAAATCGGCTGCGAAAAAGGCCTGGACATATATTTGTTTGGCTGTTGAGCCTGATCAACAAATACATGTCAGAGATACGGAGACCACAAAGGAAGCCTGGGATTTTCAGGTCAGTCTATTTTACAAAAGGTGAGATTGAGACAGCAGTACTATTCGTGTCGATTTCAGAGTGGGGGAAATATGTTGGAAGATATAAACTATTTGAGATCCCTACATGATCAATTAAGGAAAATGGGTGTGAACATTGATGATAAGGAGCTAGCAATGACCGTGCTTGCAAGGCTACCCGAAGAATTCAAACCCTTGATAACTTCCCTGGATGCTGTTGGAGAAGATAATCTCTCGTTTGAAAAAGTGAAAGGAATACTCCTGAATGATGCTGATAGGATGTATGATGCAAAGAAATGTGAGGATGCTTTTTCTGTTCATCGTGGAAACACTGGTAAGAAAGGAAAGCATTCGCAGGGAAGAATGAATACCAGTGGAAACACTGAAGTGAAATCTTATGAGAAAAGTTTTCGTTAGGCCAAAACGAAAGGCAAAATACAACCCACAACGAAATAACAATCGAGTCAAGGAAAGAGGGTCTGCTCATTGTGCAGAAAACGAGAAAGGTGATGATGTAATAAATCAAGAAGCTTTACTTACATCAGATATTGTTAATATGTCTGGTTGGATTATCGACTCGGGTGCAACCCAGCATATGACATTTGAAAGGAACCGGTTAATCGATTATGTGGAATTTAAGCAACCGTGCAACGTAAACCTTGGTGATAACCGTACTATTTTGGCATATGGAAAAGGGACATATAGTCTTATTGCTGATCTCGATGGTCGTACCCAAAACATTGCACTTCGTGAAGTTCTGTATTTACCCGATCTGGAAAAGAACTTTTTATATGTCCGAGCGATGGTGAAGTTAGGGGCATCTGTGGATTTTGAAAGTGATCTGTGTAAAACCACCAGAAATTCAAAGATGCTAGAAATTGGTCAAATGTGTGGAAAACTCTACATATTGAAAGTTATTCCTGGTATGGAATATGTTAATGTTGCCAAAGAAGAATCTGATGTGCATCTGTGGCATTGTCGTTTCGGTCACTTAGGAATGGATAACATTTCAAAGTTAATCAATGGAAATATGGTCGAAGCATTGAACAATGCTAGAGATAATGGAGATGTGAATCCTGTATTGTGGGAAAACAATACAGAACAGCTTATCCTAAAGGAGTACCTTACCGAGCGAATTAACCATTTGAAATTGTGCACAGTGATGTGTGCGGTCAATTAATTTGGAAATTCACGATACTTTGTTTTTTCATCGATGACTATTCAAGATATACCCATGCGTATTTCATCAAACGTAAGGACGAAGTACTAGAAAAGTTTAAAGAGTTTGTTAATTATGCCACAAACACTTCTGGGAAGAAAGTTCTCCGTTCTGATAATGGTGGTGAATATTGTTCGAAAGCCTTCGATGCTTATCTGAAGGAGAATGGAATTCTACACCAAACTACAGTTCCATATAACCCTGTACAAAATGGTATGGTAGAACGAATGAATCGTACACTTTTGGAAACTGCTCGTTCCATGATGTCCCATTCCAAGACGCCTACTGAATTTTGAGCCGAAGCTGTTAATATTGCAACGTATGTTCGAAATCGCAGTCCAACTACTTAATTGAAGGAAGTGACAGCGTTTGAATGTTTATTCAACCGAAAGCCTGATGTTTTGAACTTCAGAGTATTTGGATGCATAGCATTTTCTCATATTCCCGAGAATATGAGAAAGAAGTTGCAAGAGAAATCTCGTAAATGCGTATTTGTTGGATATCCCGAAGGAACAAAAGGTTTCAAGCTCTATGATCTGTCTACGAAATCTTTCATCCGAAGCAAAGATGTTATATTTGATGAAAAGAAGTTTCATGATTTCAATAGTGAACACTCATCCAAACCAAATTCTGATTTCTATTACCCAGCAACTGAAGATTTACAAATCGAACAGCCTATTTTTTAAATTGTAGCTGATGATAAAAATGTTAATGATTCAGATGATCAACAAGCCGCTGTAGGAAAGGTAATTCCTCTACCTGTTCATGAAAACCGCAACCAAGCAGTGGGAGAAACCTACGAAGACAACTTTATGCGAAAGTTTGAGAATTTAGATCCTCAGAGACAGCGAAGATCCCCCGTCAGATTTGATGAACAGCCCCATTCTGCTGCTGACCTAACTGCAGATATCAATGAGCCAAGAAACATTTCGAAGGGCTGGACTGAAAATTATTGCATGCGCTGGAAAGAAGCAACTGACTCTAAGTACAATTCATTGATTGAGAATGATACTTGGGAACTTGTTCCTTTACAAGAAGGAAAGAATGTGGATGGCAGTCGTTGGGTTTTCAAAGTTAAGAGAGATGTAAATGGAAGTGTACAACGATTCAAAGAACGACTCGTAGCCCAAGGATATTCGGAAGCTGAAGGTATTGACTACTATGAAATGTTGTCCCCACACCTCCATTAGATCTTTGTTAGCACTTGCAAACACTTGCGATTTGCAAATTCATCAGATGGATGTTAAAACAGCCTTTCTATAAGGAGATCTCGATGAGGAAATTTACATGAAACAACCGGATGATTATGTAAATGTTTGCAAATTAAAGAAAAGTGTTTATGGTTTGAAGCAATCGCTCGTTGCTGGAACTCAGCAATCGATAGTTTTCTGAAGTCAGATTTCTACAACCAAGTTGGTGCTGATCCATGCTTGTATATGAAGCCTGTGTAGCAACAGAATGGTAAGATAAATTTTGTCATTTTATCTCTTCATGTGGATGATATTTTATTGTTCTCTAAAACCGTTGATATGTTAAATGAGAGAAGATCTCACTTGGTACGCGATTCAAGATTGAAGATTTAGGTGTAGTTAATCATGTTCTTGGTATGTTGGTGAAACGTTATCGAAAGTCAAGAACACTAACTATTAGTCAACCTAAACCAAGTCTGGAAGGAATCCTGAAAAGATTTAACATGGAACATTGTAAACCTGTTTCTACACCTATGGAAAAAGGAAGTACGTTAATTTTATGAGTTATCTGAAAATGAGAATCCAAAATATCATTGGATGTTTGACATATGATACAACAGTAGTAATGTAGGTAGTTTTCGACCCGGATTTTTGAGAGTGTGCGAGAGTGTGCAATTAAATATTCAGTAAATGAGAGTGTGCGAGAGTGTGCTAATTAAGTATTTAATAAGTGAGGGTGGCGCAGGGTGGCGAATGATCATTAGCATATGAGATGGGGTGGAGCAAGGAGGTGGAGCACATCATTAGCATAATTAACTATGCAATTCGGTCCTACTCTTTTGAGACCTCTCAATAATATGACGTTATAATGATATGCAAGGCGCGTTTGAGCAAAATAGTCATTATGCTGAGTTCAGCATATTTTGTGTGCAAAAAATGTGGGTTTGTTGTCGCGAGATTTATAAACTCCTTCAATCTCGTATCTAGTGAAGTGTTTCTTTCTGAGTCGACCAAAAGTGGTCTTCCACTCAAAATTTAAGAAATTTAGTTTTGATTTAATTTATAGTTTTTTTGTACCAACAGAGAGATAAAATATCACTGAGTCCAACTATGTTTTCAATTGATATGTTGTTGCCATGGTTATCATGTTGCGAACCACCAACTAAGAAAGTCGGCAACGTATTGTGCAAAAGATTACTTTAGAACAGATGGTCCTAATTTTTCCAAAAAAAGCTTAAAATGTTCAGCAAAGGCTGCTCTTTGTTTTGAACCACAAAAATGCTGATATATTTTTTATGAGAAATGGAAATATATTTACTCTTCCCCATCAATGGATAATTTTGGCCGAGGCTATACGACATGTCAATCAACAGCTATGTTACAAAATTTATTTATTTTTATTCAGAACATAAAGCCATATAAGGATAAGTGGTTGTGGAAGTTTCGAATCATTCCTACCAATATTTCTTGAGATATCCTTTTCAGACTATTGCAGATAGGCCAGTATACTGAATTGCGGCAAATCGAGTTACAAATGTTAAAATTGGAGTATTAGAAAAAGGGAATGTACCATTGAAGTTTTACTTCTCCTTCAGAACAGGTCTGGGTAAACTTTTCTCATGCTTAATATAATGCACGGATAATTTAAGGTCAAGGTGAAGGTCAGGTCAGGTCAGGTCAAGGTCAAAACTGCGAAGGTCATTCAAGGTCAATGCGATATGGTGCCTTAAAGCAGCGATGTTTCAAGCGTTTATTTAGCAAAGTCTATACAAGCGACGAAGGACTATTTAAAATCAAATCTTGACATCTGAAAAACCTTTTAATATAGGGTTTTACAAACAAAATTTTCAACACAAAGTTTTAAAGATATAAATATAGTTTTTAGCGATGCGAAGATACAAGCGTAAGCATTTTGATACACGGCGTTGTCAAGGTAATCTTTCGCACGTGCAAGTCACAAAAGATTGAGGTAATTAAGATGTTTAAGCGAACACAGATTTGCATGAATTGAGAATATACTGTATAATAATAGGACGGGAAAATATTGTACAATGTACAAACAGCACACACAGAATTCATATTTATTGATTAAAATTTCTTTTACGACGTTAGTAAGGTCTACTCCTAAGAGTATATCGTTTAGGCGTCTTTTGTATCTTTAAAGAGTTCTCATATTCTTGTCTGTCTTCGGGAGTAATCTTGCAAAATCATTAGCTTTCATAGGAATATATTTTGGTCTCTCGTGAAGCAGTGTTTGTTCGTAACCTTTTCGTTGCTCTGGCGTCATCACTGCTAGCCTAAATCTTTAGGTATCCAATCTGAAAATTCTACCCAATTAAATATATTTTTAACAAAGTAGGTAAAGGTCTGCTATGGGTCTGCTTCTAAGAGCGAATGATTCTTAAACTGCATCACTCGCTTGGGTGTATATATATTGTTCGAGTCAACCTCGTAGCCTTTCACTTTTGAACCATAACTCTACATTTATTTAACCCATACCGAGCAAGCATATCTCGGATATACTTGTTAACTAATCCAATTTCTATGAATATGAGTATGACTAATCCAATTTATGTGACTGTGACGGTGGCGGTGGCGGTGGCGGTGGCGGTGGCGGTGGCGGAGGCCGTGGCGGAGGCCGTGACCGTGACCGTGACCGTGACCGTGACCGTGACCGTGACCGTGACCGTGACCGTGACCGTGACCGTGATCGTGACCGTGACCGTGACCGTGACCGTGACCGTGACCGTGACCGTGATCGTGATCGTGATCGTGACCGTGTCCGTGCCCGTGACCGTGTCGTAATTTGGCAAAGTGTTCCATAATCTTGCCATCCTGACTGAAAATGTCCAGCCACCTTCAGTTTCTTTTTTGAAGCGTGCCAATACTATATTAATTGAGCCATATCGACTATTTCGGTTATGAATATCCGAGTTTACTTTCAATGTTTCCTTAATGTAAGCTGGACAATCGCCATAAAGATGTTTATGAACCAAAACACACATATTGATGTTGTCTTAACAGGAGAAAGGCAACCACTCGAATTTCTTGAAGAGTTCGATAGTGTTTTCTCTCGTGTCCGCATCTAGTATGACCCTAGCAGCTCGCTTTTGAAGTCGAAAAATTAAATCCTTTGTAAGTTTTCCTTTGTGAGCTTGACCGCACAATTGCACAATACATCATTGGTTGTTTAATCATTGCATTGCAATGGAGGATCCTTTGCTCGAGAGAAAGAAAATTCTTGATCTTTCGTAAGACAGCAATATGCTGCGAAAGCTTGTTGCAAAGCGCGTCAATGTGCTCCTTAAAGGTCAACCTTTTGTCGATCTTTAGTCCCAACAAACTATAAACGTCAACTTGTTTAATGTCAGTGTTATTTAAGGTGGCTCGATATAGTAATCACGAAACCCTTATGCAAGAATCGCGAAAATAGACTTTATTCTATAATTATGAATAAACCCGCGTGACAATTTGTGCACGCGGGATTATTAACGAAAGAACTTCCAAACAGACCTGACGTGAGCAGTTGCTCGCGCCATTGTGCGTGTTCTATACATGGTTCTATAGCGTTTTCATGTCAATTGCTGACGTCATTAAAAAATTCCATTTTTGAAAAACAATGCGCTATATCTCATTATTTTGTCTGGTGACCTATGTTTAAATTATGCACGCTGTATTGCACCACAAAAATCTTTCATTATACCAAAAATAAAAAAATGTTGTAATGCCAAAAATTTTTTATTGAAGATAACGACATTTTTGCCTTTTTCAAAAAAATGGCAATACAGAATTTTTTTATATTTTGCTTATTGTTAGTCTGTCTTGCAAGTAAAATAATGCACGAAAAAAAAATTTTCCAACTACACGAGGCAATAAGCTATTTTAGAGTGAATTTCATACGCGTATGTTGTCATAGCAACAAACTGTATGTTACTAAAACTAGCACAATTTGAAAGTAGAAACATCAAAATATATGAAATTCCCGAAATCAGGTGAAAAAGAAATAAAAGTACGGAGTTTAAAAATTTCAAAATGTTGTACGCTTGAATTTTTGAAAACTGTATCGAGCCACCTTAAATGGATATTTCGAGTGAAATAATATATACAATATTTTAGACCTGAACGCGAACGGTTGCGAAAAATACAACTCTAAGTCCTCCGACAGGAATTGAATCTGCGACCCTGCGATTCCCGTGCAGCGCTCTGACCACTGAGCTACAGAGTCCAGTTGCCAAGCGCCAACAGTTGGAAAGCACTATTTGTTCAGGTCCTTGACAAACATGCGCCGATTAGATCAAAAAGAATTAAGAGAAAGGGTAGTTTACCGTGGGTAAATAAAGAAATTAAAGCAATGTTATTTAGAAGGGATTTTCTCAAGCGAAAAGCAATAAAAACAAAAGAGGAAAATGATTGGAAACTATACAAGTCCTCTAGAAATGCTGCCAATATTGCCATGCGTAATGCCAAAAAAGAATATTATGCAACGCAATTCGCAAACCATAATAAGAACCCGAAGCAAGCCTGGAAAACAATAAACGATATCTTAGGGCGAAATCGCAAACAAAATACTGTTAATGAAATTAAATTAGTTGATAAAACAGTTACTTCAACTGAGGAATTAGTTGAAGTTTTTAATGATCATTTTACAAACATAGGTCCTAAATTGGCTGAAACAATTGAACAAGATAATGATTGTAGTTTTAGAGATTTTATTGATCAAAACGAATCTGGTGCTGGGTTTTCATTTCAGCCAGTAAATGTGGCAACAGTCTTTAAGCTTATAACCAAATTGTCTTCCTCGAAAGCGACGGGTATTGATAAAATTTCAGCTAAAGTTCTCTTGACTGCAGCTCCTGCTATTGCACGATCTTTGACAAAGATATTTAATGTGTCAATTATTTCAGAGCAGTTTCCTTCGGAATGGAAAGCTGCAAGGGTAATTCCAATATTTAAAAAAGGCCAGCGGACTATGTTAGACAACTATAGACCAATTTCAATCCTACCAGTAGTGAGTAAACTGATGGAAAGGATTTTGCATGATCAAATGCTTGACTATTTGATGAACGAAAATATTCTATCAGAACATCAATATGGCTTTAGACCTTCGCATTCTATACAACAACTACACTCTTAGATTGTACAAATGAATGGTATGTCAACATGGACCGCGGCCTTTATAATTTAGTAGTTTTTCTCGATTTAAAGAAAGCATTTGACACTGTCAACCACGAAATACTGTTACGTAAGTTTCAAATGTATGGATTTGGGAAAAACGCGCTTACCCTATTGCGTTGTTATTTGACGCACCGAACACAAAAATGTCAGTTAAAAGGCATATTTTCAAATCAGAGAAAAATAACTTGTGGTATTCCCCAGGGAAGTATACTCGGCCCTCTTTTGTTCATCATCTATATAAATGATTTACCAAATTGTCTCAAGCATACAACATCTAGAATGTTTGCAGATGACACCAGCCTAACAGCTGTAGGTGAAACTTTAGATGAAGTTGAGAGGAGGGCAAATGAAGACCTGGTGAATGTCCACAGGTGGCTGTCTGCAAATAAACTTAGTTTAAATATTGCGAAAACCGAGTACGTTTTGATTGGATCTCACTATAAAATAAATAATACGGCTGTCCAGCCTGAAGTTAAAATCAATAGCAAACCGGTCAAACGAGTGAAACATGCCAAAGTACTTGGTGTTCAGATTGACGAGAATTTAAATTGGAAAAAACATATTGAATTCATTGCCAGTAAAATATCGTCGGGTATTGGAGCCATTAGGAAACTTAAGGAATTTGTGGATCGAAACACCTTAGTATTGGTATATATAATGCTTTAATCCAACCACATTTTGATTATTGTTGCGAAGTTTGGGATACGATTGGCAAAGTCCAGGCTGAACGTCTTCAAATATTTCAGAATAGAGCGGCTAGACTGATCATGAATTTTAAAAATGAGCATGGACAGTCTATTTTGGCACGTAATTCTCTTGACTGGATATCGTTAGAAGAACATAGGGCACAAATGAAAGCCAGGCTCATGTACAAAACAGTCAATAAATTAGCCCCTCACAGACTGTGTGATATTTTTCAAAAAACTAACACAGTAAGTGATTACAATCTAAGGGGTTCTTCGACTAGCCTTTGTATTCCACGGCCTAGGACTGAATTCTTAAAAAGGAGTTTTAGCTATTGCGGGGCTCAACTATGGAATCAGATACCGGAAGAGATAAGAAATTCTGTATCTTACGATTCATTTTGTCAAAAGCTTTCTTCCTCGACCTAGACATTGTAACATATATTGTTGAACTAAATAGAGTGTAAATATAGTTATAGTTTTATAGTTTTTTAAATTTGTAATATACTTAGTATCTTTTGTTATGTATTTTGTAATGTTAGCACACCTCTTTTGGAGCTGTATATAGTTGAAAAGATTAGTGTGTTTAAATAAAGTTGATCATCATCATCACAAGTTCATGTATATATATAGATGCGGGTACTGCGGGTTGTTATAAGGTAAATTACAATATATTACAGGTCTAAAATATTGTATATATTATTTCACTCGAAATATCCATCCACCTAAATCTTCTACATTAATTTCAATCGAGTGAGATGCAGGAAAAAAAAATCTTGTAATTTACCTTATAACAACCCGCAGTACCCGCATCTATATATATGCATGAACTTGTGCTTGGCGCTTGGCAACTGGACTCTGTAGCTCAGAGCGCTGCACCGGAATCGCAGGGCCGCAGGTTCAATTCCTGTCGGAGGACTTAGAGTTGCATTTTTCGCAACCGTTCCCGTTCGGGTCTAAAATATTGTATATATTATTAAACTCGAAATATCCATCCAGCTAAACCTTCTACATTAATTTCAATCGAGTGAGATGCAGAAAAAAAACATGTTGTAATCCCCGGTACTAATTCCGGTCGGATATTTACACCCGGGTATGTGAAAACACAGTGGAATCCAAAGTCGTCCGCCGCGATGTCATGGACGGTTTAGGGTTTTTTACGTTATACGCATGCGCGAATTCAGGTCGAGAGAAACATACGGATAAACATTTTTAAAAGATTTACGGATAAAGATTTTGTTATTCATCAAAAGTGATTTTTAATACTCGGGCTATTGGAAAAACATACCGATAAACAGACTCTTCAAAGCAAGATAAACGAGAAGGAGTCGAGTGGCTAAAAAAAGGACACTTTTGAAGTGTTTTAACCGGCAAGTGTCTATTTTCATATTTTAGTTTGTGGATTTGCAAAAGCGTATGTCACTCTGTGAGGTTATTATAATATCGATTAAACCTAAAAGGTATTTTAGCAAGTTTAAATTTGAATTTTGAAGAAACAACGTAATGTCAAAAACTTCATTTTAAAGATAAATTTAAAAATATATACTGTCAATTGTCAAAAAACAGTTGAAGTTTTCTGAAAATTTTTGACGTTTTTGTGAAATGTCTAAGGTTAAATTTTACAACAACCAAAGCTAAAAGAGTACGTAATGACATATCTACTTTATATAGTGGGGCAATTCATAATTTTATAGTTAAAAGTACAAATATTTATATTACTCTTTTATCATTTTGTACCAAAAGTAAAAAAATTGTATGTTGCTATGGTTACAATGATTGACCGAATACTTCATGTTACAATAAATTTTGGGAAGTATAATTCCTGAGTTCTAATAGGCGAGGGGATTCTGCATGAGTGTATTTCTAGTTTACCTTATAACAACCCGCATTACCCGCATCTATATACATACATGAACTTGTGGTTGGCGCTTGTCAACTGGAATCTGTAGCTCAGTGGTCAGAGCGCTGCACCGGAATCGCAGGGCCGCAGATTCAATTCCTGTCGGAGGACTTAGAGTTGCATTTTTCGCAACCGTTCCCGTTCAGGTCTAAAATATTGTATATATTATTTCACTCGAAATATCCATCCGCCTAAACCTTCTACATTAATTTCAATCGAGTGAGATGCAGAAAAAAAATATCATGTTATTTAAATGGGTTTGCATTACCTGACTGGTTAGCCTTTTGTCTAAACATTTGCCTGTAATGAGCACTGATTTCGTTTTTTTCTGGTTTAATGCTATTCGGTTTTTATTAAACCAATTTTGATTCATCAAGATCTGCTTGAAGGCCGTTACTAATAGCTTGAGGTGAGATATTACGATCAGCAGAGTAACTGATTGTAGTATCATCGGCGTATATATCAGCTGTGGATTTCTTTAGTGCAGTCGGCAAATCATTAATAAATATAAGAAACAATACAGGACGCAAAATACTTCATTGTGGCACACCGAAACTTAATTTTTCAGGTTTAGAATAACATCCATTAATGTTTACATACTGTTTTCGATCGCTCAGGTAACTACTAGTAATTAGAGTAAAAGAATCCTCGCCAAAACCAATTTCATTATTAGCAGTTGATGATCTACTGTGATAATCCACGAAAACAATTCCGGATACTTTGTCACTTTGTCGAGGTCAAACAGCAGTTTATCTACGAGCCTTACTAGCGCCGTTTCAGTTGAGTACGCCTTCCTGAACCCAGACTGGAACTTATATATAATGTTATTTTCACTGAGAAAATTGGTAATTGAACGACAGATCAGTTTCTCCAATAGTTTTGATAGAATAAGGAGTATTGAAATTGGGCGAAAGTTGTTTTTGTCGTTTCTACTTCCATTTCCTTTATAAACGGGTGTAACTTTTGCTCTTTTCCATGCAATCGGAAAGTATTTCCTAGACAGACACAAATTCAGTAGTCTAGTTAAAGAGGGACCTATTGCTGGCGCAGATACTTTAAGAATCTTCACACTTAGTCCATCGTGACCGGTAGCTTTGTGTGATGGAACTGACATTAGCAAATCTAATACATCATTCTCAGTGACGGGAGAAATCTCAAAATTGCTGCTTGATTCGGGACAAACATCGGACATACTTCGATGACTATGACTATAGTCTATGACTATAGTCCATGGCTATGATTATAGTCTATGACTCTGATCCATGACTATGAATACAGTCTATGACTATAGTCCAAGACTATGACTATAGTCTGTGACTGTAGCCCATGAATATTACAATAGTCTATGACTATAGTCTATGACTATAGTCTATGACTATAGTCCACGCCTATAGTCTATAGACCTTATCGTTATCTTCCTTATTTTATTTATCTTTATCTTTATCTTCCTTATATTCCTTATCTTTATCTCCTTATCTTTATCTTCCATATATTCCTTATCTTTATCTCCTTATCTTTATCTTCCTTATCTTTCTCTTCCTTATCTTCCTTATCTTCCTTATCTTTATCTTCCTTATCTTCATTATCTTTCTTATCTTCCTTATCTTCCTTATCTTTCTCTTCCTTATCTTCCTTATTTTTAACTTCTTTATCTTTATCTTCCTTATCTTTATCTTCTTTATCTTATCTTCCTTATCTTCTTTATCTTTATCTTCCTTATCTTTACCTTTCTTATACTAAGCTCGAAGTTATATAGTAAGCTCCGCTTGGAGATATATACTAAGCTCTGCTCGGACCTATCCTTACATCTTAGAGCTCGGCTCGAGCCTATCCTTGCATCTTAGAGCTCGGCTAGAAGCTAAGCGCGCTAGCTTGGTATGGAGGTTGGCTCGATCGATATGAAGCTAACCCACTGATATGTACTAAGACTGGATAGTGCATATATTGTTTAGCGTTGAAGCCGGAAGTGAATCGTGTTTGAGAGCGGCCGCCATGTTTGTCAGCCCCAGATGGCAGCAGATTTCTATATATTTCTATTGCGGAATTTGTAGTTTTCGTTTTAAAACGCTTGCTTCTCTTCTTGGACCTTAACAAACCTTGTCTCAGGAAAAGAATATGCATCATGAATGTCTCGAAAAGTAAATTTGAAGTTTTTTAACCCTGAATCGCAGAGAACACGAATGTTTTGCGTCGTGTTAACGAGTGCCATGAGTGAAGATATGAAACAGACTCGTCAATGGAGGCCAACAGGAGAAGGATTATATGATATTTAAACGTTGGACCATTTAGTTAACAATACAGACTCAGAGTACAAACGTCCAGCGACAAATCTGAATATTTACTTCGCAAGCTTGACTAACCTAAATGGTTAGAACGGCGATCATGCCGACAAGTTGCTGTGGTAAGTTTTGAATATTTATGTTATGGTTGCCAAAATATAATTCTACTATTCTGTTAGTACTGTAAGTGTTGGAATGAGTTTATATTTGAATCATATAACAAATCCATTAATCTGTGGCTGTGCTGTTTATACATTGATGCCATGAATTGTATTTTTTTATCGATTTGTTA
The DNA here is from genome assembly GCA_016169945.1 of Trachythela sp. YZ-2020. Lineage (NCBI taxonomy): Eukaryota > Metazoa > Cnidaria > Anthozoa > Malacalcyonacea > Clavulariidae > Trachythela > Trachythela sp. YZ-2020. The sequence continues at coordinate 193,660 of JADLSH010000074.1, read as the reverse complement.
GCAGTTTCATGCTTTTGTTGCATTTGGTGGTTGTATCTAAACTCATAAGCTCAGCTAGGGAACTGTCTGAAGAGCTCAATCAGATAACATTAATTGCTAGTTTAAAAGGAACCAAATTCTTAACTTGTTTCGGATTTTATGGGATAAATTTGCTGTGGTTTCCTTGCCATTGCAATAGCACTTGACAATTTCTTTAAACAAGTTATCGTTTATTGTGGAGTCATACATGTATGTGGTCATCTAGTTCTGTGAATATTATAATGATGAAACATTAAGAGCACCCAGAACAAATGTAACAATTGTATCAACAATGTCTTTACAATGAGGAAGCTTTCCAGCAGTTGTTGCCAGCATTCTTTGAAAGCATTTTTCACTTTTTTTCACAAACCTTAAGGATGCTCTGTGAAGCTCTATATAAATTGTCCTTTTCTTTTTTTGCAGGAATTGGGAAGACAGAATCAGGGTCAAGAACATTGCAGCACTCATGGCAGGGGAGTTTCTTCTGGACTCTTCTAATTTGTTACTTTCAAATTTGAGAAATAAACTGTCTCGTGAATATTAATACTGATCAAATTAAGCTGCAAGACTTAATTGCTACAATTGATGCTTATTTTTTTGCATATTAAAACTACTTGCTAATAATATGTTCTTGAAAATGTTGGTTTATTAATTATTCCTTTCAGTTTTATCTCCCAATTTTCTTCATTTTGAACAGTCAAATGCACAACACTCTGATCCAGTAGTGGCAGAAGATGGGTTTGATTGGAAAGGCTAGCCAAATTCTAGGGGAGGGGGCTAGATATATTCTAGGGGAAATTTTGAAATCTGGAGTCTGACCTGAAACCTTTCTGGGGAAAGTTTGACCTGAAACCAGGTCATTTTGTTAATCTTCTGGTGGGAAAATATAAGCAGATATAGGTCATAGCACCCAGCCCCAGGGATTGACATGTGGTGAAACATTCATGTAACACTAACACATAAATACACCTCAAGGATTGAGATCCTCAGCATTGGGCTTGATTGATATAGAGTGTGGTTGATCAACTATGGTTTGATATATAATGAAAATACACAAGGCAACAACATTTGAGTTGTTAAAGATCTTTAATGAAATAATTTAACAGAACGACGATAGTGTCAACAGCAATTTCTAGACTTGCATATTGACTCTTGATAATTGATGTATGAGGCTTCAAAACATTCACAATCTTCACATTTGTATTGTCTTAAATACACCTGAAACACAACATAAAAACTATTTTGAATATTTTAAATATGTACAGATATTTTCAAAGCAACTTTGGCCCCAAAACATATGGTACACATTTCTTCTCGCGTTTCATTTCAGATGTCAATGACATGGCTCCCTTTTAGTTTGATTCATAAGCAATGTTGTAAGCACAACTCAACTAGCCAACATGAAAGGTTCAAAGAACCGAACTGACTTTCAAACTAAAGGCTTGGCCATAAACAAATATGTCATGTCTAAAATTCAAATCACAGTAATGTATGAACTGAAAATCGGCCTCGCGCAAGCTTATTAAACCTACCTACTGGCTCAAAAAGTTTAAAAATTAGTGCTGCAGTACTCTAAGTAGTAACTGATTGTTTTATTATACAAATTGAATTACATTGTAATTTGTAGAGTATAGTGATGTGTTGGGACGGTCAGTCGCCGGGCTGACATTTCGTCAAAATCGGTGATAAAAATATCAAATTATTTACTTACGATTTAGTTTCTTTCAACATTCAAATGTTCTTCATACTTCTATGATGATTGCTTGTTCTTTAAATACTAGATTTGACTTGATTTCTTCACATACTTCGCGAGTATAAAGCGAAAACCCGAAAAAATGTCAATTTCACAATAGAAAAGTATAGTATTCACTCCTCAAGTGGGGCGGACAAACATGGCCGCCGCTCTCAAAACACGACTTACTTCCGGCTTCAATTGTTATTAGGGCTCTGTATTACGATGCTCTATCCAGTCTTAGTGTATATCAGTGAGCTAACCTCGCTCGATAATCAATTATTCAATTTTAGGATTCAATTATTCACTCTTAGTCATAGGCATTGGCATGGGCATAGGAATGGGCATGGGCATGGGCATGGGCATGGGCATGGGCATGGGCATGGGCATGGGCATGGGCATGGGCATGGGCATGGGCATGGGCATGGGCATGGGCATAGGCATAGGCATAGGCATAGGCATAGGCATAGGCATAGGCATAGTCAACCGCCGTATAGGCATAGGGATAGGCACAGGCACAAGCACAGGCACAGGCACAGGCACAGGCACAGGCACATGCACAGGCGTAGGCGTAGACGTACGCGTGGCCGTGGGCGTAGGCGCGGGCGCGGGCGCGGGCGCGGGCGCGGGCGCGGGCGCGGGCGCGGGCGCGCGCGGGCGCGGGCGCGGGCGCGGGCGCGGGCGCGGGCGCGGGCGCGGGCGCGGGCGCGGGCGCGGCGCAGGCGCGGGCGCGGGCGCGGGCGCGGGCGCGGGCGCGGGCGCGGGCGCGGGCGCGGGCGCGGGCGCGGGCGCGGGCGCGGGCGCGGGCGCGGGCGCGGGCGCAGGCGCAGGCGCAGGGGCATGGGCATGGGCATCGGCATAGGCATCGGCATAGGCATAGGCATAGGCATCGGCATAGGCATAGGCATAGGCATAGGCATAGGCATGAGCATGAGGCATGGGCATGGGGCATGGGCATGGGCATAGGCATGGGGCATGGGCATAGGCATGGGCATAGCATGGGCATGGGCATGAGCAGCATGGAGGCATGGGCATGGGCATGGGCAGGCATGGCAGGCATGAGCATGGGCATGGGCATGGGCATGGGCATAGGCATGGGCATGGAGGCATAGGCATGAGCATGGGCATGGGCATAGGCATGAGCATGAGCAGGCATAGGCATGAGCATAGGCATAGGCATAGGCATAGGCATAGGCATGCAGCATGGGCATAGGCATAGGCATAGGCATAGGCATAGGCATAGGCATAGGCATAGGCATAGGCATAGGCATAGGCATAGGCATAGGGCCTGTCTTTCTTGCTTTGTTATCTTTGTTCGCTGCTCCTTATATGCTAATATATTTTGTGACATGATTTCCATATTTTGTATGTAGTTTGTTATGATTAAATCCATCTGATTGGTTTATTTTTTATCACGTGATCGCTTTTGTATTCACTATAAAAGCACATGTTTCCCCCCGACCCATTCTACTAACTTCCAGACGGAAGGCCTTCGCTCGAAACGTCGAAGCTCTCATTGTATTTTTCAGGTAGTTTTACACAACAGTCAACCGCCGTATAGGCATAGGGATAGGCACAGGCACAAGCACAGGCACAGGCACAGGCACATGCACATGCGTAGGCGTAGACGTACGCGTGGCCGTGGGCGTAGGCGTGGGCGTAGGCGCAGGCGCCGGCGCAGGCGCCGGCGCAGGCGCAGGCGCAGGCGCAGGCGCAGGCGCAGGCGCAGGCGCAGGCGCAGGCGCAGGCGCAGGCGCAGGCGCAGGCGCGGGCGCGGGCGCCGGCGCAGGCGCAGGCGCAGGCGTAGGCGTAGGCTTAGGCGTGAGACCAAAATTTATTCCTATGAAAGCAATTCCTATGAATTGTGTGTGTGCTGTATGTACATTGTACAAAATTTTCCCGTCCTATAATTATATATTCTCAATTCATGCAAATCTGTGTTCACCTAACCTCTTAATTACCTCAACCTTTTGTGTCTTGCACGTGGGAAAGATTACCTTGACAACGCCGTGTATCAAAATGCTTACTTTTGTATCTTCGCATGGCTAAAAACTATATTTATATCTTCAAAATATTCGATTTTAAATAGTCCTTCCTCGCTTGTATAGACTTTACTAAATAAACGCTTGAAACATCGTTGTAAGAACTATGTCTATCTTTTTATTAAGTGGCTACTTTGGTCGACTCAGAAAGAAAATGAGTTTATATATCTCGCGACAACAAACCCATATTTTTGCACACAAAATATGCTGAATTCAGCATAATGACTGTTTTGCCCAAACGTGCCTTGCATATCATTATAACGTCATATTAATGGGAAGTCTCAAAGGAGCAGGGCCGAATTGCATAATTAATTATGCTAATGATGTGCTCCACCCCCTTGCTCCACCCCATCTCATATACTAACGATCATTGATATACTAACGGCCTTCACTTATTGAATATTTAATTAGCACACTCTCGCACACTCTCATTTACTGAATATTTAGTTAGCACACTCTCGCACACTCTCAAAATTCCGGGTCGAAAACTACCTACATTACTACTAACAGCTGCTACAAGACCTGATCTTGCGTCCGCAGTTATTACGTACATAGATTATTCAGCTCACCCCCAATTGGTGCTTTTCAGTGATCGATTACATCAAGTATCTAGCTTACCTATATTATGTACTTAACCTACATTATTTATTTTTACAATTGTGATATTACTTTCCTAATCTGTCTATCCTAACACACCCAGTTAGTATTCTGTCGAAGTATATGTCGAAACCGGGAAAGGAACACTGGCAAGGTGTTAAGAGAATACTGAGATATGTTCAAGGAACACTCAATTATGGTCTTATTTTCCAAGCTGAAGATAAGGAGGGTATTTTAACTGGTTATTCAGATGCTGGTTGGGCTGGTGACATGAATACTCGACGTTCAACATCTGGATATTTATTCCAAATTCAAGGAAGTACAGTCAGTTGGTGCAGCAAGAGACAATCTTCTGTGTCGAAATCGTCAACCGAAGCCGAATATATAGCATTAAGTTTGGCAACTCAAGAAGCTGTTTTGTTAAGAAGATTACTGGATAACATTGGATTGAAACAAAAAAAACCGTCTCTCATATACGAGAATAATCGAGTGCAATCGAGTTTTCTAAAAATCCTGAATTCCATAATCGCACTAAGCACATAGGTATGGCATTTCATTTATTTCGAAAAGAGGTGAATGATGAAGTTATCAATGTGGAGTACTGTCGAACTGAAGACACATGTTAGCGGACATTATGACGAAACGATTGTCGAAAGTTGTGTTTGAAAACTTTAGAAGTAAATTGGGAGACAGAGAGGTTAACTGACATTTTTTGAGAAACATTTAACATTATAGTTATCATTAAGTGGGAGTGTTGACATTATAGATAAACATTGGCATATGTAATGAGACACTATAATGAGGTTGCATGAAGTTTTAAAGTATCTTGTATATCTCGTCGTGGTCTGTAAACATTACAAACAATATGTAGTTCTTTTACAATTATATTCTTTCTGTTGTTCGTTTGATTTCATCATTAAATATATAAAACAACAGTGATGTCGTCTTCAATATTAACCAAATTACTTCTCCCAGAGGTCAAAAGCGTCCATTCAGAAGAGTATTTCTTGAAAGTGATTCCGATTCGCAGGAATAAACTCCTAAAACTCCCTTGGTAATGTTGAACTTTCAATATTTTGAACTTGAACAATTGTTTGTTGACGAATCAAGAACTTGTTCGTTTTATATCGCTGCTTCGGTTGGACATTTCGCTTAAATATTTGAACTTCAAATAAATCTTAAACCATTTATTGTTGAGCAAGACGTTTATAGTTATTTCTTGTATATAGTTTAGATGTTTAAATAAACCAGATCTGGTTCATTTCAACCATATTTCGACTTTCAAATGTCAGTTTCAGAATATACATGTGTTCTCTGCATTCACGTGACAACAATACCGGGGGGTAATAGCTATAATTTTGTCACGGCGGCTCGCGCAAATTTGGCACATTTTTCAAATATCACTCGTAGTGTTAGTCATCAATTGCACTCCTTCCCGTGTGACTACCTATATATCGTTATCTCAGTCTGAGGTTTAAAACGCATTGGCAAAACTTCCAATCACTAAAGGTACAGGTGCTGAAAATATCGACAATTTCCTGCTAAAGCACCCTCTGACATTACCGCCGAACCTATTACTCATAATTATCTTGAACTGTTTTTAAGCTAAATTAGTCTTTCCCGACCAGTGAAAATGGCTAAAGTACATCCAATTCAGAAAGATAAAAAATTGCCACTAGAGAATTGCCACTACATGAACAGTTTTCATTCCGTCAGATGTTTCGACATTTTACTGAACATAACATTTTGCAGATGAATCAACCTGCTTACCGAAACAAACACAGCACAGAATCTGCATTTATTTAATTAATTGATTGATAAATACCTAGAAAATACGGAAAAAGGAAAGCTTACCGGCTGGTTGAGCATGATCTAGCTGTTACTGCTAAAGCTAAAATGTTATAATTTTTCGCATAGCAGCTTAGATTGGGTTAAGCCATATAATTATGACAAGTAGAACTTCAATGGTCTATATCAATGGTGCATATTCTCAGCTTATATCCTATATGTGCATGGGGGAACTTCAAGGGAGTTGTTTGAGTCCATTGCTTTTAGCGTGTTTGAGTAAATAACTTGCCAATGGTATTATCCACAGCTGATGTCACTTTGTATGCGAATGATTGTACCCCGCTTCATGCTGCAGAGAGCGCAAGTCGTGTGTCATGCAGATCACCTCCAACGGGACATATTGAACGCAGTACAATGGGTTTTAAATAATCGTCTGGTCCTTAACTTTGAAAAGACTAAGAGTATATTTATTAGAAATGGAAAGAAGTTAAAGTCAACAAAACCGCTGATCCTGAAGATAAAAGCGACCAACGTTAAACAATACTGTAATGTGAGGCTTCTTGGTGTAGAAGTAGTTGTTTCGGATGGAGAGTGCGTTCTTGTTCATGATCAAAAGCGCTTGGCTTAATATCCAGGTTCTGTTGATATATACCTACATATGAGGGTCTGCAACGAGGGATTCTAGTCGAAAGATACGAAGAAACAGACAAGATTGTCCAGGCCGTAGGCAATCTCACTAACGTGATCATCGATCCTCTAGATATATCTGTTAGTCACAAATTAATAGAGCGCCATGACAGTGAATCCCCAATGTCAAGTCGTCCACCGCCGATCATAGTGAAATTTGTCAGAAGGGAAGTTAAAGAGAAACTATATTCCTCTAGAAGTCTGCTCTATAATAAGACAACTTCTGACTTGCTATAAATGAATTCCACTGGAAATAGTGGTATTCAACAAGGATCGGTACTGGGAGCATTACTGTTCCTGCTATACGTAAATTATTTTAATTGTTGCTCAAAGCTGTTAAATTTTCATTTATTTGCAGACGATTTAAATCATTTTCTACAAACACAAAGTTTGCTTACGTTACAAAACGATTTAAATAACGAGCTAAATAATGTACACACATGGCTGTGTTCAAATCGACTCTCTCTGAATGTAGAAAGGTCAAATTTTGTCATCTTCCATCCTCCACAAAAGAAATGTCCTTAAATTTTAAATTATGTCTGAATGGAAAAGAACTAAAACAAGAAGATTGTATTAAATATTTGGGAATCTACATAGATTCTAATCTTAACTGGAAAAGTCAAGTAAATTACATCGCAAAAAAAACTTAAAAGAAGTGTCGGGATTCTTTCTAAATTACGAGCAAAATTTGCAAATCTTTATTATGCATTGATTTACCCGTTTTGATTTATGGAATAACTATTTGGGGTAATACATACCATTCTACTCTCCAACCTTTGTACATCTTACAAAAGAAAGCTATGCGAATAATCACATTCTCAAAATACGATGAACACTCAAGTCCCTTATTTGAAAAGTTTGAACATCTTAATGCTGCCTCATCTTGTTTATTTTCATCTTGCAAAATTTATGTACAAATTCCATAACTTACTACCGATGGCTTTTGATCATTTCTATATTCCGGTCCATAAGGCTTCTAACTATAGTGTTAGACTTGCTGTTAAACAATTATACATTTTACCAAAAGCTAGAACAAGAAATAAGATTTCAAGGCGTTAAAATATGGAAATCTCTAGAAGAAAATGTTAAATTTCTTCCTTTTTCACAATTCAAAAAAAGTATAAAAATAGATATAAGTCAGAAATATTGAGAATTGTAATAAATCCGTGGTGTATAGTATTTCTGTATGTAAAGTAACTTTATTATTTGATGTAAAAAATGAAAATTGTAAAGAGGTTGTTGTATGTAGTTTTCTCCAACAGTGTTAACTTTGTTCAACAGTTTTTCGATTTTGTTGGAGAGTGCTGCATTGTGAGCCAGGGCATATTTCAAGGATTTCTAAGTGGGGGGCCATTTGTGAAAAAGGGCCCTTAATCTGAGTGCTGAAAGCGCGAGCCCTGTAGGGGTCCGGGGGAGTTTTTTCCCGGGAAAATTTTGAAATCTGAAGCTCTGAAATTGCCAAGCCAATAGTATTTCAATGTTTTAACTAAAACTTTAAAAATATCTAACTATATAAGCCATAAAAACAATATTTCGTTTAACACAGACAAATCATTTACTCTGTAAACGACTCAATGTATAAAGGGCCCAGGGAGCGGGGGGCCAATTTTGTGTGAGTGGGGGGCCATCAAGAGGGCCTGGGGGGCCATGTGGCCCCCCAGTATATATGTTAAAATATGCCTTGTTGTGAGCTTGTTAGATGTTTTATTTTTCCCCAGCCTGTTTTCTAAATTCTTATGGCTGCACACCTTTCTAGCTCCTATAATTATTTTCTGCAGCCTGTACTCTAATTTATATACAATACTTGTAAATACTATTTATTTTCTGAGTACGACTAAAAGCTTCTTCTCTAAACTAGGAGTTATTATCGCGAGGAAACTGCTGCCTTTACGCACAAACTGCCTGGAAAATTCCGGAACAAAAAAATTGAAACATAACATAACATTGAAATTGCCAATGATACACTGTATATATTGATTTATTTTGTTGTCAAAACGTTGAGATTACAAAACTGCGACTACAACACCATACCATTGTAAATGGTATGTACTGTACAGTATTAAGCAAGATTTCTGAGTGTGCTATTGTTAATGGAACTCTTGGTACCAACATCAAATGTTAATTTACTTCAAAGTTGTCAATGGCATCTTGAATAACTAATTTGAAATCATAGAAGCAGTGTATTTTAATATATTTGTGGTGCAGTTAGCTGGTTGTCTGTGTTCATAAGATATTGATAATGCATTTGCCATGTGCAGTCTGTCAGAACAGTCTTGGACTCTTTGTTCCCATCTGTAGATGTTTCATACATGTATTTAATCAACATTTGGTTCCATCAGCGTTCACCTGTACTGCCCAGTGAATTGTCGAAATACATGATTATACAGCAAACCAGCATAATGGTGTTTCTCTCCAAAACAACTTTGGAACACATTGCACAGGATCCACACCCACATGACATGTTGGAAATATATAATTCCTCGTATAACAGATTGCACCCCATAGAAAAGATGATGTAATATATCCATTTTATTTCGAAACAACCATCAAGTATTAAGTAAATATACATTTCTGTGTAATCCAGCTGTTCAGATGGTACAAGTCAGTGTAATGATTAACATTAAGCTCAGTAAGAATTCCAAAACCCAAAAGAAATATTTAGTATGTGAATTTACCTGTGTAAGGAAAAAAAGGGGGTGGGGATACAGAAAATTTTAAAGAACAAAACTTAACATTTTATCTTGCCAACAATCACATTTTCATACATACAGTGTCCGTGATAAAGAGTAAAATTGATTGAAATAGATTGAATTCATTAGGGAATATATATACTTACAGTACATACTATGTTGTAATAGGGATCCATGATTGTAATGCCATCTCTTATTCAAACTCAATGGTTTGTTCATGCGAGTCAAATAAAAAAGAAATCATCCATTTGCTTTATTAAGCCCATCATATAACCTTCTAATATTGAAATAGCATGACTACCATTCAAAAAAGTATTCAAAAGTGCTGTATGAATATCATAGTAGTGAGACTCAATTTGTCGATCAGTTGTAACAAGACCTTCAAGCTCTTTTTGATAATTTATAAACCAAATTTGTTTTTCATTTTCTGCCTCAACAGGTTCTACCACAATGGGCAGATCAATATTATTTTGTGCCTCTTTGGGCAGCCGCAGATCAATGTTACTTTCCGCCACAATTGGCAGATCAATGTTACTCTGTGCCTCAACGGGCAAGTCGATGTTATTCTGTGCCTCAATGGGCAAATCAATGCCATTTAGTGCCTCAGCCGACTCTACAACAACAGGAAGATCACTATTTGTCGCCATCACAGATAATGCAGCTGTTTTTGCCTGTACAGGCGCTATCACAGATCCACAGATCTCGTAAGAAAACATGTTATTACCACATGAAACACTGACAACTGTTGGTAAGTTATCTATAGACAAAAATTCTACACCTGGGTCTAGTACAATTAAGCGATTATCTACTGCTTTTAAGTACATTTTGTCTCCTTGCAATAAGACATTATTTAATGTTGTTTTTGACCAATCGATCAGCGAGTTACTTTGGGCTGTTAGAATAGCCGATAAACTCATGAAAGCAAATTGCTTCCCTCTAGATTGAACACTAAATAGTTCATTGCCTTGATGTATGTCAGTAAAAAGAAACATAGCCATACTTACCTAAGATTTTCTGAAAAAAATCGATCTTTTCGCATCCGTATATAAAGTTTTCAAAATTTTATCGAGCACATGGAAAGAAACTTGCATGCGTGCGCATACAATGACAATATCTCGTTCACTCCCCCTAATTTTAAAAATGACTTGAATCTCGAGCTTTTGCCCGGAAAAGCGACATCTAAACCGAGACGAAGTCGACTTCTCGACAATTCATAGTTCCGGTAACAGACTGGGTCGAGTGAACTCTGGAGAAACCTTAGCACGTCAAGAAAAGTGTGCTGCCTCCCTACGGGTAGGCAGCAATTGTAAGGTTGATGAAATATCATGGAAAGAGTTGCATGCAGAATTGGTTGGCTCACATTAAGACAAAGAATTTACGTAAGAGCATTAATGCTGTTACCTAAGGTTTCATGCGTACACTCGCGAATCATCTACAAATATTGTAATACAAAATATTGAATTTAATTAAGACCTCGTGTAAACTAGCTTACACTTAGCTAACTGAGGATCTTTCCATTTACAAATTACAAACCCCGGAAAGGCGTATACGAATACCAATAGTAATAATACAAACAAATACTTTACCTTAGTCTTCTCTAGTCGTCTTATTTGCTTTTACTTTAGTATTTATGTTCAACCCAAATAGCACATTACACCTTCTTAGGCTTCACCATTGGTATTAATAGACAAGTATACTTGCGCACGTAAGGTATATATAATAGAAAGGATGTCGATACAACTTTACCGGACGTTATTATAGTGACTAAGTTTCCAGTTATGCAGCCAATATCACGGACAAAGAGATTTTCACAATGTAGGAATCAAATGTAAATTTCAAAGAAGCGAAATCAATGCACCAAAAGCATGCTCGCGGTTACATAACTTGCACTTCAGGCCGAATAGGTAATACTGGCTAAACCATAAACGATTAAATGAATTAAGAAACGCAGAAATATAAACGCAGAAATATAATTTGATAATACATGCATATAGGCAATGCGGAAGATTGGCACAAACAGTAGGGGGTGTTCGGTCCAATTACGGGGCATATCAAATCCAAACATCCCCTCTCGCATTCTTCAATCTGTCGTTTGGAAACTTAACAAGATCTAGTGAAATATTTGAGTAGTGAAACATTTACAACAAGTTTTAAGAAGAATATTTACAAGGTCCTTTTATCTAATGTTACATGCAATTGGTATGGCAGTTCATATACGTACCTATTGTACGTACTATAGTGTTTAAGCATGACCGACATATATCAATAACTTGTTATTGACGTGTCATATCCATATCTCACTTTAAGTCAACATTCCAAGACCGGATTGTGGACGTCTTGTTGTGTGACAACACCGCAATTCACATAGAAAGATAATACGAACAAATCTAGAAAACGAACTTATTGTACTGAAAATTTTTAACGAGGTCATTAGCGTCGATTTAGCCCCTTTTAAACACTCTGAATTTGTTTTGTTTACAAATTAACAAAAATATAAACTAATTAAATATCCATTTCGCTTTCCTACCTTTGGTTTACACGCTACTAACTCGTAAATAGCACCATTGGATAGCTATTGAAAATATCATTACAATGAATCATTTTGTTTACATTGCGAAATAATCTATCCCTTTTAAGGCAAATCTCGTGAAAATGCTTTCTTTGTTGCGACGCAGGTATTGTCGGCGAACGCTCGGACAAATTCGGAAGCTAAATCTCCGAGATATTTGCAGTCTATCGGCTTGAAAGTACCGGCAATCGATTCGTCGAGATGTCATGGCCTAGTTGGAGGATTTTTATTGGTTTATAGCAAGCAACACTGACCTTATATGGCATTTCGTAATTTATATCGCGTGCGGGATTAAATTTCAACGATTTCGGTCATTTGTATGCGAATATCAAAAAATAAAAAAAAATAGTTGAACTTCTTCAAAGCCAATCAAGCAAACTTTTCTGGAATATTGCTCAGCAAATTCTAAATCCTGTTCTGGCAATTCAGATTTATATCAACAATAATTGTAAAATTTTTAGATAATTTATGAACATGTATGCAAATTAATTTGGATGTGTAATATGAACCGGGACTAACCAAATATCACTTTAAAGAGGCGTGAATATCGAATGAGGCGTGTCCTGTTGCCAGAGAGTAAACACGTCTGGAGATATTTACTTGAAACAAATGATCGTAAATACAGCGCGTTTCGGTCCAACGATAAACTTTAATACTGTTATTTTGCACGCGAAACAATGTACCAAGAAGTCTTTAAAAGACGTTTTACAAGATGTTGAGCTGTACAATTTACTTTATACCCCTAAGTCGACCCCAAGTAATATAAAATTACAATTTCGGTATCCGTGAAACATCACAGACAATGTTTAAATAAACGCAGAAATATAATTTGATAATACATGCATATAGGCAATGCGGAAGATTGGCACAAACAGTAGGGGGTGTTCGGTCCAATTACGCGGCATATCAAATCCAAACATGCCCTCTCGCATTCTTCAATCTGTCGTTTGGAAACTTAAGAAGATCTAGTGAAATATTGGAGTAGTGAAACATTTACAATAAATTTTAACAAGAATATTTACAAGGTACGTTTATCAAATGTTACATGTGATTGGTTCTGGCAGTTGGTACGTACCTATCGTACATATATACTATAGTGTTTAAGCATGACCGACATATATCAATAACTTCTTATTGACGTGTCATATCCATATCTCACTTTAAGTCAACATTGCAAGACCGGATTGTGGACGTCTTGTTGTGCGACTACACCGCAATTTACATAGAAAGATAATAATTATGAACAAATCTAGAAAACGAACTTGTTGTACTGAAAATTTCTAACCAAGGCTTTTAGCGTCGATTTCTCAATGGGTACAGAAAACTATATGCCTGCGCCCGGGCATGCTAATTATTTTCTCTCTGAACAAGAGTAAAATCTGACACTACGCCTAACTTTCATGACGAAGGGTTCTTCTCTCCAAATGTTACAGCGTTTCTACTCCAGTTTTACTCTCCTAAGCCTTTGGAGTTCATCTTAAATCTTTGAGGTGTGAGTTCCTAATGTTTACATCCACTCTATTCGCCATATCTACAGGGTGCATAAAAAACGTAATCCATATTTTAATACTCAATAATTTTCAAAATATTAATCCTTAGAAAATGATTTTAGTATTACTTTAAAGCTCATTCATTTTTCTTTCTAACAAGTGGTTATTTGTGTTTTAAGCATAAGTAATAATGGCAAAAGAGAAAATATATCATTTTTTGCTGCGGTTTAATTATGCAATTTTACTAATGTTTTTATAATAGACGCATTTGACTGAAATTCTTCAGTTTTCTTGTTTAAACTTTGATACTGTTATTTTTCACGCGAAACTAAGTACAAATAAGTCTTTGAAAGACGTTTTAAAAGATGTTGAGTTGTGCAATTTACTTTATACCCCTAAGTCGACACCAAGTAATAAAAACATACAATTTCGGTATACGTGAAACATCACAGACAATGTTGAAATAAGCAGTGAAAATATAAAATGATAATACATGCATATCGGTAATGCGGAAAATTGGCACAACAGTAGAGCGTGCAGTTTCGTCCTGTTGAGGCATTTTAAATCCAAACATTCCCCTGTCGCGTTCTTCAATCTGTCGTTTCGAAAGTCGAAACTTAAGAAGATCTAGTAAAAAATTGGAGTAGTGAAACATTTACAATGAGTTTTAACAAGAATATTTACAAGGTACGTTTATCAAATGTTACATGCAATTGGTATGGCAGTTCATATACGTACCTATTGTACGTACTATAGCGTTTAAGCATGACCGACATATATCAATAACTTGTTATTGACGTGTCATATCCATATCTCACTTTAAGTCAACATTCCAAGACCGGATTGTGGACGTCTTGTTGTGCGACAACACCGCAATTTACATAGAAAGATAATAATTATGAACAAATCTAGAAAACGAACTTATTGTACTGAAAATTTTTAACGAGGTCTTTAGCGTCGATTTAGCCCCTTTTAAACACTCTGAATTTGTTTTGTTTACAAATTAACAAAAATATAAACTAATTAAATATCCATTTCGCTTTCCTACCTTTGGTTTACACGCTACTAACTCGTAAATAGCACCATTGGATAGCTATTGAAAATATCATTACAATGAATCATTTTGTTTACATTGCGAAATAATCTATCCCTTTTAAGGCAAATCTCGTGAAAATGCTTTCTTTGTTGCGACGCAGGTATTGTCGGCGAACGCTCGGACAAATTCGGAAGCTAAATCTCCGAGATCTTTGCAGTCTATCGGCTTGAAAGTACCGGCAATCGATTCGTCGTGATGTCATGGCCTAGATGGCGGATTTTTATTGGTTTATAGCAAGCAACACTGACCTTATATGGCATTTCGTAATTTATATCGCGTGCGGGATTAAATTTCAACGATTTCGGTCATTTGTATGCGAATATCAAAAAATAAAAAAAAATAGTTCAACTTCTTCAAAGGCAATCAAACAAACTTTTCCGGAATATTGCTCAGCAAATTCTAAATCCTGTTCTGGCAATTCAGATTTATATCAACAATAATTGTAAAATTTTTAGATAATTTATGAACATGTATGCAAATTAATTTGGATGTGTAATATGAACAGGGACAAACCAAATATCACTTTAAAGAGGCGTGAATATCGAATGAGGCGTGTCCTGTTGCCAGAGAGTAAACACGTCTGGAGATATTTACTTGAAACAAATGATCGTAAATACAGCGCGTTTCGGTCCAACGATAAACTTTAATACTGTTATTTTGCACGCGAAACAATGTACCAAGAAGTCTTTAAAAGACGTTTTACAAGATATTGAGCTGTACAATTTACTTTATACCCCTAAGTCGACCCCAAGTAATAAAAAATTACAATTTCGGTATTCGTGAAACATCACAGACAATGTTGAAATAAACGCAGAAATATAATTTGATAATACATGCATATAGGCAATGCGGAAGATTGGCACAAACAGTAGGGGGTGTTCGGTCCAATTACGCGGCATATCAAATCCAAACATCCCCTCTCGCATTCTTCAATCTGTCGTTTGGAAACTTAACAAGATCTAGTGAAATATTGGAGTAGTGAAACATTTACAACAAGTTTTAAGAAGAATATTTACAAGGTCCTTTTATCTAATGTTACATGTAATTGGTATGGCAGTTCATAACCGACATATATCAATAACTTGTTATTGACGTGTCATATCCATATCTCACTTTAAGTCAACATTCCAAGACCGGATTGTGGACGTCTTGTTGCGCGACAACACCGCAATTTACATAGAATATAATAATTATGAACAAATCTAGAAAACGAACTTATTGTACTGAAAATTTTTAACGAGGTCTTTAGCGTCGATTTAGCCCCTTTTAAACACTCTGAATTTGTTTTGTTTACAAATTAACAAAAATATAAACTAATTAAATATCCATTTCGCTTTCCTATCTTTGGTTTACACACTACTAACTCGTAAATAGCACCATTGGATAGCTATTGAAAATATCATTACAATGAATCATTTTGTTTACATTGCGAAATAATCTATCCCTTTTAAGGCAAATCTCGTGAAAATGCTTTCTTTGTTGCGACGCAGGTATTGTCGGCGAACGCTCGGACAAATTCGGATGCTAAATCTCGGGATCTTTGCAGTCTATCGGCTTGAAAGTACCGGCAATCGATTCCTCGTGATGTCGTGGCCTAGATGGCAGATTTTTATTGGTTTATAGCAAGCAACACTGATCTTATATGGCATTTCGTAATTTATATCGCGTGCGGGATTAAATTTCAACGATTTCGGTCATTTGTATGCGAATATCAAAAATAAAAAAAATAGTTCAACTTCTTCAAAGGCAATCAAACAAACTTTTCCGGAATATTGCTCAGCAAATTCTAAATCCTGTTCTGGCAAATCTGATTTATATCAACAATAATTGTAAAATTTTTAGATAATTTATGAACATGTATGCAAATTAATTTGGATGTGTAATATGAACCGGGACTAACCAAATATCACTTTAAAGAGGCGTGAATATCGAATGAGGCGTGTCCTGTTGCCAGAGAGTAAACACGTCTGGAGATATTTACTTGAAACAAATGATCGTAAATACAGCGCGTTTCGGTCCAACGATAAACTTTAATACTGTTATTTTGCACGCGAAACAATGTACCAAGAAGTCTTTAAAAGACGTTTTACAAGATGTTGAGCTGTACAATTTACTTTATACCCCTAAGTCGACTCCAAGTAATAAAAAATTACAATTTCGGTATCCGTGAAACATCACAGACAATGTTTAAATAGACGCAGAAATATAATTTGATAATACATGCATATAGGCAATGCGGAAGATTGGCACAAACAGTAGGGGGTGTTCGGTCCAATTACGCGGCATATCAAATCCAAACATCCCCTCTCGCATTCTTCAATCTGTCGTTTAGAAATTTAAGAAGATCTAGTGAAATATTGGAGTAGTGAAACGTTTACAACAAGTTTTAAGAAGAATATTTACAAGGTCCTTTTATCTAATGTTACATGTAATTGGTATGGCAGTTCATATACGTACCTATTGTACGTACTATAGTGTTTAAGCATGACCGACATATATCAATAACTTGTTATTGACGTGTCATATCCATATCTCACTTTAAGTCAACATTCCAAGACCGGATTGTGGACGTCTTGTTGTGCGACAACACCGCAATTCACATAGAAAGATAATAATTATGAACAAATCTAGAAAACGAACTTATTATACTGAAAATTTTTAACGAGGTCTTTAGCGTCGATATAGCCCCTTTTAAACACTCTGAATTTGTTTTGTTTACAAATTAACAAAAATATAAACTAATTAAATATCCATTTCGCTTTCCTACCTTTGGTTTACACGCTACTAACTCGTAAATAGCACCATTGGATAGCTATTGAAAATATCATTACAATGAATCATTTTGTTTACATTGCGAAATAATCTATCCCTTTTAAGGCAAATCTCGTGAAAATGCTTTCTTTGTTGCGACGCAGGTATTGTCGGCGAACGCTCGGACAAATTCGGAAGCTAAATCTCCGGGATCTTTGCAGTCTATCGGCTTGAAAGTACCGGCAATCGATTCCTCGTGATGTCATGGCTTAGATGGCGGATTTGTATTGGTTTATAGCAAGCAACACTGACCTTATATGGCATTTCGTAATTTATATCGCGTGCGGGATTAAATTTCAACGATTTCGGTCATTTGTATGCGAATATCAAAAAATAAAAAAAAATAGTTCAACTTCTTCAAAGGCAATCAAACAAACTTTTCCGGAATATTGCTCAGCAAATTCTAAATCCTGTTCTGGCAATTCAGATTTATATCAACAATAATTGTAAAATTTTTAGATAATTTATGAACATGTATGCAAATTATTTTGGATGTGTAATATGAGCCGGGACTAACCAAATATCACTTTAAAGAGGCGTGAATATCGAATGAAGCGTGTCCTGTTGCCAGAGAGTAAACACGTCTGGAGATATTTACTTGAAACAAATGATCGTAAATACAGCGCGTTTCGGTCCAACGATAAACTTTAATACTGTTATTTTGCACGCGAAACAATGTACCAAGAAGTCTTTAAAAGACGTTTTACAAGATGTTGAGCTGTACAATTTACTTTATACCCCTAAGTCGACTCCAAGTAATAAAAAATTACAATTTCGGTATCCGTGAAACATCACAGACAATGTTTAAATAAACGCAGAAATATAATTTGATAATACATGCATATAGGCCATGCGGAAGATTGGCACAAACAGTAGGGGGTGTTCGGTCCAATTACGCGGCATATCAAATCCAAACATCCCCTCTCGCATTCTTCAATCTGTCGTTTGGAAGCTTAAGAAGATCTAGTGAAATATTGGAGTAGTGAAACATTTACAACAAGTTTTAAGAAGAATATTTACAAGCACAGGACGAAAAGCGCACCCTTAATATGCTACTAGAAATACATGCATGCAGTAACCCCTCGCCTAGGCACCATTGCAACATTCTATTAAGAAATCTATTTTTCTTAAATGTTTATATAAATCTGTGACACATGCATGGTATTATAATTTGTACAATAATTCCTGGGTTTATATTCGTTCGTAAGCATTATACACAGGGGAGCTTATATTCGGGGGTGGGGGGCTAATACATGGACTACATTTGTGTTAGTAATATTTATTGTGAAAAGCTCCGAAGCTGTTACACAGAAGATTCGGGGGTCCTTATATTTGGAATGGTTTGAGCGTTGAGTGAATATAATGGGCTTATACAGTACACTGAGGTGCTTATATTCGGGTGGGCTTATAGTCGGAAGTTTACGTTAATATATCAGTAAACAATTAATCCAATTATTAAAATTTATAGATTTATTTAATTAGGCAAATAAATAATTCAATAATAAAATAACATTAACAATAATTAATTAGGAAAACCGTTCAACTGTGAAAACCATTGTACCATTTGGGAATACATATTATGCACTCAAATTCCCAAATGTGCAGTTATTTAAGTTTAATGTGGAGACCTGGTTCAAGTCTTTGGGAGCACTTGACGCTGGTGTGTTCCCGTTCACTGCACAACCAGCATACCACTCCTATATAAAGAAAATATATATGCTATTGCCTGTTGATTTAGTTTTGTATAATATTAATATATTACATAACGAGGATATAATTGTATATATGCCGGTATGAATTTTTGCTCTTTCAATTCAAACACTCATTTGATGTAGTTTTACACGAGCAAGGTAAGGGACGTTAATTCAAAATTTCACTAAAGTCTATAAGTATACAACAAATGCAACTTATAAAGTTATTTTTAAAAATATTTATTTGTTTAGTAATGTACTTACTTGCTTTGCACGTGTTTGCATACTAAGGTCACATTTATAGCACCGTCCTAAATTCAAATAAGGTTCAAATCAGTCCTGTGTGAATGAAACTGTACAGCATTTATATAAAGAAGTTTCATTCTGAGTGTAGGGTGTAGATATAATAAAGTTTTCTATAGGGAAATTTCCATAACTTGTATATTAAGTAATAATGAGAAGCAGTACATGTATTTTACTCTTTGATCTGCGTTGTTTCCTGAAATAGGAAAATATATAATTATACGAAATGTCGAAAGGCCTTTTTGCAAGGGAAAGTTGAACTAAAAAGTTAGTAGATGGTGCTAGTAGATGGAATATATATAAACATTTTTTACGGACCTATGCAGGAGCAGTTGCGATTCCCTGCAATTCTTGTGCGGCGCTCTAACAAACTGAGCTACAAGCAGAGTCCAGTTGCTGAGATTGACTTGAGTGGTCGGGGTGTTAAGGTGGGCGAGCTGTTTCCAACAGACACTAAAGAAACGACAAGTGAACATATATCTATTAGTTATGGGATCTGATGGAAACAGAAAAGAAATGGTTTAAGTTTATTTAAGAACATGCATGGAATGCAAAGTTTAATAGCCATGCCACAGTTTTAAACTATTTCGCACTGTACCAACATCATCTTTATTTTCTTTAGGTTCCTCAGCTAATAATATTGAACAACCCAGTTTTAGTTAATGAAAACCTAAAGTATCAGCTAATATATTATGCACAAGCATTTGTTGTATCTCTTTGCATATGAAATTGCACTAATTGAATGCATTTTTTATATAAAAACTAACTTTTGACGTTTTCCCTCACAAAACTTGAATGGCTTGAATCTACATTTAAATGAAAATATAGTTCATCTATACTCTATAGTTTGTGGTTAGCCAATATCGTTTTGAATTAACCATAATATTCCAAATTTATATTATATACTGTTGTTATTATACTGAACATTACCTGTTATTCTATTCTAAAATTTAGAATTATACAACATGGTTTTTTAATTATCATTCAAGTAATAATATACCACTATCGTCTTCAGCATGAACATCTGAAATGAGAAAAGTTACATTTAACATGTTTGTTATATTGTTATATTTACAGCCTTAAACATTTACATAAACCCCACGGGCTTATTTTTTGGTACCTTTAAGGAGAGATGTGGAGGGGTTGCTTAATTATTTTATTCTTATAGAACAGGGGCGAGGTGCTAAAGAGAGGGGGCATATTGAAGAGGGAAAATATTTAAAAACAGGCACAATTTGTTTGTAATGAATACTTACGACAGACACAGTCCAGTACGGTAGTATATATACGCTCGGATATTTTCCCGTGCTTCCGTTTGGAATTGTGTGGGATCTTGCGTGTGGATTATTTAATAGCCATAGCACCGCACGAAGCATTCATGGAGTGGAAATCTATATGAAATCGATAAAATTTGAAATAACTATATATCCGAAAGATGTTTAAAAGGGTGCTAACGTAAAAATAGGACAGCAACTTACCTTTTCAAATTGCTTTTCATCTTATTCAAAATTTGTAATCTTCAATAGATCTAAGACATGTTATTCCATATTTAAGTGATATTTTATTGTTAAGGACTCACAATGTCAACAGCCAACCTCAAAAACACAATATAAATATTGTGTCTAGTAACAGGCACCTTTTGACAAATGCCAATCTCTATTTGCCTCCTCAAAAACACAATAATAAAGGCATAGACCAATGTCACACCACAGTGGTCACACCTCCGAAATTGTGCCTAGTAACAGGCCAAATAATTCACTCGGAAGCACAGAACATATGCCCAGTATCTCAGATATTAAAACATCACTAAGTAACATACAAATTCACTACTGGCACTATCATAACTTTCATTGCTTACTATGCTTCTGCACAGTCTTCTCTGCAAGTACCTTAAGGCGCTCTTCAGCTTCTAGCCTTTTCTTCATATTCTTATTCTTCCCGATTGCTTTAAGGCGGTCAAACGTCATTGGTTCAAACACAATATCATGAATCGATCTTACCCTGGATGTAGCTACAAAGGTGCACCCAGCGACCTTTTCTCCTTTACCTAAATCAACAACAGCTTTTGTTAGTGTTTGTCCTTGAGATTTATGAATAGTCATTGCATACCTCAACCTCAATGGAACTTGTTGTCTCGACAAGTGCTTTCCATCAGCCATCCATTCAAACACTTTTGGTGGCACAGGTAGACATTTCGAACAGACGTCTAGAAATGCAGGACCAGAGTATGCAGGAAAATGAACCAATACTGCAACTGGCAGGTTTGGAGGGCCCATATTTTCTGCAAACCAAATCTGCTCAATAGTTCCAAAAGAGCCATTGCAAAGACCAACCTCAGCCCACAGGTTGCACGTCAGCATTACTTCTGCTTTGGTGGACAAAAACAGAACTGCGTCTAATCCCCCTGCATCTTCAGATGTGGCAGCGCTTGCCCCATGACCAGAATGTCTCGCTTGAATTTTTGCCATTGGTTGTCCAATTGCTAATAGCTTTTCATAATTGTATTCAGCGACACTCTTTTTGTCAAAATACAATCGGATAGCATCGGTAAACTGATCCATTGGTATATTGGTCGTCGAATGGTCCAACAATAGTTTCCAGTCATCCTCTGTAACTTGACCATTTCGCATTCTCATCAATAATGCTCTAAATGCAATTGCCTCTGGGTGTTCACCAGCCTGACGCATAACCTGCTCTAAAATAATTACAGAATCAAATGTCAGATACATACTGTGACCATGGTCACTTATTACTGAACCATTACCAGTAATGTACATTGGCCTATCACCTACTGGTGGTAATTGACCAAAATCACCCATTAAAATTATTGACATACCACCAAAAGGGACGTCTTCCTTTCCAGTGCCAGCACGTAGTCTGTT
The DNA here is from genome assembly GCA_016169945.1 of Trachythela sp. YZ-2020. Classification (NCBI taxonomy): domain Eukaryota; kingdom Metazoa; phylum Cnidaria; class Anthozoa; order Malacalcyonacea; family Clavulariidae; genus Trachythela; species Trachythela sp. YZ-2020. Next base: position 171,264 of record JADLSH010000074.1, on the reverse strand, counting down.
GTCCAGCCATGATAGCATTTTGTGCCCAATCATTGACATTTCGTCAATGATCAGATACCTCTTACCTTCTAGTCTCAGTTGTAGTCGCTGCAAAGAATCGCCCTGCAATTCCCTATATTCACGAATAGGAAGTTGAGCAGCAGAATGTAGCGTTTGACCATTAATACTAAAGGCTGCAATCCCAGTGGTTGCTGTAACAATACACTGATCACCTAATACTTGTTTCACAGCACTAATTAAGTACGTCTTACCTGTTCCGGCTGTCCCACAGACAATCATATGAACAGGATTATCACCAGTCTGAGATGTGATAATGTCAAAAGCCAATCGTTGTTTTTCATTCAAAGTCTCCAGATCAACAACATGTTGTTGACCATCTTGTCGGTATCCATGGTGACCAAGTTCCTCAGCATCGTTTCTTTGTTGATATATCCATCCTGGAGATTCCTTTAGCAAATCTGTAGGTACAGATCTTACCGCCTCAAACCAGTCAACTGCTTCCCTGCTCGACATCCCATTACCCGCGTCATCATAATGTTGGTTGATTCTGCACAACAACATCCAATCATCAACTTCCTCCTCGTCATTAGGATCAATTTCATCATCACTTTCATCATCACTCTGATCATTTTCATAGCTTTGACCAGAATGTGCTGCATGAACCATTTCTGATTCAACAGAATACCTAAATACATTCTCTTCAGCAAATTCAGTCTGAAGAAACAAATGATAAGTGCTAATAAACATGTCATCACTCTCATCCTGATTATCCCAAGCATTTGACGCACTACCTTCCCATGGCTTAAACTTTATAAGCTGATACTTACAGTATTTTCCAAAATTAGGACCATCGGGATTAGCTGTAACTTTTGGAAATGTTCTGACAATGTACGGATTTGCCCGTTTAGTCAACTCACCTCTGACTTTGGTGTACTGCGACGCATATTGCATCAAATTCAATTGAGACAACCCAGTATACCTACTCCTCACTCCTGTGCGCTCTCCATAATCTTCTACAACAGATTTCTGAAGAACCTCATCTCCTTCATTTTCTGCATCAAGAATAACCTTCCTGCTGTTTTCTAAAGAAATAGTAACAAAACTATATGTGCAGCCTACCAATGGCAGACTAAGTAACATATGTGCAGTTTCTTGGGCTGCCATATCTCTATCTCCAGCTACTTGGATCATAGCTTTCTTGATGGCTGAAGATACTTGGTCATCATTCTGTAATGAGGATACACACACTTTCAGTATTTCAGAGGCAGATTTTGATCGCGGTTCTCCTTTCGCAGCATACTTGGCCATGTATCTTGCACATGCCTTCTCATCTACAATTACCTGCAAATCCACATTGGCCCTCCAATTTTCAAGCATAACCCTGTTATGCGAATTAAGTCGTTCGTCATTTCGTTTGGTGTTTAACTCAGACTCTATAGACTTATTCTTCTTACCTACAACCTCGTAAGTTAGTGCTGTTGCATCTTGTAATGGTTTTGGGAAACCAAATCTGCATTCTGCAGGAAGATCCAATCTTTTCTTCCTCAAACAATAGGCTGGACTACATCTTGTATGCCTTTCTACAGTATTAACTAACCTGTGATAGTCATTATCACGGTTCTCGACTGCTGTGGCTCTTACAGCAGATGGGTGAGGGTCTGGTACCCTCCAGTGTTCATCTGGCAGGTCCTCGTTAACTGTTGTCACCAGCCAGTCAACATACCTGTTAATCAGAAAAAATATAAATTATGGACATTGAAATATACACAACATCATTCCACTCTCTGTATTCTAAAACGATACTGACTGGTGCGTAATGAGGAGGATGTAATAAATTCCAACACTACAAACATTAAATCCCAAGTTATTTGATTTTTCATCCAAGATTAACAGTTTTTCAATTTCACACTATATTAAAATCCCTTAGACCAATGAAACCTTAAAATTAGGAAAATTTCATGCCGGCAATTTTGAAGGAAAATTGAAATGTTTCAAAATATTTGTGGAAGCTATCAGATAGATTGCAACAGTGATTGCAACATTTTCAATAAATCTAAACAGCGTTGCACATATAAATATGGATAAGAAAGGATACCATTGTCCATTGAGCAAACATCTACTCAAAATAACAATAATTTATGGTACCTGAACATTAGCTGGACATATAGGGTGAGTGTTTTTTATGCATAATCAATAATGTATAACAATAAATTAGAACTGCATTATCAGACATTTATAACAATAGACACTTTCCGAATTTTTGCTTGACTGCACAGAAACAGCTTGAAATCGAGACTGACAATGTAATCCAATAAGCAGTCTTTATTTCAAGGCCGAAAATTTGGGAAATATCTATTATAAGTGTTTCTAATGGCAATAATATTGAGTACCCCCCCCCCCCCCCCTCCCCAATAGCGTGCTTTTTTCGCACTTATGTACATCACAATAGTATGTAAAACAATTGGTTATTACCGTATTAACAACTTCTCAGCATCTTCGCCCTCTCTGAGAACATCCTGGAAAAGGAAATCAAAAGAATCTTGTGACATTTCATGTCTGCTTGTCTCATTCTCCAGCACTGCAATACATGCACGATTACGTAATAATCTAATATCTGGGTCATTTTTTAACTTTGCACATCCGTGTACATGAATACTTCCCCTGGCCTGATACTCGAATCGATACCAAAACCATTCAGCATCTAAGACACCACCAAGCCAATGTCTGATAAACTCCTGCAGCCTGTGCATGAAAAACCAATCAGTCAGATGTGGATTGTCAATTACAGCTTGTGCCCGTTCGGATCTTGATGCACCTTCATTGCTTTGCAACAGCCTTTGTAAATCTGGCCAATGACTGTCGGCTGCGCTAAATGTAAAGAAAAAAGTTGGGCAGCCTTTTTGTTCAATCAAGGCTAACAACTCCTGCAGCCTCTGATACCAATACTGATTCGTACCTTGAATTTTAGACACATAGCGTTGCAACCTGTTGATCATCTGATTTGCATTCATGGAATTAACCATCTCCTTCAATTCTTCCATTGTCATGTTTGCATCAGCAGGATGCTGACGTAAGTAAATATTAGCTTGTGACAGCAACTGATGTCGCTGTTTCATATTTAATGCCCAATAAGGAAACCGTGGGTGAGAAGCAAACCTCCATTCAAACTTACCATTTGCCAGTTTCTCAGCAAACTTTATCAAGTGTTTGAATGCCTCTGTTAATGTTATACCATGCTGTCTAGCCCTATTTGTTGGGTCACCTTTCCCATAAGGAAACAATGTCGGAAATGCCATAGTAGCCAAACCATCTGTTTTAAATTCATTGACTACATTACCTTCAGTAGACGGCCAGTCTAAGGGATCAACCTCATTTACTGCATCTTGGATAGCTGCATTGTCTTTTCTATGTCTTTGACGCATAGGAATAAATGATGTACTACCATTTCCTAAAACTAATTCTTCAACACTAGCATTAGCACTCATTACAGGGTCTTGGGGAGGCCCCTCATTTTCAACATGAACTGAAAGTTCATTTTCATCAACAACATACCTTAGCTCATCTGGTATACCATTTTCTGGTAAACTTTGGATAACATCCCGATCAATTTCAATGTCTTTGAAAAATGGATTGTTTGTCTTCAACCATAATATAGCCTCCAGAACTCTGTGTCGACGCACAGTGAAATCTCTATGTGTGTCGTCAGCACCATGTCTTCGCACAATCATAACAGGCAAGTCAGCTACACATGCTGGCAACCTATGCAAGAAACTTTGAATATCTTGGGGTAAGTTTAGTACATGCCCCTTATACCCCCTCTGCCCACCATGTTTTCTATACACTCTCATAATAGGGCAAACCCTTGAAATTAACATTTCTTCTACCTGTGTCAAACCTCTTAACTGTTCAGGAATAACTCCTGGGTCCATGTCATTCTCAGCACTGAAATTCTTGGGTGTTTTCTTGTCTCTTTTACACCGGTAACAAATATATGTCTCTGATGTCAAGTTCTGTCGTGTCGGCCAAGCTTCTTTACAAATTGTACACTGTCGATGCTCTAAACTTTCCTGATCTAAATGAAAACTGTGCATTTCATTTTGAACAAACTCTTGCTCATGCAAAGGATTGTCAGCATTTTGCCAACCGTCCTCGTGTAAATATTCATCACGATTATTTATAACCTCACCATTAGCACCTACATTGTCAAGTCTTACCTCAGAATTTTCGGACTGTACCTGTTGTTCTTCTGTGCTTGTTTCAGAAAGCCTTGTTGCTCGTTGTCTCATACCTTCAAGCCTTTCCTCTCGCTCTTTACTACTTTCTTGCTGCCTTCTTTTTCTAAAATAAGCCCTATTTTTTTCTCTCTGTTTCTCCCTTTCCTTACCTGTACTTACTTCAGTCCTTCGTTTGTAAGCAGCCCTACGCTTTGTCAACCGATACTGTTTTTCCTCTGAGGTTTCTTCTTCCAATAATTTTCGTCTCTTTTCTCTTCGTTTTGCGAGCCTTTCTGCGTGTTTATCTTCTTCATTTTTATCCTGCAGGTTTCTATCTTTAGTATTAGACATTTTCCTTTTTAAAGTGTCGTTGTTTTATAATTTTTGTCAATATATCTTTACGAAATTATATTTAGTATGAAAGATTGAAAGTGTATACAAAACTTTGAAATTTTTTGTAAAATGGCTGTTATGCATCTGACGTAACTTTAAAAAACAAATCTTCGTGTCTTAGCCAATCATGAGCTGGCTTGTTACCAGTTTTTTCTCGGCCTCAATTCGCGCATGCGCATAACTTAGAAAACCGTCCATTGCATAATGGCGGACAACTTTGCAATCCGCTATGCTCTCACATTCCCGGGTGTAAATATCCGAGCGGAATTAGTACCCTCGCACGGCGCTTCGCGCCGGCTCGGGGATTAAAGTATGATTATTGGCGTATTTTATTCGTGTTTAATTGCACTTAATGCGATTGATTAAAGATACTAAATGTGTCTTTTAACACCTTTAGTATGTTGTATTAAGTGTATTAACGACGTATTTAATACCGATATACTAAAGCTCGATTAAATGATACTAAGTGTGCATTTAATTTAGGTGTTTAAAGGCTCGTGAAAGCGGTTTAAGGAGATATTTAATCGTCTTTAATATTGGTAGAATTGTAGCTTAAAGACGAATTTAATCATACAAAGACTTGTTGCTTAAGCTGTATTAAAGATGAATTTATTTCCTTCGATTAAAGACGGCTTAAAGCACATGTTAATAATGACTAGGTTTTAGTGCACTTTTGAAGATGTCGAATTTCTTTAGTATCGATCTTCTGCCAACATTGTTCATAAATACAAAAACTCCACCATACTCGATTCAAGGTTCATGTAGCATCGATAACATAAAACATGCAAAAAATATAATGACGAAGATTCCCGTCTAACTTTCCCGTCCGTTTGGACGGGAAATTTAGACGGGAAACTCGTCTGCCCCCGGATTCATATTAGACGAGTTTCCCGTCCCTAATATGAATTGGGCTAATCAACTCACGAAATATACACAGCAGTCAACAGGCGTTCATTTTGAAAATAATTTATTATAACATATACCTCATGTGTATGTACAAAAATGAAGCTAAAATACATTTAACATGCAGTCGTTATTCTTTATATATATAATTATATGAGTTCAATTGGTTATCATGCGTGAGCGAAACAATTGAGTTTAACTTTCATATTATACCATGACAATAAAGACGCATTAATTTTAGTCAGCTGCAACCTAAAATGATCACGTTGTGTGATTGCCTTTCTAAGACAAAAGTGACTATAGTGTACACGTCGTGTTGTGTTTCATTGTTATAATCAACGCGGAATCACAAACCCTGTTCACACTGGTTCGTTGCGACCCTTAGCTTTCGAATGAAACCTTTAAAATTGTGCCGTCAAAAGTAAAATGCCTCTACTTGGTCTTGGATCTGATGCGATTTAATTAAGAGCGGGAATTTTTAGTAGAAGATCGAGTATATATATTTGGTATTTTCTAAATATAAAATAGGCATGCACTGTTGAAAACTTAAAGCTCGTTTTATTACTATATATCAAGAGTGAATTGTTTCTAAACTCTCAATATATATTAAGCGCAAATAAGCCTGCAATTGAGTATTTACCAGAAATTGTGTTACTAATTTACGTATACAACTAAATGCACTAACATTGTCCTGGACAAAGCCAAAGGTAAAAGCCATTGCAAAACTGAACGGTCAAATTTCCAACCGAATAGTGCAATTTTCTTAAATCTTTTAGCTCCTAACTGTAAGCTTTCTCATGTATTTGAATTCAATGAATTTATATGCATGAATAGTATACTGTCGCACTTGGCTTAATTTTAATGCATTTAGCTGCAAATAGAACATGGAGAAACTTAATTATTAAAGCATCGCTGAAAAATGAATAAAGTGTGTGATATATATAGAAGCCCATAAGTAATTAAGTATTCTAGAGTAAACCGTTCAGAATTATTGTTCACCGAGAGACGTTTAGATCCACTGCATCAGTATCTGGCGTTCCAACTATAGGATCTGTGGAAACATTTGCGACTTGCGCTGGTGGATTTTCAACAGTACATGCCCAATCTGGACAGTTAGCTGGTTTTGGCTTGGTCGATGGTTCCCCTTGCTCCCTTGGGACCATAATCCTTTTTGATAGTCCAGGCAACGATTCGAGATGACTCTTATCGAGCTTTTTCTTTGCCCGTCTTAATTCTCTGCTTTCCCACGAAAGCTTTCGAATGTTATAATGTTTAACCCTACGGGTTTCTTCGTCCATCTCGCTTTCGTCTGAAGACATGTACTCCATCCTGAGGACATCCGCAATCTTCGCGACTTTCTCCTGGCTCCAGTTAACTTTGTTCAGATACTTCAATCTTCTTGCCAGTTTCTAAAACATACCGACAATATTAGCATATTAAATTAGCGTTTTTATCCATCATCTGCCAACAAACTTTGAAACTTATTGCTACAATATATTATACGTGGTATACAATAGCCGAATTCATATTAGAGATGGGAAACTCGTCTCAGATGGATAAATTTTCCATATGAATTTAAGACGAGTTTCTCGTCTGAGACGAGATTGCCGTCTAACTTTGCCGAACTTACCTGTCTGTTTAGACTGGAAAGTTAGACGGATAAGTTTAGACGGGAAACTCGTCTGTTACTGAATTCATATTAGACGAGTTTCCGTTTAAGACGTGTTTCCTGTCTGAGACAAGTTTCCCGTCTCTAATATGCATTCGGTTAAAATGTACAAGATTTTCTAACATTAACACAACAGGACAATTCAGTGTTCTTAATTAATCGCTCTCACAATCGAATAGTACACAATCAAAATAACGGCGGGTTATTGTAGCTTCGAATCTATTTCAGATGAAACATTGAAATATAATAAAGGGATGTTGCAATTTTAAAATTAGAAAACCATGTTGCGACAAACAGGCATCTTCGTTGCGCCAATGCATGCAATAATTCGATTGTTATGGTGAATGACGTTTTTCTTAATGAAACAGAGTATTGTCAAAATGAACGAGAGAGGAAAATGATACAGTGTGTAGCGTTATAAACTAAACAACACACCTCCTCCTTTCTGCTTCTCCTCCTGCACGTACGAACATGCCCCTCTTCTTGTCCACTGGCAACTCTTTTCTCCCTCGCCTTACACGACTTGTGGTATCTCTTGAATGCTTCTAAAAACAAAACAAAACATTAAACGTAACTATGACTTTCCGAGTTTAGTTTTTTTCTTGGCATAAAATGTCGGAAAATTTTATAGCTGTGTCCTGTCTGCATATAGAATGGCCGAGTATCGATAATCCAATATCGAGCAAAAGGTCTGGAACTAGCAACAGAGTAGAAATTCAAGTCGTTATAATCGTCGTTATAACATTTTGTAATGATGTTAGATGAAAGCAAATGCCACGGCAAATTTGAAAGCAAAACAATTTAAACAAATTTCGCCTGATAATAAGTATAGCTTTAACCTACTTGACAACTTGTCCCAGTCCTTTTCATTGCTATCAGATCACTGGAAGTATTTGCATTTTCATCTCATTGTTTTACATGAAATGCTGACACTCCCGGTTTATTCTGTCGTGAGCAGTGCCAATTAAGGTTACATCACATGAAAATGTGTAGGTTACATCACATGAAAATGTGCGTTTGGTAGATTAGACATTGCGCAAGGAATATAGGTGTAATTTTACCAAATGTTCAGTGGGAAAAGCCAGAAAAATGCTGATTTCGAAAAACTTAGTTTGACGAGTGTTTAAGTAAAACCGTTCAGGTTTTGTCTGATTAAACAGAATGAAAAACAAGAAAATAAGTTTACAGTTGATCCCATATTTCATCTTTATATCGCCATATAAAATTTTCATATGTAGAGTAAAAAAATTGTGCGCGGAACTTTCCTCTACTTCAATGGTTTATTTTTTATAATGATCTTAATTGATCTTCTCATGATATCTCACGAAGCCATACAACAACACGGCATCACAAAATAACGCACACGTCAAATTGCGATATCTAGACAAACTTTGGGGCAAACTGTAAACCTATTTTCTTGTTTTTGATGGAGTATATATAGTTTTGTTTAGTCAGACAAAACTTGAAAGTTTTTGGGTGAACACCCATCAAACCAAGTACTTCGAAATCAACATTTTTCTAGCTTTTTTTACGGAAAATTTGCTAAAATTAGACCTAAAATTCGTTGCGCATGCAATGTGCAATCTACCAAAACGCATGTTTATCATGCGATGTAACCTCCAGTAGGATACTACTATAAGCCTGAAAAAAGCGTAACGAAACACCAAAATATTGCGAATGACGTCTGAATTAGAATAGAACTAGACTAAACTATACCAACGGCAGACCGTTTCCTTACACTCTTATTTTATTATTTCCACCTTAAAATAAGGTTCTTAGAGTTTCAATAACAATCTGAGGTTTGACACTGTGATCAATTTGTTAGCCCTATAAAATGTAAAGTTACTAAACCATGCAAAAAATATAACCGGTAATAAGAGGATTGTCAAAGATTGGAATGAAGTTTCGTTCCTCTGATTTTTCGTGCAGGGTAGGCGCGCGCCCGTACCAGTCATACATTGCTCGCATTTCAGTATTTCTCGATATTTAAATGTATATTGATTGTAATATTGAATTATAAAAATATTTTCAAAAATTAGCCGAGCCTCCAAAAGGAGGCAGCAGGGTAGACAAATCAGTATCACAAATTTTTAGCGTTGATAAAACAGGCTAATATACCTTTTAAAACAACAGGTGACCATGGACAATTTTCCTGTCCACCAAATTCATGGTGCAATTCTTGCACTAATCTTCTAAACAGTAGAGCATTTTGCTGAGATTCTGGGCTACAGTAAATGGAAAATGAAATATGAAATAAGCACTTGTAGCAAATACACGTACTATCAAAATGCATTGCTTGGTTATTCTAGATCTGCTTATGTTACAGTAACTTTTTTTAATTCATGAATACAGAGCAAATATAAAATCACAACCATGCAATAAAAAAGAGGACCTGAAAACACTTCAAGTCAGATTTATCAGATTTACTGTAAGGTTTTATCATAATTTTATCAGGTACAGTAATTGACATTAGCTGCATCAATGCTTTCCACACCTGGACGCTTCTACTAACCATTTCAGGCTTATGTGGATTCTCCTAAGCCTGAAATGGTATTGTATGGAGAAACTTCTTGGGTTTTCAAGCAAAGGCCTTTCGTCAGGATGATAGGCGGATATACTGGGTGGGGGGTATGCAAATGCACACCAAGTTGTGATTTGGACTCTGGCGGACACTCTCTATTGAAGACCACAAATATAAATATTTTTATTACATACAAAGTTGCGTCTCACTGTACATACCTTTCGTTTAATCGGAAGTACAAATCTTCATCTGCACTTTTGAGGGCCTTGATTTTTCTTCGGACATTATTCTAATAAATGTACAGTAAAGCAATAAATATATTTGTGTTTTCCATTCCACCAAAGTATCACAAATTATTAAGATTGTATCCGATTAAGCTAACAGAAACATCGATCTTATGCCCAGTAAATAATTGAACCGTCCCGGCCTATATTGGCAAGTAAAGTATTTGGCTTTTGGCATGGTACAATATGTAACAGTGAAATGAGTGAATATCAAAGTTGGATGCACCTTGGTAAATAATTACCCATTAACTGTCAGTATTCTACCACTGATGAGTAAAATCGTTTGGCATTAGATATCTCGAGTAAAATACTAAAGTAGAGCGCATCTGGGCGCATTGTCAGCTAATTGGTTAATTTGAAGTGCAATGAGTTAACTAACCCATTAATGCCCAATATGCCTCACATGACAAGAAAAATCATTTAGTATTCAATATACTAAAATAACAAATTAGGGTGTACATGGGTACAATTGCAGCTATGTTAACACATTAGCTGGCAATTAATCAATACATTTGGATGCTCTATAAACTGGCTATACAGCAAGTCAAGGGCACAGGTTTAGTCAGGGTTGAGTAACGTCAGTGTGCTTGATAGGCTCATGTAAGTTGAGATCGGTTGATTCTCTCCTGTGCTTTGAGGGTTTTCTACCGGTACTGCAGGGATATGTGGCATAATAGGGTACTAGCTCAGTTGATTGTTTTGCATGCACTGAGGTGGGACAATCTCAACCTTGATTTTATAAAGTCTCAACAAACAAATTTCATCTCAACACTGAAACTGCAGTGAGTTTTGACACTCATCAATTACCCAAACTTTAATGAAGCAAAGCACATAATTAAATGTTCACAAGGGACATTGACAAATAGTTTGATTTGACTTTTCGTGTTAAATGTTCATATTAGCCTAGTAATACCACTGATATAGTAATACTAGTATATCGCATGAACTTTGCACTATCCTTGGGATCTCTGAGTTCAAATTTCAATTTCAAGAAGGGAGTTGGTGGCACAGTGGTTAGTGCATGTGTCTTTCACTACTGTGCCAAGGCTTTGATTCCTGGAATATGTAGTTGTCTGATTATGATTTTGCCTAGGTTATGGGTCACTATATAAATGTGAAAATTTATCACGTATTGGGTATTTGACAATGTTTTTTTACCCATACCATGGGGAATTTGACGATGATTTTCACCCACATAGGGGATTCGCCCAGGGAGGGGATGACCTCAGTTGGAATTGACTCCTACATTATGGTACCAATAAAGTTGTTAAATGCATGTAAAAATGCATAGCCATCTTAAACACAACATGATTATTTACCAATTCAAATCATATGGACTATATATATACTGTATAGTATATAAAATTGATTTTGAAAATGATTCCAATTTTGGCGCCAATATTTCAAATTAACAGTATTTATAACGGTCAAATAGACAAAGCATGTAAATGATATATATACGAAGCATTGTTTGATGTATTCTTGAAATGATAACTGTATAAACACATAAATATATACACTGTTAAACGTTTTACTTACACTGCAAGCCTTGGGCACTTTCTGTATATTTTGCCCGGTTTGTCTGACTCGTCTCCCAGTATTTGTTCGGCCCATGATCTCGATCTTCTCGTTAATACTCTTTAACGCATCTCATTCCTGGTCACAGTATTGGCCATTTGTTCTCTGAGGAGCCTGTTTTCTTCTACGACATTTTGCAACAGCAAAACATACTGGTCTGGTAGGGAAACGCCGGTGGTTATTTTGATATTTCAGCTGGCTAGTGTTAGTACTGTGACTGCATGTGAGAGCTATAAAGCGTCGTAAAAGGACTTCGAACCTCGATACGGTAGTTCAAAACATCTGCAGTTTATAATTGAGCGCCATATAATCCGATCACAAGTCATTCTATTGGTTGTAGAATATTTTCACAGTAGGAATCTTTCGTTGTATCATGTTTCTTCTGTACACTAGGGAGGTCACACACATGTACATCAAATCCCATTTGCCCCAAAAGCAGTGAGCAAAGTACAGATTTGGCTTGTTAACGTATACTAACTAATTTGAAAATTGATTCCGTGCATAGTTCTTCTACAATGATGAACAGCCATTGTTTACATCGATCAGTCGATCAAACAGACTGTCAGACACAGCCTACGGGGGACAGTTACCCGACCGGGGCCTGTTTAAAAAAGCGCGCGCGCGTGGGAAGGATAAGATCATATTCACTGTTGTGCATAGCACGAACGACAGTTTGATACGCGCAAAGACGCAAAATTCTGTAAAGCTTTTGGTGGTATACTTTGCGCAAAGCCGGTTGAAATGGCACATTTTAACCAGCCATCCCACACAGCGAGTGACGCACTTGCTACTAGTGGAATGCGCAGCCGTCTGGACGCTACAATCCCAGTGCCAACAAAGGCTGCACAGAATATTTGTTTACCTGCCAAGCAACGACGTCTTTCAAGACCAAATAACGCGGAAGAACTGCGTCTTAAACGCCGCAGACGTAATAAAAAGTTGCGAGAAAAAAATCGCAAAGAGTCTAGAAGTGCCAAACAAAGGCGAATAAAAGAGAAATTAAGGAATCAGATCGAGAACGAGCTCAAAGCCACAACCCGTACAGCAGCATCTCAACTACGGTCCAGGGCAAACTATTATTGGAGAAAGTGGAAAGAAGAAAGATCCTTGCGTACGACTAGCTGTGTGTAAGTATCTATAGGAATTGTATATATTGGTTACTGTACAGGATAAACAAGTCAGTTGGGCGGTCTGAAGCTGGATGGCTTTCATGTTTAACACTGTTTTTTACAGTATAAATTGTTAGCAAATAATTACTTTGTACTTTAATTTAATACAAGCTTTTAATACTATATAATGCTTATTATAAGCCAGGAGCGATTGGGTAGCTGAAGCCATCACATAATACTGTAAAAGTGCAGAAACGTTTGTAAGATTTGGTGATAATTCTCCCCCCCCCAAAATGCCCCTGATTTGCCTGCCTACTATCAGCCTCCCCCCCCTGGCTTAGCATTTATAGGCTATTTTACCCCTGGGTATATTTGGTATAAATGTTATAATTACCTGAAAAATATCTATTTCTTTTGTATTGAAATGCTATGATTGAATTGTCCAAGAATGACCCATCAGACACCAGGGGCCATTAGGGGGGTGATGCCCCCCACAATAATTTCTCAAATCCTTTATGATACCTGACTCACTTTGTAACAAAGCTGTATTAATTATTTGAAAAAGCCTTGATAGGTTACAATTTAGGCTGATTTGCATGGTATTTAAGCAAAAAGGTTTAGGACCGCAACCCCAATATTTCACAAACTGTCCACCCCTAATATTTCACCAATACTGCCCTTTACTCAGTCACATACAGTGCTCTCTCAATCCTGGTGCATCTGGGCGCATTGCCAGCTATGATGGGCAGAATGGGCTAACAATAAGAGACATTATGGCAGATAGTTTTGTTAACCAATTAACTGGCAGTACTCTACCAGTGACGACTAAAATTGTCTGGTATTAGACAAAATAAAGTACTACAGTAGTTCGCATTGGGTTTATAATTATAATTCCTTTTTAAGGATATTGTTTAATTTAGTTTGTAATTAGTGGTAAATATTATAACTGTTTTTATATTTTGTAGATCTGCTTTCCATGAAATTGAGCTGGCTAATTTGAAGGAATTTTCAGAAAATAAAGGTGACAACATAATCGGAGAAGGAACATTTGGTATCTGCGCGAAAAAATATTACCGAGGGTTTGTGGTTGCTGTGAAGCAGTTTAAAGGCAAAACTAGCAGAGCTGATATCGAACAAGAAGCCGTGATGATCAAGTCATTTGATCACCAATGTATGAAAATGTTTATAATTTTGATAATATTGAGTTTTAATATATTACTATATATCATATGATGGAATTCTTATTTTGTAGTAATACATTGCACAGCTTGAAAGCTCATCAGTATTAATTAGTAATTGGACATGGTACATTAGTTAAATGTGCATAAAGAGAACTTTAATTAAGGCACAATGATTTTACACTTTGATGTATTAGACATGTTTAACATTTTTATGTTAGACAGCCTAGAGTAAAATAACAAAGCAGGGTGCACCGGGGTGCGTTGTGCCTTAATGGGTTAAGGTGGTCACCGGATCTGCTCTTCAGATCGATACATGTAGCGTCATTTTGTGATATATAGTTTTCGCCTATGTCTGTATGTTTAGTCGTATTTATTTTACTATATACAGGGTTCTCCGCAGTAATGTGAGCAGGGCAGGTAAAAGAGGTGTCTGAACAGGAAATTTTGAAATCTGAAGTCTCTGAAATTCCATTTTCGGGATTTTGAGGGAAGATATAAGCTTTCATAGATTTCAAAATATATCATAACAATAAAATGTCATATCAATTATAAAACACAACACTGTTTTACACAAAACTGTGTTTACAACAAAAAGCTACTACACAAACTCTAAGATTTTTTTGCACTTCACTTGGTTGAACTAGAATACTGGGTTTGGTGGATAATCCAAGTGAGTAGATATACACACAATTTAAGAGCTAACCAGGAACGGTTGCGAAAATGCAACACTAGGTCCTCTCGCAGGAATTGAACCCACGGCCCTGCGATTCCGGTGCAGCGCTCTAACCAACTGAGCTACAGAGGTCAGTTGCTGAGCTGTAACCGTAAGTTATGTAGATATAGGTTAAAAAATTGAAGTTTACCTTATCACAGCCCGCACACCCGATAACCTATATATACAGAACTTACGGTTGGAACTGGCCTCTGTAGTTCAGTTGGTTAGAGCGCTGCACCGGAATCGCAGGGCCGTGGGTTCAATTCCTGCCAGAGGACCTAGTGTTGCATTTTTCGCAACCGTTCCTGGTTAGGTCTTAAATTGTGTATATATCTACTCACTTGGATTATCCACCAAACCCAGTACACAAACTCTAGGAGTCTCGGAGCGGTAAACAATAGTTGTGGAAACAGTAAATTTTACCGGTTACCACCTGATAAGGAGAACCCTGTGTATACATTCTTGCGCAGTCTCACTGTTAGTCTATGGTGTGAAAAGATAACGCATTAGCTGTCGATGCGCCCATCTGGCATTGGACACAGTTAAATGCTTGTAAGGTAGGTCATCTAAAAAAGATGGCCTTTAAAGGGGTGGGCCATGCAAAAAATATTAGCAAAAGGAGATGGGCCACATCAAAACTGTACAATGTCTGTTACAAAAATGTCACCCTGAAAAATATCATTATTTACGGGTGGACCAATGGGAAAATGTTGAGTTTGAAGGGGTGGACCATGCAAAAGATTTGAGACAGCTCAAGAAATTCCAGCCATCAACCCTCCCCTCTCCCAGATAGATAACAAATGATCCCTTTGATACCGGTACTATTACTGTAATATGCAAATATACTGTGCTTAAAATCTGTTCCTGATTTTATTATATGTTTCCTTTAAATAAGGTCTACCTTTTCTATTTGGTGTCCATGTTCAATCCAAACCATATGCATTGGTTACTGAATTCCATGGAATTGGTGGAAAATGTGTTACCATTGGTCATGCAGCAAAGAACCTCTCTCTGGAAATTATGGAATGGGCATTCATACTGGAGAAATGTGCCGGTGCTCTTGCTCATATTCACGAAAAAGGTTTTATTCATTGTGATATTAAACATAATAATATTATTTTGCACAACAGCACAGGCATTCGTGAACCAGTAATAATTGATTTTGGTAAAATGAAAAAAGCCGAAAATGTAAAACTTTATAAGCTGAACTCGAAGGAGCAAGATCGCTATATAAAATTTTATAAACATATAGCACCAGAAATAATTTGGGGAAGAAGTACAGCATCCCCAGCAAGCGACATCTACTCATTCGGCCAAATAATTTCTCTGGTTGTTTATTACACTAAATCGACTGGTCTGCAAAAAATAGCCAAGAAATGTATAAATGGAACACCTGAAAGACGACCTAAAGCTGTTGGTTTAGCTTTAGAACTTAACGAACTTTATAAAAATTGAGCACATAGGCTACTGTATATACACTAGAGCACTGATCCAATAACTAAAATATACATAGGTCATAGCTTACCATCTCGATATTATAGAGTTTGTAGTAACTCGTTGCATTAATTTATGTTTGTCGGTGGGTTTTACGATAAATGAAAACTCGTTTGTGCCTAATAGTAATACACTGTACATGCACGTCATTCTACCAACAAAATTATACATCTTAAATGTCTATGAATATTTCCAGTTTTAGGCTAGTGTCTTCTGCTAACGAATAAATGAAATACTTAGTTATTAAACACCCACTAGATATTTTTCGGTAAATAAAATGTGTGGTGCAAAAACGACTGTTTCGCCCAATATCAGGGCTCATCAGCATGCCTAGGAAACACATAAAAAACTACACCGCACACGGCAGGCTTGTGATTCCGACATGGACAGCCTTTGAAAGGCCGAAAAAGAGCAAACTGGTTTTAAGGCGCCAGCGCCCGCCTAACACACCTTGCTCTGGAGCCAAAGGAGTTTGGTTGGACATGGTGACTATATGGGACACTTTGTAGATGTGAAATTGCTCAATTTGTCACACCATCCCAGTCTATTCCAACCCTTTATCCCTCCCCTCCCTAGTTCCTAATACACTCCATGCAACTAATCTAATAATCAAACCTTCTTATTCCTATTTTCTATTGCTGATTTGATGATAAACTGAAATTAACATCTGATTCTGCAGAAAGAAAGGGTAAAACACATTGGTCAAAACGTATATTTTTTTTTAGGTGGAAGAGTTATATCTTCACTGTATTCACATATAGACCATAAACTCAGCCAAAATTCGTATGTTTACTCAACGAAGTATTATGTTTTTCTCCAGCTCTTTAAGCTTGGCAATCTATTGAGGCTTTATGGAAGTTTTTGTATTACATGAACATGTTATTCGTTTAATCTAGTGTTTGGATAATGTATAGTTTTAGTATTTGGAGAAGGATAGAAGAAGTTTGAAAAGACAAACTGGTATTAATTACTGTACTACCGCATAATGGATAGATACGATTTTAGTTAAAGAACTTATTCGTTTATTTTATATTATCTAGCACTAGTACTATTATTAATGTACTCTAATGTGCACCAATAAAATCAATTAGGAAACAAAATGACGTGATAAAGGTGAGATAATGTACCTCTTGTCCTTATGTTCATTTTCTTCGATTGCCATTGCACATTTGGTCGAAATGCGTTGAACTGGTAAAAATCGCGAAGACCCAACCGGTAGTTTATCCTCCATGCTTGCCACACACAAAGGGTTTAAGTTGAAGCTTGTGTCGTCGACTGTTTGATGCCACGTTACACATGCAAAGTAGAACATGATAAATTCCCCACCAAAGTTCAGCGAGTGAGAAAAATAAAAATCTATCATTCCAAACGACATAGCGTTGCGTGTTTGATCAATGTCACCGTCTAATCCCGGCCATGCTGCTAAAATCCCTGTTGATCGTTTACTTCTGTAAGCCGCCTTTGAACCAAACTGTTGGTTGAATATTTCGATGGTACTATATTTATAAATAGTTCTGCTTAGATGTTCAATTAAAATATTCTTCCCTGGAAACATTGTACTGTACACTTTAAACAGAAGAGCTAAATCGTCATTATCAACACTTCTTTCTTTGTAACAAAGGGGAAGTTTTATAGCAGAAGTATTTTTCCAATTAATCGTATTCAGTGGTGCCACGTCGATATTGAAGAAGTTGAGGAGTTCCGATAGTGTGAAAGCTGAATAACCATTTGTGGCATCATTTTTTACTAAAGTGACAACATCTTCAAAGTATGGGTGTAAATCTTTGTCTAGCGTCATATTATCAAGGAACCGCAGTGTTGTTAACTTTCGCATAAGTTGCAGCTCAATGGACCTGTTGTTCGTTGTGAAGCTTCCCAGAATACCATTATAGCGCTCAAAGCTGAAGCACCAAAATGAGTGGATAGGTCCATAATCTCGAATGATATCTTTCAAATGGCAGTGCAAATGCATATTTGGTGTACAAAAGTTATCACCATATAGCTTTTGACATTCTGTACCGAACTTCAACAGCAAAAAATGTGATCGTATAATGTCGTCGTTGGATAAAATTGGTTTGCACAAATATTTACACGCCAATACAAACGACTGCCAGCATTGAAAATGTTGTTCCGGTAAAACGTCTTTTAGGGCATATAAGGAGTATACGAGCGTCCAATTTTTCCATTGTTCTGCAGTGTAGGAACCGTAATTTGAAGAAATGACCTTTGGAAGTCTTCCGATATCAACAGGTACCTCGAGTCCATCTATCCTTTCTTCTAATGTCTCAAGATTTTTTTTGTTCAGAATTCCTTCTGCTACCCAGTTTTTAAAAATATATTTTGCGGTACCAAGAAAAAGATTGTGCATTGGGTCTATAGAACAAAACCTTATTACGTCAAAATACTCGAGTTTTAACAGTTCACTGTAATAGTTTATTCCATACTTTCTGGACAACTTCTCTGCATCTTTTTTTGTCTTGCATTGCGATATTCTGCTTGCTTGACGCCTGTGCTCGTTACTTTTACGTTTTTGCCAGTTTTCTTCGTCAAATCCTGAAAATTTTCAGGAAAGAATTTAGATTCTTCGGTTCCTTCCCCATAGCAGGAATGATGCCAACCACTAAAACATTTTCCCATTTGAAACGTTCAGCACGAGGTAAATTAAGTAAAACTAAGTAGAGTACGCCAACAGAATAATCCTTCCTGTGTTTCATTGGCTGAAAGAAGTCAAAGTTCAGCATTAATCCATAATTTCTGGGAGCGTTTAAGAAATCAATACCGTTATATTTTTGGAAGTCTTTCCAAAGCTGACCATCAAAAATATCTGTCATTTGTTCGGAATCCAAATGCCCCCTTTTTCTCCATTCTTCGCATCTTTCTGGAAAGCCAGGCTTTTGAAGTAACTTCTCCAAAGAATTTAAAACACTTGAATAACAGTAATAATAAATTGGATAATACTTAACAACATTGTTTTTCAAAACAACTCTTTTTACCAATTGTCCGTTACAGATATTCATTTTCCCACGTAAATAATGCTTGCTTGAGCATCTTTTCACAACGTGTCGACCATCCACATCACGAACACATTCACTATATTCATAACATGCAGTGCATTTCGGACAAACAACATACTTGCTAAAATTATCGCGATCTAAAACGAGAAACTGGCGAACCATGTACAACGAGGTCGGAAAAATTGCTATCAGTTCGGTCAAAAGCTCACCAGTTACATGGATATTCAAAACCTTAAGGAACTGTAAAAGGAAACGCAACAACCATGCAAGCCCATTGTCACTTACGTGACAAACACCTTGCCAGATTAGAATAAAATATAACAACCATTGAAGAATGGAGTTGGCGACCTGTACTTTTCTTCGCTTCGGTTCAGGATCTGGAAGAGGTTTGTTGGAAGAGATGTCTTGATCCAATAGCTGCTCTGATATCTCAGGCCAAATTTCATCATCAGTATTGTCATCTTCTGACAATTCAGTATTGTCGTCTTCCGACAATTCACCACCTGCCTCATCGTTACCATCATCTGAACAAATATCACTATCGGCGTCCTACATATTTAAAGAGTGACAAGAACAACATATTAATAACTTGCCACATGTTGGAATACACATGCATGGGTCCATGCAGAGTTGGTAGTTTGGAGACTCGATTCGGCTTATCTCTGTTGGTCTAGAGCTGTCTTGAAATAGGCAAAAATGCTGTCACAATCAAATAATTATGGCTTGTTTCATACCTCGCACAACCCGACAACCGTCGAAATTACTTGAGACAAATTTAATAAAACAAATTAAATGAATGAATGCATGAAACGACTAAGGCATAACTTTCTCCAGGCCTAAATTGCCCCAGTCAAGAATGCATAACTTTTATTATTCGGGCACAAAATAGAATATACATGTAGCCAACGAGAACCACATTTTACACAAACATATATAATGAGTTTTATTGTACTTCCATCGAGTCTCCACACCACTAGCTATGATGAATAAATTTCCTCGAATTTCGCACACAGTTAAATATAACTTACACTTACTGTAGAACACGTCCTAGTTCTACTGAAATGATATTTCTGAATATTAATTGAATATTAGATTTGGAAAGTGAAATTAAAAGAGCCAATCAATGAATAGTTTAGTATTATACACTCAGTTTGTTACTTTGCTGAATTGCCCACGGGTATAATAAATAATATAGTTTCAATGTCAATCAACCATTCTCTGTTGAGTAAAATGAAATGGGAATGTGGTCAGTGGCAGACACTTCGCGAAATATTGGTGGTGCAAACTTAGTCATCTTACATTTGAGTATATTGCTTTAAGAGGAAAATATATCTCTGGGTTTTGCAATGCTGATTTCTTTTATTGACAATTTTTTTATCGTTTATTATATGTTTTTTAGACAGGATGTTTCGGACCAACTCGGACCGAATTAAGTAGTGTATTTTTACAATTTGGGACCGACATTTTTGGAAAATTCACAATTGATGGTGGGGTGTCACCCCCCCCCTCCCACACCACCCCTAATGTGCGCCCCTGCCTCTAGTGTCCGCCACTAAATGTGGTTATGGTATGCATATTTTCTTTGAATGTATTATACGGTACTTTACATTCCGTTTAGATTCAGCTTAGTACACAATGTAGGCTTCAAATGTTTCAGCAAGGACATGTCATTCTGCGTTATCAGGTTGATTCCGGAGTGGCAGAGTATGGTAATAAAATGTATACCTCCGCCCGTAACAGGTTTTGGCCAAAAATTTACTCAACTCATTAAAAGTATTAGTATGTCTTTTTGTGCAATCAGTGTTTCACTAGTCTTGTAGAGGGAATATAGTATGGGTAGTTATTCCGTTATTATAGTTATATATATTATAATCTTGGTTATCACCTGCTATGCCCTTGGGATCAGAGTCTAAGACTAACATATATTTAATGCTGAATACAGGAGAAGTTTTTAGGAAACTGATAATTTGGTGAGTATAATGTACTGTAGCAGTGATTTTAAGGCTTGGTTATAGAGGATGAAAGAACCAGGTAGAAATCGAATTAATGTATGTAATACATAGTACAACTCCTTCACTCTCGGTTGATGACTAAACTTGCACTCTCGGTTGACGACTTGTAGTCTTTCACGTGAGTCAAATATTCCTACCCCCACAATCGAAATAAAAGTCAATTTCCTGAAGTGGAGGGTGAACATCTAACATTGATAGGTGCATAAAAGTAATAGTAAACTAGGCAGGTAAAAACTAATTGCAACTACAATACATAGGCTGGCTAGGTTCCTGTCAAGGCTGAATTTCAAATTGGGTAGCTCAATAGGAGCTGAAATGTTACCAGGATTTTATTATTGGCTGGGCTGAAATTTCAGCTCGGTTTACTGGGCTAAAACTGAGCCTGGGCTGAAAATCATCGATGAATGTGCAAGCATACAATAATTTTTAGTTGAAATTCAAACCCAGCATCCATCACCCTAGCCTGCGTAGCTGGCGGTTTTAAGTGGTTGAGGCAAAGGTAGTTTTGAGGCGAGCGCAGAGCCTAAAAACTACCTTCGCCTTAACCCCCAACCCCTTACTGTCGTTGCAATGGAAGTGTTGCTAAAATATTACATCAATTCATTACATAAGTTGATCAATACATTTGCTCAAAAATTGCTCAACTTCCTGTTTACTAGCATACTTTTTCCCAATTGGTCAATCAGTCACTGAAATGAGACGCCATTGGTCGATTCACACACAGGAAGTTTATCAATTTTTCAACGAAAGAATTGGTCAATTCTAGGTAATGAATTGATGCAATATTTCAGGAACACTTCCATTGCAACGACAGTAAAACTGCCAGCTACACAGGCTACCATAACCCCTTCTCATTACCATTCCATTATTTCATGAATAGGTAAAATTTGTAATTTACAAGACTCTTTTTTTCTGCATCTCACTCGATTGAAATTATACCATCCACCTAAACCTTCTACAAAATTTGTAATTGTTGATGTGTCAAATATTGATTGTTTAAACATACTTACATGTTCAGCTCCAGAATTGCCTGGCATATTTGTGTCAGAAATAGTCTTATCACAAGCTACATGGGACACATCTACAAGAAAATTTATATACTCATAAGACATAAATCATCTGGTACGAGCATGCTATTGCAGCATAAGGTGCTGGAAACAATTGTTATATCAATAATAAGTCGATATATCCAATTCGCTGAATATCCATGTGGTTAAGTGATTTACTATTAAATGTAGAATTGGAATGTTTTAATGTAAGTTCCATGTTTTCAAGGCATTCATGTTAAGGAATTTATATACCTGGAAAGTAGCAACTGTCAAAACCAGTTTCCCCATCTGTGTCGGACGAAGAAGTCGAAGAATCTCTTTTATTCAATCTCTGCTTTAGTTGACGAGATTGATCC
This sequence comes from Trachythela sp. YZ-2020, assembly GCA_016169945.1. NCBI lineage: Eukaryota > Metazoa > Cnidaria > Anthozoa > Malacalcyonacea > Clavulariidae > Trachythela > Trachythela sp. YZ-2020. The sequence goes on along the minus strand of JADLSH010000074.1, from coordinate 148,772 downwards.
AAAGCCATATGACGCCGGAATGTTTTTTCTGAAACGCTTTGCTTGCAGTGGTCGCAAAAAACGTATTTTCCAACCTTATTCATATCGCCGGTATCTTTAAATATTTACCAAGCGTAATAAAAGAATAAATTGGAGAAATATAAAGCGTTTCACTTCTAAATTAAACGAGTAGAAATGTAGAATCACAGCGAACTTGCATGTGGTGGAACACAATGTCAAATCTGTGACAAATGTATCGAATATCATCATGTTTATTGGTTACCATGACTACAAATAAGATTATCTTTAATTCCTTTAATATTGTCGCAATAAAGAGAATTAATGAAGCTGTCGGCTTTTGACTTCCTTTAAATTCAAATTAAAGGTGGTTAAATTCCATTACTCTCTTTAATCAAATTTAAAACACGCATTAAAGGTGACTAAAGCAAGCATGGTTTAAAGTCGGTTTTATGCTGCTTTAAAAGCCAGACTAAGTTTAACTAAATCCATAGGTAATACAAAACCCGTCTTTTGGTCTTACTAAATGTGATTAAATGTATTTTTTTATTTAATCACATTTAAGCAACATATTAAAGGTGTAAACAGACATTTAATATCTTTAGTGTTCTTATTAAAGCTAATTAATGACGCGCATTTCGTCCTGTGAAGGTACTTTGATCTAATGTTGCATGTGATTGGTTCTGGCAGTTCATACGTACCTATCGTACGTACTATAGTGTTTAAGCATGACCGACATATATCAATAACTTGTTATTTACGTGTCATATCCATATCTCACTTTAAGTCAACATTCCAAGAACGGATTGTGGACATCTTGTTGTGTGACAACACCGCAATTCACATAGAAAGATAATACGAACAAATCTAGAAAACGAACTTATTGTACTGAAAATTTTTAACGAGGTCTTTAGCGTCGATTGCTCAGTAGGTACAGGAACTATATGCCTGTGCCAGGGCATGCTAATTATTTTCTCTCTTAACAAGACTAAAATGTGACACTACGACTAACTTTCATGACGAAGGGTTCTTCTCTCCAAATGTAACCGCGTTTCTACTCCAGTTTTACTCTCCTAATCCTTTGGAGTTCATCTTAAATCTTTGAGGTGTGAGTTCATAATGTTTACATCCACTCTATGCGCCATATATACAGCGTGTATAAAAATGTAATCCATACTTTAATGCTCAATAATTTTCAAAATATTAACCCTTGCAAAATGATTTTAGTATTATTTTAAAGTTAATTCATTTCTCTTTCTAACGGTGGTTAGTTTTGTTTTAACCATAAGCAATAATGGCACAAGAGAAAATATATTGTAGAACACATCATTTTTTGCTGCGGTTTAATTATGCAATTTTACTAATGTTCTTATAATAGTCGCATTTGACCGGAATTCTTAAATTTTCTTGTTTTAACTTTAATACTGTTATTTTTAACGGGAAACAAAGTACAAAGAAGTCTTTAAAAGACGTTTTAAAAGATGTTGAGCTGTGCAATTTACTTTATACACCTAAGTCGATCCCAAGTAATAGAAACTTACAATTTCGGTATCCGTGAAACATCACAGACAATGTTTAAATAACCAGAGGAAATATATTTTGATAATACATGCATATCGGGAATGCGGAAAATTAGCACAAACAGTAGAGGGTGTTTCGTCCTATTGAGACATTTTAAATCCAAACATTCCCCTGTCGCATTCTTCAATCTGTCGTTTCGAAACTTAAGGAGATCTAGTTAAATATTGGAGTTGTGAAACATTTACAATAAGTTTTAAGAAGAATATTTACAAGGTACTTTGATCTAATGTTACATGTGATTGGTTCTGGCAGTTCATACGTACCTATCGTACGTACTATAGTGTTTAAGCATGACCGACATATATCAATAACTTGTTATTTACGTGTCATATCCATATCTCACTTTAACTCAACATTCTAAGAACGGATTGTGGACGTCTTGTTGTGTGACAACACCGCAAGTTACATTGAAAGATAATATGAACAAATCTAGGAAATGACCTTGTTGTACTGAAAATTTTTATCCAGGGCTTTTAGCGTCGATTGCTCAGTGGGTACAGAAAACTATATGCCTGCGCCCGGGCATGCTAATTATTTTCTCTCTGAACAAGACTAAAATCTGACACTACGACTAACTTTCATGACGAAGGGTTCTTCTCCCAAATGTTACAGCGTCTCTACAACAGTTTTACTCTCCTAATCCTTTGGAGTTCATCTTATATCTTTGAGGTGTGAGTTCATAATGTTTGCATCCACTCTATCCGCCATATAAACAGGGTGTATAGAAAACGTAATCCATATTTTAATGCTAAATTATTTTCAAAATATTAATCTTTAGAAAGTGATTTTAGGATTGCTTTAAAGGTCGTTCATTTCTCTTTCTAACAAGTGGTTATTTGTGTTTTTAGCATAAGTAATAATGTAGTAACATCATTTTTTGCTCCGGTTTAAATAAGCAATTTTACTAATATTTTTATAATAGTCGTATTTAACCGGAATTCTTGAGAATATATTACGGTTGATTTCATCAAACCTTGAACGCTTGAGTTCCGAACTATCTTTCGAAATTGACAAGTGGGCGGGGAAATTGTTAATTACGTTGCGAAGTTCGGAACGAATTTGCTAGTTTCGATTTGAATTTCGCAAATTGGTTTGCAATTTTCAAACATCACAAAATGGATTTACCTGTAAAACAACCAGGCCAAGCGGTGCCAATACAAACAAGAAAAGTTATAATAAATCTGCGGAATGAAGGACTGACAATGTCTGCGATTGCAAAACGATTTTGCTTATCGAAAGCCACAATTTCCAAGATGGTAAATAGATTCATAAATGAAAATCGCTTGGCGCCAAATACGGGTGGAAACAACGTTCGAACTGCGAGAACGGAAACAAATATAACTTATATAGAATATTGCAAGGCTCAAAAGCCTAGTGTTTTCGCCAAAGAAATTCAGCAAGATTTAATAAAAAATCAGGTATGCTTGGCCGAAACTGTTCCTTCTCGCGCAAGTATATCTCGAGCACTAAAGGAAGATCTGGGTTATTCATATAAACGGCTACACAAAATGGCAAGAGAATCGCTGACCCCAGCAAATGAGCAAAAATTGGTTGAATATTTGGCAGCATGTGTGGATAAGGATCCACGAACAATGCATTTTTTTGAAGACGCATCAGTCACTAAAACGACAGGAAATAGAAATTATGGGCACTCTGCAGTTGGAAGCGAGGCAATTGAAATTCAACGATACGCGTCAAATGCAACATTCACAGTTAATTTATTACACAGTATAGTTGGAGTACAACACGTTAACATTTTAGCTGGTGCTTCAAATGGTATAGAACTGCTTAATTTTTTTGCTGAAGCCCTGAATGAGGTAGATATATTTCGTAATCCCTTACTTAAACCAGGTGACACAGTTATAATGGACAACTGCGGATTTCATCATGCAGTTATGACAGAGCCAGTGTTAAGAAGAATGCTAAATGAACACGGTGTTGATCTGATTTACCAACCACCATATCACCCAGTGTATAACACATGTGAGTGATGCTTCCGATTCTTGAAAGGCTGGCTTCGCGAGCATAGCGAATACGCAGAAACATACACTGAAATTGCAATTCTGGATGCGTTAAGTTATATTACGCAAGAAATGTCTCGAAACTTTTTCAGAAAATGCGGTTACGTGGATTAAAATTGCCAGTATATATAAACTGTATTGATAAAATACTGTAAAGGCGTGTAAAAATATGACAATATATAAACATGCGAGTTCCGTCAATTTTACTGTAAAAAGCAATACAATATTAGCACATTTCACGCGTGGTTTTACGTTGCAAAACTATCGACCTTGTGTCAAATAATAGAAACTTTTTTGTTAAGTTTATATGAATATATATGTATTGGAAAGCGAATTTACAATGTAAAGTAACTTGCAAATACAGAATGAACTGTTCGACCGTGTTTTGTATATACGGTTACTTGCCAGAAACACTATGTCTATACCAGGTTCAGGTTGTATTTGGGCGAAGCGATTTCTGATATGGTACATACTTGTGACAGACTGCTAAATGCAAATTGAAACAGATTCGCGGCATGCCTTTTAGTTTTATAATTAATTTGTAAACTAATTCAGACACGAAATATACAATAATTATATTTGAGTATAGAACGCATAGTCATCTTCCATAATTTTTTACTTGATAGTTTCATTTTTGAGCTACTGTAATATATATCCGACAAGTTAGGTTTATATTTTAAAGCAAGGCTGTGGCCCATGCGCCCATGCTGTTTTTAGTAATAGTTTCCCCCACGAGTTTAGAGAAACAGGAAGTTATATCATACTAATTATATTTTTTAGGTACTTTGTACGTAATACAAACAGAAACACAAACGTACAAATAAAATATCAATGTACTATTCAAGTATTACAATGTTTAGCGACAAATTATGCGCAACGCAACACGTATATCTTGAAAAACAAATTTGTTATCAACCTCGTTCCCAGGTACGAGGTTGATTTATTATGTGTTTACAATAAACATCGCCTTACAATCATCAAATCATGCATGTTTACGATTATAAACATGAACTTTTTACCATCACGGTCACTTTTGTTGATGTGCGAAACTATAGAACGTTTGACACGACTCGTTTGCGTTTTTTTGCAAGTATATTTATGACTCGTTCATGCTTTATTTACAGACAAATAAAGTTAATATATCTTTACTGGCGAAGACAATTTTAGTCTTAGAAATAAGTAACAACTACGACATTTTACGAAGTCGCGTTGGATTTACCAACGTGAGAAAGATGTATTTACTAAAATTAGCACACAAAATGCATGGCAAACAAAAACATTGACATTTTCAGGCAAAAAGTTCCTGTTTACTGTAAATCGCAAAATATGAGCGAAACTAAACGTATAAAACATAATTTGAAGGTCACGGTTCAAAGCAGTTTGCAAATGGAACTACCTGTATTCTGTAACATCTTAAATTATTTACCTACATTTTGTTCGATGAATTTGCGACATTAACAAGTAGGTCAAAAGCAGTCGCGTCTTGCTTTGTATGCTCTGATATTGTGTGAGATACAACATCTACCGAATTGGCCTGAAGATGACTGAATGCTGGTAAAGTATATGTATAGCCACTAAACTGGGGCGTCGTAATGCTGGCATCTTGAACATTTTGATGTCCGAACTGTGCATTATAAGGAAAAGGTCGCTGTGTCTGCGGTAAGCCGATCTGATATGGATAGTACATGTTATTACTGAAGGCAGTAGATCTAGCCATGTTATAAGGACCATAAGGCATATATTGCCATGTACCCAAGTATGGATTATATGGTTCAGGTAAAGGGGTTGTATCTTCTTGCGGAAACGGAATTTGACGTCGCGGTTTACGGGATTTACGACGAATATGGCCCTCATTTTCTGAACTCGAACTTGAACGTCTGCGCGAGCGTTTTTTCTTCCGTTTCTGTTTGATTTTTCGCTCTGAATCAGAGACGGTATCGGTAACACTATTTGAGTTATGAACAGGGGAGAATGACACATTTAAATTAAATTCCGGAGAGTTTGTGGTCATCGCTTGTGTGTCATCTGGAACATCACGACAGTCCTGTTTCCTATTCCTTCGACATTTTGTTAGAAGGGCTTTCAATTGCCCTGCGTCATGGCATGTGACCTCCGGAATTTTTCCATCAAGAAATTTTCGCAACATTCTGATATCTCTCATCAGTTTTACTCGATTTAGTTTGTACGTGCTATCATCGACTGCCTGGAGCCTTGGTGTTAAACTTTTGATGAAATGGTATTCGTTGTGTACAGTAAAATCTTGCATTGATTTTACTTGCTGTTCTAGTTTATCGACGAGTTGTCTTTTCTTCTTTATTTCGGATTTTAAAGAATTTACTTGGTTTAGGTATTCGGGATGCTTATCTCTTAATCCGCAATAGGTGTAATCCGTACATTTTTCCAGATTGCTTGGATGTAAAGTCTGGTTTCTGTGATCTCTATGATGACAATAACTACAAATTTGACGCGAAACACCAACAGGAGTTGGTTCACGTATTGATACTTGCGTAGATTCCAATTTAAATTCGAGTTCCTTTAATGCCATGCTTTCAGTATCTAATTGTTCCTTTACTGTCATTACTTGCTTTTTAAAGGCAGGAAGTACAGGCTATATGAAATATAGAAACAATAATTTAATGATATGCCTCATATTTTTACAAACACAAACATACTAAAACAGTACCTTTGCCGGATTCTCCGTCATCGATGTGGACGACTCGTTTTCGGAGTTCTCTTCTACCGTTGCCCTGTTCTGTTTTTTCATCGACTTATTCGGAAGTGGCGACTGGTCGTTCAACAAGTTTATTTGGTAGAGCAACAATGCACGAGCGCCTAGAGACAGCACTGATTCGCCTTTGAACATGATGTCCAATTCGTTCCCTGTGATCAACTTCACTTGCATTCTCGTTTTAAATTTATTTTCTTTTAAAGTTTTAAATATCATTGTTGCTTCGCCAACATCTAGTTGGACCCGAAAAGAATCGACCCATTCTGACAATTCGTCGATAGCAGACTTTTCAGTTTCACGCTTTTTCGTAGTTTTATATTTAGATTTGGACATGCCTGCTGCAGTGAACGCCCAACGAATTTTCGAAATTGAAATCGAAATTGGCAAATTCGTTCCGAACTTCGCAACGTAATTAGCAACTTCCCCGCCCACTTGTCAATTTTCAAATATAGTTCGGAACTCAAGCGTTCAAGGTTTGCTGAAATCAACTGTAATAGTAAATATAATTTGATAATACATGCGCATATCGAGAATGCGGCGGAAAATTTGCACAAACAGTAGAAGGTGTTTCGTCCTATTAGTTAACCTGCACCGTAGCACGAGAACGAACGAATATGCAGGTATGCAAATGTGTTTTGGTAAAAATCTGAAATCTGATTGGATTGCATAATTAATCACGCACGCATCGGACGAGAGTAAAGACGAGAGCGAACGAATATGTAATTAAAGTAAATAAACAAGAGTTAATTTGAATGATCATGAGTCATGACATTTTTTACAAATTGAAAGGCCCAAAGGGAATAAAAATATAAAGTTATAAGACGTACATGCAGTTATTTATGCTACCAAATTGACACCATTGCAATAATGAAGCATGCCTCCGAGGCGAGTTAGACGCATTGGAGAGGTAGAAAGGGCCTTAATACATGTACATGAACAATATAGACGAAATGTTATAAATGGCATCGCGCGAGATGAACGTTTTATGAATATTTCCGACAACGTGCAGGAGCTGTATGCTAATGCCGGTCAACGACCTGAGGCTCGAGGACGAATTCGCGAATATATCGCAAGGGAGCAAAGGAAGTGAGTATAAACTCAGTTATATAGTTATCCTTCTTCGTGTGGCATAATCTATGTTTTCCATTGTACAAATAATGCAGCCTAAGGCTAAATTAGTTCTAAATTATTAATTTAGTGGACTATTAGAAAGAGTGAATGAGATGCAGTATGCCAACCGCGAACCATTGCTCCGCCGTTGGCCACTTTACTTGCACTTTGAAATAGTTCCAAAACACAGGAAGCAGAAACCGAATTTCTCTTTCAACCGTTGCTGGAGTTGAGCTGGACTGATCATGAATAGCCCACTAAGCATTGCAACTTCTGGGTACATTCGAAGCCAAATGAACACCAGTAGTATTCTGTTCCGAGTATCAAGGGTAAAGGGGTTATCGCGAACCCTTAACCGCCGGCGTCGGGTGTACATGGTGACATAAGGCGTCGCATCTCGTACAATCTGGTTGAAGGATTCCACGCTTTCGCCGGTCAAACTCCAAAATAGGTGTTCGCATCGTACCAGTTGATTGTAAAAGTCTCTTCCCGGGAATTAAATAAGAGCCAACAAAATCGGGATACATGTAGAATTCGCTCGACGCGAGCTCTCGGTAAATTGGATTGGGCGCATGTTGCTGTTAAGACAAGCAGGTCGTAGAACGCACGAAAAAGCTGCCCAAAGGTGGCAAGTAACGAGTTTAAAGCGTCGTTTCTCTCAATGACATTGATCGATTGATGCGTTAATTACTGGCAAATGTATCACGAAGAAAGCGTTGAAGACATTATTTAGCTGCATAAAACTGAGATTTAGGACCTCCATTTGGTTGTCCATAGCTTTTGAGTATAATATACTGTACAAAGTTTCGTGTGACACAAGCCTACTGGGAATACTCGACATCTATAGCTGGCTTGTTAATTTATATTATTTTCTAAACTAAAGTAACGACATGCATAAAATCAAAAATTGAACTATTTCCCAAGAGGTTTTAACAATACCTATCAACTGTGAGTTTTCCATGCACTTCTCCCAAAACGTTAAGTTATTTCAAAAGATTAACCGAATATTTGCCATGCATGCATGTATACTGTATTACTTGCTTAGTGTTGTTGCCGATGCAGTCATGCAGGGGAAAGCGAAGTCTAACTGAATATTTTACAGAATATGGAATAGTATTTTGAATCGGGGGAAATTAATATATTTGGCGCAGAATAGTTTAAAAAGCTGAACTTATACAAGTCATAGGCATGTTTCAAACGTTGCCCTTCTTTGCCTTTCGCCAGTTTCGGCACACGGGAAACGCGACGATTGCACTGCCACTAGGCCTCATTTGCATAGTTAAGTTAATCTCGAATTTTAACAGGCTGTCGCATAGACGTATGCTAACATGCACAAGTGGATCTCTTGCTAACTTGTTTACAGCTTATAGTTTGTATTCCGCGCGGCGAGTAAACTGTATATACTGCTGTTTCTACCGCTCGAAACAGCAATGACCAGTGTATGTGTTTTATTGCTGTATTGATTCCATTACTTCCTTAAAACATCACTTCCGTCACGGTCAGTATGGCTTGATATATTTAATATAAACAACAAACGAAAGTTTACGAGTATTATAATCAGTTTATCTCATAGCCAATAGAAAACGTCTATCATACGAATGAGTACGACTCTGTCGTTCAGTTAATGAGGCTATTCGTTCGTTCTCGTGCTACGGTGCAGGTTAACTATTGAGGCATTTTAAATCAGTCCAAACATTCCCCTGTCGCATTCTTCAATCTGTCGTTTCGAAACTTAAGAAGATCTAGTGAAATATTGGAGTAGTGAAACATTTACTATTGGAGAAGAATATTTACAAGGCGGCACTTTTATCTAATGTTACATGTGATTTGTACTGGCAGTTCACACGTACCTGTCGTATGTAGTATGGTGTTTAAACGTGACTCACATGCATACATCAATTACTTGTTATATTTCCGTGTCATACCCACATCTCACTTTAACTCAACGTTTTAAAGCCGGATTGTAAACGTGTTGTTGTGTGACCACACCGCAATTTACATCAAAAGATAATGTGAATAAATCTAGTAAACGAACTTGTTGTACTGAACATTTTTAACCAGAGCTTTTAGCGTCGACTGCTCAGTAGGCACAGGAAACTATGCTTATGCCCGAGCCTGCTAATTATTTTCTCTTTGAAAAAGACTAAAATCTTACACTACGACTAACTTTCATGACGAACGGTTCTTCTCTCGAAATGTCACAGCGTTTCTAATCTAGTTTTACTACCCTAAGCCTTTCGCGTTCGTCTTAAATCTTTGATGTGTGAGTTCATAATGCTTAATGTCATTTTAGCTGCGGTCTAATTAATATGCAATTTTACTAATGTTTTTAATAGTCGCATTTGGAATTGTTCAATTTTCTTGTTTAATTTAAACTTTAATGTTATTTTTCACGCAAAACAAAGTACCAAAAGTCTTTAAAAGACGTTTTAGAAGATGTTGAGGTGTGTAATACTCCTAAATCGATCACAAAAAGTAATAAAAGCATTCTCCGTGTATTGCCAGCCGAACAGCGCCGTATGTTAATTGTAACGTAAACACAAATTAGCGAGCTGGTGGTCGCAAGCGTAAACTGTTTACACCAGCGCCGTTGTGTAAAGCCGCTATCTAAAGTGAGATGTGGGTATGACACGGCAATATAAGGGCTACGCGTTTATTAGGGTAATTAACACTATTAAGTTGAGAGAGGCGAAAACCTTAACTTGTAGTCCTACCACGACCACCGCGTTCCCTTCCCGTGTTCGCTGCATTTCCCTGTAAAAATTAAGACAATGCAACCATTATTCTCTCATAACCAAAACAAAGTTGTAATAGTAAGGCATTCACTGTGCAAACTCACCTTATTTTGGCAAGGTTTAGCACGAGTACGCACTGACATTCGGCAGAACACTCCTTATTTTGACCCATCCTCTTGTGCTATTTTCTTTTCTCCTAGTGCTGCAAGAACTCTTGCACTTACAACTGTAAACCTAAGACGATAATTTTTCAAAAATCATGTGGTTATGTATCGTATTACAAATATATGTAAATATATGCAAATTTAGCTTACCGTGGATGTCGACATGTTTTTTTCATCACTCGACACTCGCTCTTTAAATGGCGGATTATGTAAGCCGAACGATTTACGACACTTTCTGATGTTTGCTATAGATGCGCAGAAAGGATACGCAGACGGTGACACTGCCCCTTTAATTCAACAAGATTTTTGAAAGGACGCGCTGTGAGAGCACGCTCGCTAAGCATCCTGGGTGCCCATATATGGCACGCGTCTGCATGTACCCCTTTCCAACCTCCAATGTAAGATAAGCCCATGAATAAGATAATTTTAACAGTAATCAATTAATATAATTGGTTGTGAATATGACCAATTTATTGTTAGTTTTGGAACATGTGGATTTTGCCTATTAATTTAGTCGCTGGGGCACTTGTGCCCAATAGGTTTCCGCACCCAACATTTGACCAATTTAGAATTGGATATTGATTTGACCAATTTAGAATTGGTTATTGATTTGACCAATTTAGAATTGGTTGTGGCTATGACCAATTTAGAATTGGTTGCAGATATGACCAATTTAGAATTGGTCATTCAACATTGAGTGACCAAAAAAAATGGTTAATTTAATTTAAATTGGTAGAAAATGCAACCAATTAAAAATTGGTTGTTTCAACCAATATTAATTGGTCATTTCAGAATAACCAATTCATGAATTGGTTAAAATGACCAATTCAAACTGGTTACAACCAATAAAAATTGGTCATTTTAACCAGTTTGTTTTTACTGTGTATGAATGCCTTGTCAATATCTTGGAAAGTTCAAGGGTACAGAATATATTAAAACTGTGAAAATGCATGTTCCAATGTGGCAATACATTTATATAGTTATTCAAACGAATTTACATATGTAACTTACCAAATAAGCTTGAATTTACGTTGCAAATATAGTATTTCATTTCCATGTGTTTATTTAATAACTAAAACTCAACATTATTTATTGATTAGTATTTATTTTAATTCCCCTCGATATATAAAGTACTGCAGTATTTACAAAAACTCATTAATATTAGAATTTAGTTTATGTACCTATAACGTTCCCAGAGTTAAATAATAAATTTCCTGAGAGAAGGCTCCCTCTTTTACAGCGGCTAACACGAAGTATTTAAATGAATTCATGAAAAATGAAATAAGACGATATGAATATGATGTCAGATATCCAGATATGAAATTTATGGAATAATAATAATCTTTATTGATCCATCTTAGGTATAAAAGTACAATGGATTTACAATTTTAATATGAATTAGGTTTTAACATATTTGGACTAAATATTAGAATGTTATGTACAGGAATAAAAATCTAGAATATGTATAGATAAAATACAAGGAATGAACGTTTACGTCTTTCGGTTCGTGAAAAAATATATAAATATTTCCAATATGTTCAATGGAGAACATAATTTATATTTTCCTTTCCATAAAAATGTGAACCGGAAAAGGCTGACTATAAACGTTGACTACGATCATGCCGTGGTTTATCAATATATGTAAGTTTCAACACTGTTGATATAAAATATTAAATGTTGTGCGCTACTGCAATTCAGCACTTGTATGTAATATAGGAAAGGAACTGTGCAAAAGCTAATGTTGAAAACAGACTGATTCTTGCCATCCTGACTTTTTTCTGTTTGAATATAAGGATTCCTATGTCATATTATATACCTATGCTTGATAGTATGTAACTTATGCACCAATCATTGGAAGCCCCGCATCCCCCTACCCGGGACATGCCAGGAAATAGCGGGGATTTATTTGCAGATTAGCCTACCTGTTATGTCTCGGTCCCGGGGCATTAGACAGCGTTAGCTATGTGTCATGATGGCCATGCAGGGGTTATGCATGGGCCAAATGTTTAGACTAGTAAGAATGCCACGTATAGCGGGGGATTAGAATGACTTAGGACACAACCTTTATCTAATGCCGGGTAGTTCCCCGGGTAGGGGATGCAGGGCTTTCCAATGACTAGTACATACTGAGTTTCGGCTATAATCAATAAGCATGTAACTTCCCGTGTTTCGGCTAAGCCCCCTCTCTCCAGCAAGCTCTCTTGGATAAGCCCCCCTCCTAATTTTGTCTGAAATAAACAACCAGAACACCCCCCCCCCTTTCCAGGGAAAAAGGTGTTTGCACTGTATATAGTATTTACTATTTTCAGCATTTTAATTTGGTTGGCGAGTTTAGGCGATTTAGTGCAAGTTTAGGCGATGTAAGAGAAACTTTGCCAAGTTTCTCCGCGATTTAAGGCGATTTAAGGCGAGTTAGGGCGATTTAAGGCTATTTGAGGCGAGTTAAGATCCCAGAGCAGGCCTCATATACTGCGATAGTTTTTGGAAACAATGTGAGTAATGGAATTAAACACGGAATATTTTGTGCTAAATTTTAATTTATGATCAAACGTGTACATGTGTAACAGTTATACTTTTAAAGTTGAATTGCACGCACGAACAGTTTGCATACAGTTTGCTTATTTGCTGTTACAGTCGCATGTTATTAAAATTACTATTACAGTGTTATTGCAATTATAATATACATCAAGTTAGTCGAGGAGACAGTACATTTATTGTTCACATTGCGCATATTATTGTGGTCCACTAAAGATACTTATCAGTGCAGCTGTAGCCCTTGCAATTAAATGAGTGCAGTTTTCCACTTTAGTGTCTTAAGGCTGTTTTCCACTTCAAACGTGCATAACTTACAGTAGCTTACGTTTCTCTATGATACGGCTGTAGTGGAAAACAACCTTTATAGGCATCTTAAAAAGGCCGATTGTATTTGTATACCTATATCACAACTTGTGACTAATTCATTTGATCTGCATGGGGGAGTTCTGTGCAATAGCTAATAACATAGTTAAAATGTAAAAACTGACACCACTGCAAGAAATTACTGTATTTTCACTCCTTTCCACTTTTTTTTACAGGTTGAATTTTTTCCATGCAACATGCCGAACTGCCATCCTTGACTGTTGCCCAAAGCATCAGAGCTGAATTGTTTTTTATTCCGAAGTTTCCATGTCGATCAATCGCAATTGCAGAGCCATAGCCATTCACACGATCTTTCATTCTCTGTACAGCATTCTCGACTGATTTCTATTTGAAAATAGATAAAGGTTAAACTCGAGCCCGGGTGCATTCTTAATTTATATTTAAGAAATAAAAAACATTTTCCGTGTTTCTATACACTTATAGAAACACGCGTGGGAGTTTGGGAGAACGAGAAATAATCAGTGGGAAAACGAGCCCTTTTATGATTTTAAATTTTGGCGGGAAAATTTCCGTGTTGCTATACAGTTATAGAAACACACTTCTCGACCAATCAGCACGCGCGTACTATAAATGTTATATTATATTATATATATACATATATATATATATATATATATATATATATGTATAGAGTGCCTGATAACATATAGTTAGAGTAGAAATTATATTTTTTTTTATATATTTAATTCAATAGGTTGAACGGGCTGAAAAAAAGAATCACATGATTCTTTTACAGACAGCCTGTTGTTGACAAGGTTTGTTGTGGGTTAGAAAAAACTATATATATATATATATATACGTGTTGGTTTAGGTGTACGAAACGCAAAGAGTGCTCGACAACATATAGTTAGAGCAAATTATAGATTTTCGCTTACCTCAAAACTTGTCTGCAACAGGCTGTTTCATCTGTAAAAGAATCATCAGGCAGTTTGAAACAGCCTGTTGCAGACAAGTTTTGAGGTAAGCGAAAATCTATATATATATATATATAATATAATATAACATTTATAGTACGCGCGTTGAAACATATATAATTCGATTTTAATCCACTGTATATAATGTATAAGTAGACTTAAATTCGTTTACAATTTTCACGAATACATGCCGAATTAATTAAGAGTACATTGATTAACAGACAAATTCAAGTAATGGCTACAAATGTAAAATATACCTGAGCATTATATCTGTTTTCCATGTTATAAACAACTTCTCTTGCTAAAGTCATTTTCATCAACTGTTCTCCATGTCCACTTGTTGTCGCTGCTCCAAATTCATTTGCGTAACCACCACAGCCAACCAGTGGTACATCACCAATACGGCCTTTTAATTTCCCTGGTAAACCACCTTCAGAAATATAAAAAAAACGTAATCATAATGAACTTTTGCATATTCCATTATTCATTCGTAAGTATTGTTTACACGAGCACAGATGTTTATTAGGTTTGATTCAAAACATGGACTGCATATACATGTTGAGTTTTTACTGCTAACAAAAATTAAACTTTTCAATCCTACTCTTTATCATCTTTATCACGGTCTCCTCTAACCGTCACGACTTCCCCATGTTACCCTCACAAATATCCGTATGGATCAGGCATGGAGTGTCATGAAAAATAACTCAATTCCTCCAAAGAACAATTTGGCATGGGCAACCAGCTAACAAATTAAACGCATCACATACAGTTTTTAACCCTTAATAAGACGTGTTGCTATATTACCTGTCGAGATCGCACACGCGAAATGACCATTGGTATCCATTGCAACAGCCGAGACCGTGTCGTAACATTTGACTAATTCGGGAAGATCCTCGTAGCTAAATTTTATTGTCGAACTCCCTCCTGTCTTCTCTTCTATAAGGTCTTTGGGATCACAAGTGGGAAAGTGATTTTTCTGAGCGAAGTCCAGAGCTCCATCTGCACTTAAGGCGCAATGATGTGAATTGTCCATGATTTTTCTGGCGATTTTAATCGGATTTAAAAAATGGCGTGCAGCCATCACTGCACCTACAAATACACATACAGGATTAGTGATTGTGTCTACTCCAAGGGCACTAATATACAGCTTTATTATTCTAGCCAGATAGATTGAAAATATCTTATTAACATGAAATTTTAACACGAGAACTATTCACATAGCTTTGTTGAATAGCTGAGTCCTATTACACTCCAGGGCTTTGTTTGTCAATGTCTCTCTGGTGTGTTTAATGTCTCCTGTCTATCGATTGAATGCCTCATCAGGCGTATAGAGTTGTATTGCTACAATTTTTTCAGAAAATCTGAAACAAACTTATTTCCGCAACCTACGCTTGTACGTTTTAAAATTTTTATTTTGTTGATGAATTCTCTCATAAATTATACATCTTGATATATATTAAAAATGACAATGCCTGTGTTCATTGTATTTCCATCCATGATCATTGCATCGCATTCCACTTCACCATTGTTGTTCAATACTGATCCACGACCGGCATTAAAATAGATATTTTTCTCCAAAGATGAAACGGCTGCTTCTACGGCATCAACTGCCGTGCCGCCCTTTTTCTGTTTAAAAGATGGTAGAATTGAAGATTAGAGTTCTGAGTTGTTTTGATGCATGAACGGCACAGAGAATATTTTGCATCATTTTGGTTGCGCAACTACCTGTAGCATTCCTAGGATAAATTTCTGATATGGATTTTGAGATTTTGCTTTAATGCCTTAAACAGCACTGACACCCTTTCACTTATCTCACTTTCTTAAGAAACATCTTTTCTAAACATATTTCGTGCCCCATATAGTCAATCAAGACATTTCTTGAATACTCGAGGGATGTCTAATCAATTACATAAGTTAGACCAAATATCAGCAAATAGACCCCTTGCTTTGAGTTACTTTTTTCTCGCAGGCAAAAATATTTTAAAGCTCTCAAGAGGGCTTCGTTATTGTGATATGAATTGTTGAATCACAATGGAGAACATAATTTTTTGTATAATCAGACCTGATAGCAAAATGTAAACAAGGCAAGGGGTCTATTCGCTGGAACACAGTGGTTGGTTGCTATGTAATTTTCTCCCGGAAGCGCTGGCTTCGTTTTACCCAGCGGTCTCGTTGTTAAAAACAAAATGGTGTCGTTTTCCTTTATAACTACGAAATTCCCAAAATCCAATCAGAATTTTTTGCTGTCAGAATATGAATGCTTAAGGAAGCAAAATAATCTAGATAATTTGCTCTGCTAAGACAGCTCATCGCTCATATTACTTAATGCAAACAAATACGGAAAATGAATTTTCTTCAGAACATTACCACAAGCATGGAATATTTGGCATTTGCATGTATTCCATACCAAATACATGTTTGGAATGGTATATACACTGCTGACTATGATCCTTTTCACTAAAAATACACACATTTGCTATTCAAAAATAAACCACATTATCAGACTGTTCCAAAAGCGCTCATCATAGCCATATGCCCATATAACGAACGCAGAGCTATAAATTAAGCATTGCGCAAACCAGATTGTTGTAACATATTTGATAAATTTATCAGCTGCCAAAAGTGTAAACATAGAATACCTGATTATATGGTATTATGGCAACAACTGTCTGTCTTGTGCTGGGAATAATATATAGTCCAGGACCTGTATATGAGTTTGTATGCATTTCATTTAGGACAGATAATCTCAACTGTTTTAGGGCAAGTTGACCATGACGGTCAACATGGTAACGCTGCCCGAACCCCAATCCGGGGCGAAACGTCCGAAACGGACCACACCCAAAAACGACGCTTTCGCCATGGTGCTATCTACAAAACCATAAAACCTTTGGCTATTCTGAGGTGCTTATATGGTTCAGAGATAGTGCTTTTAGGGGGGTCATTGGTAAGTGTGAAATGCCTAGCACTGATATTTCACAAGAAAATGACCATACAATACTCATGGTCAAACGTCAATTTGTGGCTTACAACTTCAGATAAACAGCAGTGGACCTACATTACCTTTTTTCCTAAATCTTTTTGATAGAAACATAATTGGTACTTATTTAAGTATATTACCACTGTTTTGGTGTAAAATAGTAAATATTTTGTGGCCGAAATAATAATTTGAAATGTACCTACCTCCGTATTTGGCCAAATTCGCCACTTTACTCCGCTGTTTATCACCGATACTCGTTGAAATCCTTCCAAATATGTAAGTCAGTTAAGACATAATGGTATCAAGGACTTTTTTAAACAAGTTTTAACTAGGTTTCAAGTAGATCCTAGCTGTTTAACCATCGACAAGGTAAAACCTCAACTTTGTCTAAATTCGGCGCCTATGTGTCATCCCGTGTCGGTTGTCAACAATTCAGCCTCGTTATTCTTCCATCCAAGCCATTTCGATTACACTAGTAACAAATTTAACCCTTTATTATGGGTATGAAGATAAAAATATGAATAAAAGATACGAAATGCAGCATTTTACCTCCCTGTAAAATGTTGCTTACGAGTCTTTCAAAACATTCCGTACAAATCTCGCGTGGTCAAAGTGACAGGCCGTGACAGGGGGGGGGTGAATGTTTTTCACGAAGATAGAAGAAGGCTGCGTGTGACAACAGGAACCCAAGCCGACTTAATTAACTTTAGTTGAATATAGACTAAAAACTGAACTATTAGTGAAAGCTAACTCTAAAATACATCCTAAACTATACTGTTATTTACGGATACTATTTTTCTAAACTAATAACATATTTTTTCTACATTTTTTGTCCAAATATATTATATAAAGTTCATATTTTAACGTCAAGTATAAACTACAACTCTGACTTGTTATTTTTAGAATGTTACTAATATTATATTAATGAAAATAACTACAAGTACATATTATCAAACATTTATATTATTGGTTAGTAGTGTTGAACTTTTTCCTGTTTATACTTTTGCAAAACTGAGGACAGAAATGTAGAAAAAAATATCTTATTAGTTTAAAAAAGTAGTATTCAGTAAATAACAGTATAGTTTAGGGTATTTTAGAGTTAGCTTTCACTAATAGTTCAGTTTTTAGTCTATATTCAACTAAGGTTAATTAAGTCAGCTCGGGTTCCTGTTGTCACACGCAGCCTTCTTCTATCTTCGTGAAAAACATCACCCCCCTGTCACGGCCTGTCACTTTGCCCACGTGAGATTTGTACGGAATGTTTTGAAAGACTCGTAAGCAACATTTTACAGGGAGGTAAAATGCTGCATTTCGTATCTTTTATTCATATTTTTTATCTTCATACCCATAATAAAGGGTTAAATTTGTTACTAGTGTAATCGAAATGGCTTGGGTGGAAGAATAACGAGGCCGAATTGTTGACAACCGACACGGGATGACACAATGGCGCCGAATTTGGACAAAGTTGAGGTTTTACCTTGTCGATGGTTAAACAGCTAGGATCTACTTGAAACCTAGTTAAAACTTGTTTAAAATGTGCTTGATACCATTATGTCTGAACTGACTTACATATTTGGAAGGATTTCAAAGAGTATCGGTGATAAACAGCGGAGTAAAGTGGCGAATTTGGCCAAATACGTCCATTTGCAGGAGGTAGGTACATTTCAAATTATTATTTCGGCCACAAAATATTTACTATTTTACACCAAAACAGTGGTAATATATTTAATAAGTACCAATTATGTTTCTATCAAAAATATTTAGGAAAAAAGGTAATGTAGGTCCACTGCTGTTTATCTGAAGTTGTAAGCCACAAATTGACGTTTGACCATGAGAATTGTATGGTCATTTTCTTGTGAAATATCAGTGCTAGGCATTTCACACTTACCAATGATCCCCCCTAAAAGCACTATCTCTGAACCATATAAGCACCTCAGAATAGCCAAAGCTTTTATGGTTTGGTAGATAGCACCATGGCGAAAGCGTCGTTTTTGGGTGTGGTCCGCTTCGGACGTTTCGCCCCGGATTGGGATTAGGCCAAGGGTGGAAAGGTGGGGGGACAAGTCGAGCGCAAGAGGCGCGAGAAACATTTAGGAGCGTCGGTCGGGAGCGTGCCTCCCCTCGGAAAATTTTGAAATCTAGAGTTCCAGAAATGCCATTTCCTGCATTTTGGAGTGATATTTTATAACTTGTGTTTTATAACTTGTCTTCGTTCTTATCATTCTCAATAGTTTTTTTTGGTAGGTGGGCTTACCAAAACCTTTCTCCCCGAAACTTTTCTCCTCGAATTTGGACGAATAGAAAAATTGACCTATAGGACGCGTCCACTCCAGTTCTCCCCATGGCGCCGCTACCGGTCGCTTGTAATGGCGTAATGATATTGTGGCTCAAAATCCCAGATCCCCAGTCTCCAAATCAGACAAAATTTCAGAGAACTTATAAACTTTGTAATGTAAGAACCGTGAAATTGACGTCCAGTGCAAATCCCTTGGCAGTAAAGGGTGTGCCAAAACATCGTGATTTAAACAATAACATTATGATTTTATGGACTAATAACTTAATTAGCGATGCGACAAAACAGCATGAAAACTGTTTAATACATTCAGTCGTTTGGACGTCAATTGCCGCCATCTTGGCTTCACTTGGCCTATTGGCCGAACATTAAAAGTTCTTACTTCAGATATATATGGAGCTCACTGATATTTATAAATATTTCAAAAAGAAAACGTCTAAGATCCAATTTTTGAAAACAATGACGCTTATAGAATGCATATTAACATACCTACATTATATGTTTCGGGGATTGAAATTTCTTTAGGTAAAAATATTAGTTTTTAAGTAATTTTGTAGAAAAATAATAATATAAAACATACGAAAATAAGAATGTTTCCGTGTAACCATGACGATCACTGATGGCGACAAAAAATTCACCACAGAGATCTATCGCCCCACTGGTCTTTTAAATACAAATTCTTCATGTAACATTGGGCATAATTGATCCGGCGCGAAGGGCATGGAAGCGGCAATACAATTCGCCGTTTTCCACTGGTCGAATTTGTTCGCGCGATGCGAAACGAAAATCGAATTTCGGCGACGTGATTGGTTAGTGAAAAAATTCGTCGCGAAAAATGTTTTCGCTAACCAATCACGTTCCTGAAATGAATTTTCGCTACGCGTCGCGCGAACAAATTCGCCTAGTGGAAAACGGGCTTAATTCCGCTCGGAGATTTACACCCGGGTATGTGAAAACATAGCGGAATGCAAAGTCGTCCGCCATGTCAAGGACGTTGGACTTTTTTGGGTGGCTTTCTTCGTTATGCGCATGCGCGAATTCAGGCCGAGAGAAAACTGGTAACTAGCACCCACATGACTTGCTAAAACAAAGAATTTGTTTAATGTATACATCAGAAACTTAACTGTCATTTTGCAAACTTCTTTCAAAAAATGTTTTGTACACGGGAGTCGGTGGGAGATAAATACAGACAAATAAAGTCTCCAAAAAAAGATAAAAACAGTAAAAAGACCGAAAAAGGACAAGATTTTTAAGCGTTTTAAACGGGCCAGTGCCTATTTGCATACTTGCTTTTGCTGTATTATCATGCGGCATAGTTTGTGGATTTGAAAATGCGTGGGTCATCCTGTGTGCCTTGTGTGTGATCAATACAACATTTATTAATCTTAAAAAGTATTTTAAATTTAATTCAAATACGTCATATATAGACTAAGAAACAATATATTAAATCACAAAAGTATATACTAAGTGCGAAGTATAAAAATACTGATCAAAAACATTTGAAGTGTTATGAAAATTTCATGTATATATACTGGAGTACTGCCATGTTAAGTTGTGGGTAAATATCAAGATTTTGTTGGTTAGAGCTCGACAACTGGACTCCGTAGCTCAGTTGGTTAGAGCACTGCACCGGAATCGCAGGGCCGCATTTCGATTCCTGCCAGGGACCTATAGTTGCATTTTGCAGCTGTTCCTGGTTAGGTCTAATAAATGTATATAATTTACACTCAATAATTTGCCATCCACAAAACCTTCAATAATTATTCAATGGAGTGAGATGCCAACACAATCTTAATATTTACCCACAACTTAACATGGCAGTACCCTAGTATATATACATGAACTTGTGGTTAGAGCTCGACAACTGGAGTCTCTAGCTCAGTTGGTTTGGTTAGAGCGCTGCACCGGAGTCGCAGGGCCGCAGATTCGATTCCTGCCAGGGACCTATAGTTGCATATATTTTTGCAGCTGTTCCTGGTTAGGTCTAATAGATGTATATAATTTGCACTCAATAATTTTCCATCTACAAAACCCTTCAATAATTATGCAATCGAGTGAGATGCCAACAAAATCTCGATATTATTTACTAGAGGTTGAGTTGTGTAAAACTACGCACCTGAAAAATACAATAAGAACTTCGACGTTTCGACTTCCAGACGAAGGACCTTCGCTCGAAACGTCGACGTTCTTATTGTATTTTCAGGTAGTTTTACACAACTCAACCGCCGAATCTTCGCTACACTCTACGCACACTGGCACCGCACGTTCGTGATATTATTTACCAGTCAGGTTTGCGACACGGAAGCCGTACAGTGCTTAATACAAAACTGTAGAGCGCTCATATAGGTACTAAGGGGCTGTAATAAAGATGCCAGTAAAATTTGTTGGGTAATTGAACCTATATATATATATATATATATTTTTTCGCTTACCTCAAAACTTGTCTGCAACAGGCTGTTTCATCTGCCTGATGATCCTTTTACAGATGAAACAGCCTGTTGCAGACAAGTTTTGAGGTAAGCGAAAATCTATAACTTGCTCTAACTATATGTTGTCGAGCACTCGTAGACCTAAACCTAAACCTGCGTTTCGTAGACCTAAACCTACACGTATATATCATATAACAAGTTGTGGTTAAGGTTAGAAATCGTATATATATACAGTTGTATATGTGAAGAATGAACACGTACTTTCATTTTCTGATATCCATTACTAGCAGCTTCACTCACTGAAATTGTAAGTTCTTCTTCACGTCGATCAAAGAAAGAAATATAGTACGCACCAGCTTGAACAATAATTCGCGGCGGATTTTTGTGTTCTTCCATTACATAAAAAATAAATAAATTCGAATATGCTTGTAAACGATTCAACAAATATAATTCAATTTTTCGTTTGCCCATTGAAGCAAACAAGTAAGTGACTACTTATCCTAAATTACGAGTGTTAAGCTTGCTAAGTTAATACTATCCCAGAGGCGACGGCGCGGAAGCGCCGTTCCGGATGTTGGTCGGGGGCGAGGGTACTAATTCTGCCTTGCTACCGTGAATTGAAACCGTCATATCTTAAGCTCTCTAATATGACATAGTTGTAAGTCCAGCTAAATGTTCTTGTTCCACTTTTCTGGACAACAACTGGCTTTTTCATGGCAGATGCATAAACGAAATAACCTTTGGAAAGCATTATAATACTGTTTCGTTAGAGAATCAGGTAGTAACATGCAATTACATGAAGTATTGCTACATTTGAATGTCTATTAGTTCTGTTAATTTAGATTAGTTCAGTGACGATGACATATCAGTTTAGCATAATTATGACATTATGTTTAAGATTATGTTTAGTTGAAATTAGAGTTGCACTCAAAAGGACCTACTGGAAAGTACAAAAGCTAACCTGTTTGCTAAGTTTATTCTGCTAACCTGTAATCTGATTTATGGGAGAAACGGCATGTTTCTGAATATGTATGGTCCTTGTATAAAACTAAAATTATTTTCTGATTTTCCTTTGTGGGTGCTGTCATAAGATATGTATTTTTCTGGGCTCGTTTTACTTGGCATATAAAAGGCACAAATAGACTTCATTTTTGTAGTAAATTGGCATTTCGCAGAAGAAACCCCCAAAGCTGCTTTATTTATTTTGAACTGATCTGAACTGACAAGAATGTAATTCTATAATATATAATTTATGTAGTTTTGCCCAGTAAAGGTGAAGTGCACAAGAACGCCAAAAGCATCACTCCGGTCATGCTGCCCCACCCAAAGAAAAATTACACATCTAAAACATGGTACATATAAATGAGATAAAGGTTTGACCACCCTACAGATCTAGAGATTATACTTAATTGCATGATAATGGGAGGCATTCTAATATATTTAAGAAATGTATTAGACTTCCATAGGCCTAGTGCACGTATCTGGGCATCCGACATACTACGATCCGCAGCGTGAGAAGCCGCCCCTATCCGGAAGCTGTGCCCTTTATGAAAATTCGGGCTAACATTGCAGAATTTAAGAGCTAAGGTCAGCTGTGTTGCAAAACGGGCACGAGGACTGGATTTCCATTTGTCAAACCAAATAAAACCCCCGGATTTGAATCCCTTATGCTCAAATACTGCAATATGAAAATGGATGCTGGTTGTAGCTGTGCTTGTAGCTCAAAAATGTTATTTTTAAGGACACGGCGATGCCTGAGCTGTTAACCAATATAGTTAACTGCGACAAATTTAAGTTAACTTGAGCTCCACTACTTTTTGCAACTGTCATCTCGCGAACACAGGAAAGTTAACCTGTGTAAAATTATTGGCAATATTATTGCCAACCTGGCGCCAAGACGGGAACCTAACGTATTATACTCTTTCAGCATCTGATCGATATAAAAAACCTTTGTGGGATCAGAGTATTCCGCTAATTTATGAATGTAACCTAAAGCAGACACGTAGGTGTTAACTGTGCATGGATGCAGCATAGCTTCTACCATAAAGGTATGCCACAAACAAAGCAAATATCGGTGATTAATTGGAAACAGGGATGTTAAGCCAGAAAAAGATAAACAAAAATATGTGTGAATAGCTTCCGTGCTCTAAGGTGGGTATTAAAGATAGTTGGAGACTAGACAATTTTATAATCAAATTAGTTACTGGAGGCGACAATTCGGTTGAGGCATTGTCCATACTTGGTGGTGCCACTTGTTGAAATTTCTGCACCCGCAATTAAGATTGATCTAACAACAACAACAACAGCAACAGCAACAGCAATAACAACAACAACAGCAACAGCAACAGCAATAACAACAACAACAACAGCAATAACAACAACAACAACAACAACAACAACAACAACAACAACAACAACAAATAACAACAACAACAGCAACAACAACAACAACAACAAATAACAACAACAACAACAACAACAACAGCAACAACAACAGCAACAACAGCAACAGCAACAGCAACAAATAACAGCAACAACAAATAACAACAACAACAGCGACAACAACAACAGCGACAACAACAACAGCGACAACAACAACAGCGACAACAACAACAACAACAACAGCGACAGCAACAACAACAACAGCGACAACAACAGAAATAACAACAACAACAACAAAACAACAACAAAACAACAAAACACCAGCAACAAAACAACAACAACAACAAATAACAACAACAACAGCAACAACAACAGCAACAGCAACAACAGCAATAACAACAACAGCAACAACAACAGCAACAACAACAACAGCAACAACAACAACAACAACAACAAATAAACAAATAACAGCAACAACAACAACAACAAACAACAACAACAACAGCAACAGCAACAGCAACAACAACAGCAACAACAACAACAACAACAACAACAACAACAACAACAACAACAACAACAACAACAACAACAACAACAACAACAACAACAACAACAACAACAACAACAACAACAACAACAACAACAACAACAACAACAACAAGCACTATTAACAATTACAAGGGAAATATTTACAAATAAAAATTAAATAACAACATAGTGCAGGCCAACTGTAATAACCATACGGCTAATCGAGACAGTTGACCTTTGAATCGACAAGTATATAAACATAAAGCACAAAAAGGCAGATTTGACAAAATAAAAAATACAAACAATTAACTAAAGCTCAACTAATTACAAGAAAAGTACATTAAACATTACAAACTAAACAATATATAACCCATTTACTAAAAATATCAATTTACCTTTCCGGGCAAAGGCTAGTCATCATAACCAGAAATTACTTGTTGTTTTAATTTACGTTTGAAAGATAATTTACTAAGAGATTTTAGCGATTCGTTAATATCATTCCAGGTTTTTGGTCCAAAAAATTTAATATTGAATTTTCCATAGTTGGTACGAATTTTGATTTGGTAGCCAAACGTGTTCCATATTGATGTCTAGTATTAACCGAGGTGAAGAAATCATTAAAATTGTTAGGTAGATTGCCATTGTTGAACTGATACATAAAAAATGATGTATAAAAATAGACAATATCAATCAGTTTCAGCAAGTTCAGTCTCTTAAAAAGAGGTGACGTGTGAGACCGATATTCAGAAAACGTAATTAATAATTCTGATAGCTTTCTTTTGTAAAATTACTAATGGTTGGATGTTTGACTTATATGTGTTCCCCCAAATCAAAACCGCATACGAGAGGAAAGGGTAAATAATAGAATAGTATAATTGTACTAGGATTTTGATAGGAACGAAATGACGGAGCTTTAGTAAGATCCCAACACTTCTTGATATTTTTTTTGACAATTCGTGCACATGATCCTTCCAATTTAGATGACCATCGATAATGACACCTAAATATTTTATACTAGTCTTTTCTTCTAGAGTTTTATTGTTAATTTTGAGGTTTATTGAATAACTTATCTTCTTTTGCGGAGGGCAAAAGATGACAAAATTAGATTTTTCAATATTTAAGGACAATTTATTGGCACAAAGCCATTCGTTAACATTGTAAAGTTGATTATTCAAGTTGGTTTCTAAACATTGAAGACTTTTATGTGAATAGAAAAGATTAGAATCGTCAGCAAAAAGGTTAAAATCTAAAATAGTTGCTGAGTTACTAAAGTCATTAATATATAATAAGAATAAGAGATGGCCTAGAACAGATACCTGTGGAATACCGCAGGTAATTGTCTTCAGGTCCGATGATGTATCACCGATAGAAACGTATTGTACTCTATCAGAAAGATAAGAGCAGAACCATGCAGTCCTTAACAACATCCCTTATGCCATAATACTCCATTTTTCGTATTAAAATTGAATGGTTGACAGTGTCAAATGCCTTTCTTAAATCCAAAAATAAACCACATGAAAATAACGTGTTTTCAATAGCGTTTTGTATCTTATCTGTAATAAGAAGAATAGCATGAGAAGTAGAACGGTTAGAACGAAAACCAAATTGTCCACTAAAAAGCACTTCATGTTTTTCAAGAAATTTTGTAAGTCTATTGTACATTAGTTTTTCAAGTATTTTATTAAATACAGAAAGTAGGACGGTGGTTCGAAATAACAGTTCTAGGTCCTTTCTTGTAAACAGGAATAACTCTAGCTATTTTCAGTTTACTTGGGACAATGCCGAGGGAAAAAGAGCAGTTAAATATATATGCTAAAACGCCGGCCACAAGAAACTTAACAATCTTTAGCAGTTTAGTAGGGATACTGGATGGCCCAACTGATTTACACGAATTTAAATTATTAATTTCTTCTACAACTTCACTAATAGTCACCGGAAACAAACCACAACTATTGCACAAGGGGTTGTTCATATACGCTCCAATAGGAGTATTAGCCACAGGAATTGCATTTGCTAAATTTGGGCCAATGGATGAAAAATAATTATTAAATGCAGTAGCAATGCTATGTTTATCTGTAACTTTTAAACATCCAACTTCTAGTGTAGAAGATATATTATTTTTAGTATGTTTCAAGGTTATCAACTCTTTAATTCCCTTCCACATTCCTTTAATGTTGTCTTTGTTAGTAAAAAAAATACCTTTTGTAATATATTTTTTTACTAATTACTAGTAGATGCTTGAGTTTATTTCTGTAGTATTTATATTTCGACGAAATATATTCATTATTCTTAGATTTCAGGTAAGATTTGTATAATTTATTCTTGATATTAATAAAAATCCTAAGACCCTTAGTTATCCATGGTTTGGCTCTTAACCGCGATTCTCTCTTGGATAATTTCTTTAGGGGAACATGTCTGTTAAGTGTTTCAGAAATTTTAGCATAAAACGATTCAAATAACGAATTTACATCTGTCTCAACAGGTAACACATCATCCCAATTAATCGACTGAACTTCAGCTAAAAGTGATTCCTCATTAAAATTTGAATAATCTCTTCTATATATTGGATATTTACAAGAGATACTAGAAAGCTCATTAATAATAAGGAAATTTTGGAGGTGATCTGTCAAGTCACTCAGCACATTTCCACTAGGCTAATAGTTTGATGCTCGATTGAGTTAAAAAAGATATTGTCAATTAACGTAGCTGAATGATCAGTAATTCTTAACAGCAGGGGCGGATCCAGACTGTAGCAACTGTAGCAAATGCTACAGTCAGATTTTCCTGCAAAAATATTTTTAATACTGAATGTCGTGATAGTAAAAATTCTTTATAGAAGTTTTCCAGTTTTCTCTATCATAAAAAAATTAAATTCCGTAACTTCGACCAGATGTCCACACGTATTTTGTGAGCTACGAATATAAAATTACGTTTTACGCGCTTATCTTAACCTGATTTTTACCCGAAACAACGCCCGTTTTTAGGGGAAATCACCTAAATTTATTGAACATCGTTCAAAAAGCGTTCAGAAAAGTGGTCTAAATATAGCGATTTATGACGTCAAAATGCTACAGTCAACTGGGGGTCTGACGTCAAAATGCTACAGTCAGCGGGGGATCCAGTTACTAAATTTAGCATTTTTGCTACAGTCAGATGAAGCAAACCAATCACAGTGCTGCAATGCGCCACAGTCAGCTACAGTCAGCTACAGTTGCGCAATTCGATAGGAACTTTAGAGCGATGTTATTTGGCTATCATTCATTCATTCATTCATTCATTGTTTCACACAATGGCGTTAAGATTTGCTACTGGACTTGTTCTGGATAAATTTGTTTGCGCTTTTAAAGAGCCGATTTCTTTCGAAGAAAAGAAGGAATAGCTCAGTCGACTAAAGCGCTCATGTGAGGATGCTATCGTGAGCAAAGTAAAGGCCGATCGCGAGGTATTTGTGTGATTTTTCGAAATTACAATTCCCAAACGCCGTGAAGGAGCGCGCTCCTTGAACCACGTTCCGGTCAAGCCGTAAAGCTTATGAAATACTAGAAATACATGCTTGCAGTAACCCCTCGGCCAAGCTGAACATTGCCAGATACTACATTCGAAAACATTACTATTGCTAATCTTTTTCATCACAAAATCGGCAATGCAAAGGTTGTAGGCGAGTCGGATATCTGCGTTCAAAGGAAATTTTTGGCTTAGAAAACAGAATTGGATCCTTGGCTCACACCCCTCTTCACGACGCAATCAAAGGCTATCGCCGTATGAAATCTTTTACTTGCCGTAATCACTTTGTTTTCCTTCATTTAAATGTGCCATTAAAATTTTGATCATTGCTCTAATAGTTTGGAAAGGAGAGTGGAAGGAAACAATATTATTTTGAGAAATTTATTTTGAAAGAATAAAAAATGGAAATTTTGTTTCGAGAAGAGGAAGCACAGTAGCCATGGCAACACGATTAATAATATAATTTAACTTCTTTTCTGGAGTACAAAACATTTAAGAGGAGAATTTTTTGTATGTCGCGTGTTTTCGATGAAAAGCGCTCAAAACCTACGCAATGCGAAAAATGACGTTGTCGCTGACGCGTTTGCTGTATGGCGTGAGCAAAATAGCAAAAAGATCAAAACCTTTGAGAATATCTGGAAAGCCGTTCAAAATCTGCTATTTTTTAAGGTAAGCGCTTTTAACTGCTCTAAATTAGGAGTGTAAAAACCTCGTATTTGTCTTTGGTAATAATTTGTGTAATTAGTAATATATTACTATTCTAATTTTTGTACTTCCGGTGTTATCAAAACAAGGAAGCCATTCAGAGTCAGTCAAAATTTAGTAAACATATATGTCGTAATTTTTATGCCATAAAGAGATAAAATAGTCTTTTTAAAAGAAGGAGACGTAGAAATAATGTGCAAATTATTTATCTTTTTGTTTTTTTTTACTATTGTTGTCTTGGCCAGACTCTTGCAATTCGCCATTTGCATATATTTATTTAGCGCGTTTCTTCCTAAAAACATGACGAAGTTATGCTGTCGGCTTCGGGAAAAAGAGCCTTCAAGTTCGAAACTTTATGTTAATATTGGTTTTTCATATGATTTTGACCCAAAAACAGTTTGTCATACAATTTTGACTCAAGAACATTTGTCAAAGCAAGTCCGTATATAAGCAATATTAATATAAACTATAGTCGATATACAAATAACAAAGTCCATGGTCAATGCCTGGACATCTAGTGAAAGACATTAAGTGATTTACACATGTAAATATGTTGTCACTTTTCCTTCAATCCAGATACGTAGTTTAGCAAGAATGGCTATTATGCCTGCAGATGCCAATGAGAAGGTATATTCATCTATGAGCAATTTTGCTTTCGCTGTTTTAATTTTTTTTTAAATCTCGCCGGACATGCAACAAAATTGTGTGTCATTTTGCTTAACTTAGTCCGTAACTGCACATTCTCCACAAATGATTACTCTTATCTTGAATTGCAGAGCATTCAAACTCTTAGAGCACTCTACGGCCAAAATAAGCCGTCCTCGAAAAGATTCAAGCAACTCAATTGTTTATGAAAGGGCAGAAATCTTTTCAGGTTATAGCGAGAGTCCTTAACGTTGCCATTGCTACAGCAGAGGTATATACAATCGACGGATATTGTTCTGGTGCCCCATTATCTTACGAAGACCTGGCATCAAAATTTAATCTAAATAATGAGGAAGTGGATATTATTGCTGCTGAGCTACGGAGAGAGAACGTTAGCTTAAGAATCGTTCGAAATGCACTCCAAAATGCATACAGTTACAACCAAATCAGGCTTGTGTTAGCTGCAATGATTCGTGGGGAAATATAGGCAGCCTACAATATATCAAAAAAAGACTTTCATCGATAAGACAAGTTTTTTTACAACTTATACTGTTTTAAATTAAAAAAAATATCTGTAACACAATTTGTGTATTTAAGAAAAGTAGTTTTCGTGAATTGTTTGTTGTATTATAAACTACAAGTTAACTACAAGTCTCTTAATACCTTTTCTTACTTTTCCATAGTCCAGGGAAAAGCATTTTCAAAC
Source organism: Trachythela sp. YZ-2020 (assembly GCA_016169945.1). Classification (NCBI taxonomy): domain Eukaryota; kingdom Metazoa; phylum Cnidaria; class Anthozoa; order Malacalcyonacea; family Clavulariidae; genus Trachythela; species Trachythela sp. YZ-2020. The sequence continues at coordinate 118,434 of JADLSH010000074.1, read as the reverse complement.
TGCCAGCACTAATTACATATCAGTCTTCCGTGAAACAGCATTCTGTAGAGATAACTGTGGAGTTTTTGACCACTTTACCGCAACCAAAAAATGTACTAGTAACGTTTTAGCGGTTTTACCGTGCATAGCAACCAACATAACAATAACGTGTTGAACCGGGAGCCTTTGCAAGGTCAGGAAAGGTCAATTTCTCTGTTTGTTCCACAAAATTTTAGAGTAGTACTAATTATTTTGAAGCGGCCAGCGATTTGAAAGGAATGCATTATTTTTATATCGTTGATTGTTTCTTCGAGACACACTGTGGCAAACCATTTTTGGTTCTATCATTGACATTTTACGGAATTGCTTTGACAAAATTTTCTTAGATAATGCACCGAGGCTATATCTGATCTCAAAGGATATATAAAAGGTCACAGACACAGCATATATGTAGAAGTTTCTATAAATACCGCTGTAGCATCGTGCATATGAATAGAAAATACATTAGGTTAGACTAGAGTTAGGGCTTAGAGTGTTGTCAGTGTCGGGATCAAAGAAAAACATATTAGAGCGTAAAACACAAAGTAAGCAACCAAAATCTGGAGAATTATGGGTAACAAGTCCATATCCTATCCACAAATCCTGGGATACCTAGGATTAAATAAAGTACTCAGTGTACACATAGGACATTGTCTTAAAACCAAAATCTGCGTATAAAGGTCTGGCCAAGACGAATTCTGAATTCAGGGAGAATGGTAATTGGAGGAAATTTTGAAACATTTTTATGAATTGAACTCAATAAAAATTGATACAATAAAAATACAATAAAATTTTTATTAACTATACAATTCTAATACATAGAGTTAGAGATACAAATTCCCAATATTTTTCTAGCTTGAAAATGGAACATGCACGACCAACAGAAGATATGTGCATCTTTTGCTTCAAAATAGCGTCATCTGAAAAAGAGAAAAGATACGTTACAACAGTAAATTACACACAATTAGGTTTAACGGATGCTGAATTCATCATAGCAAGAGACAAAATAATTTGCTCTGCATGTAGAATGTTGAGAATATTTCCGAAATATAAGGATAAGTGTCCCACATTAAACTGCAATACGCCAAGGAGAAAAATTAAATTACGTGAATTGAATTTAGCTGACAAAGAAGAACGCATCATTCAAGAAAAATTTCACGTTTCAAAGAACGAAAAGGTGTGCCGGGCCTGCTCGTACAAAATAAATAAATATATTGCGACAAGCTTGAAAGTAGATATTAGCAAATTAGCATCCTCATCACCTCCGCTCAGCAATAACATCAGCGGGAGAAATCAAGCGTCCAACAGCAGCAACTTTCAACACCACGATGCCTCATCACCTCCACTCAGCGATTACATCATCGAGAGAAATCAAGCGTTTACCAACAGCAACCTTCAACACCACGATGCCTCATCACCTCCACTCAGCGATTACATCAGCGAGAGAAATCAGCGTCGACCAACAGCAGCTTTCAACAGCACGATGCCTCATCACCTCCACTCAGCGATTACATCAGCGAGAGAAATCAAGCGTCTACCAACAGCAGCTTTCAACACCACGATGCCTCATCACCTCCACTCAGCGATTACATCAGCGAGAGAAATCAAGCGTCTACCAACAGCAGCTTTCAACACCACGATGCCTCATCACCTCCACTCAGCGATTACATCAGCGAGAGAAATCACGCGTCTACCAACAGCAACCTTCAACACCACGATGCCTCATCACCTCCACTCAGCGATTACATCAGCGAGAGAAATCAGCGTCTACCAACAGCAACCTTCAACACCACGATGCCTCATCACCTCCACTCAGCGATTACATCAGCGAGAGAAATCAAGCGTCTACCAACAGCAGCTTTCAACACCACGATGCCTCATCACCTCCACTCAGCGATTACATCAGCGAGAGAAATCAAGCGTCTACCAACAGCAGCTTTCAACACCACGATGCCTCATCACCTCCACTCAGCGATTACATCAGCGAGAGAAATCAAGCGTCTACCAACAGCAAATTTAACCATGGAGGAAGACCAAGGAAAAAGTTCAGCGAAGGAAGCGTATCTACGAGACGTAAAATAAAATCAAAGGCAAAGAACTTACTAAGTGAACTGGTTGACAAGTATGACCAGATATCGAAAGGGGAAGGATGGGAATTATTTGAAGATGTTTGTGATAAAATACCAATTAGCAGCACATCTGACAAGAAATTGCTCGACGTGGTTGATGGTATCGCAAAGGCTTACAAACAAGAACCGCCAGGACCCGCCGGAAAGACTAGAATTTTAAGCACTGTTGCAAACACTTTCTCTAACAAGGTTCTTCAAGCCAAATTTAACTGTACCAACTACGAAATCACACAAGCTCGTAGACAAGCCACTGAATATGGACCTGGGGTAACTCGGACCAATTGCCTTTGTAATAAAGATTGATAAACTTCCCTCTGTAATAAAAGAAGAAATCCAACTCATGATATCAACCAACATGGAAACTAATGTTATACTTGAACATGATACATTAATGTTTATGGATGACACTACATTATACGAGGTACTAGATGTCAGCCACCATATTTCTGGGAAGCAACTGGGTGGTGCTGAAAGTAAAGTTAAGAGCGTTTTAAGGTTTACTGAAGAAGATATGATGGAGTTAAATCAAACGAAATGCAAAGAAATGATAATTGACTTTCGAAAAAATGTAACTGTTATTCCACCGCTAGAAATCAATAGACATGTATTTGAAAGGGTTAAATGTTACAAATTACTTGGTTTATGGATTGATGACAATTTGAAGTGGTCAACTAACACATGCTATATTGTTAAAAAAGCGGTAAAAAGACTGTATTTTCTGAAGATGTTAAAAGGTTATGGTGCACCAAAGCAGGATTTAAAAGCCTTTTATATGGCTGTCATAAGATCGACACTTGAATATTGTGCTAAAATTTGGCACGGAAACTTAACCAAGGAACAGTCTACTGACATAGAACGAGTTCAGAAGCGTGCGCTTAGGATAATTTGTCCTGGTCTGACTTATGAAGAAGCATTACTGGACTGTAACCTTAAAACATTAAAGGCTCGCAGAGAAGAGATGTGCGGAAACCTTATAAAAACAATGACAGACCCTAGACATAGATTACACAGTTTATTGCCAGAAACAGTTAATCAGATAAGACAGAGACAAACTAGATCAAATGGAGAAAAACTGTATAATTTTAGATATCGAACTGAACGATTTAAAAATAGCCCAATTGTGTATGGGATTGAATGTTTTAACCGAACGCTGGAGTCGAAGTAAATTTATCGAATTCTATCAAAAAATTTTCAAATTTATTTAAGATTACTTGTAAATATTAACTCTTAACATTAGTCTTAGTATATTTTTTATACAGTTTAAATGTAATTCACATTGTAAATTAGTATTTAGTATTTACTATTTAATGTGAAATTCTAGAAAGATTAAAAAGATTAAATTGAAAAAAAACACCACAAAAGAAGAATAAATTTGTTACGAAATACAGACTTCCACTTGAAGACCTTGAGTTTGTCCTAAATTTTATCCACCACCCAGATAATACGGTTCCATCTTCACACAGGATGGCCTCGTGTGACGGTAAAAAGTCATCTTGGATTTCAGATCTTCATGGTGGAGGTAAACTACCCGTTCTGTGGTTGAAAGACGGAAAGCATCATCTTTACGAGAAATACAAGGAAGAATGTTCCAGGCAAAGTTGCAGACCAATAAGTAGAACGAAATTCTTGGAGGGACTAAATGCTGGAAATTTTAAAGAAATGGTGGAAATGGCTGGCTTATGCAACATTTGTGACGAGGTGGGAGCACGAAATTTTGAAAGTTTGGACGCACTATTGCTTAACCTCGACGAGGAGATCAAATCGCAAAAACCAAATCCACGCTTGGAAGAAGAAAATCCCGAAGTCGACTTTGGCCGAGGCGTTGTATCCCACGTTGTGACCATGGTTGAGTTACCAAACCATGAAGACGACAAGCAGCAAATCCACCCGCTTCCTTACGACTGTCAATTCTGATGGTGGAAGTAGAACCTCATCTATCCGATCTACCGTTGTCACAGGCGCTCAGAAAGAGATTGAAAGGTTTCAAAGGTCATCTACTATCAGATTTCCAACACTCTCTTAGCAGTACGTCAAATACGCCTTGCCACTGTATGACCTGGTTGCTTGAAACGGAACCCAAAATGTAAAGACCATGACGAAATATGCAACAAATGCTTCGAGAGATATCTGTTATTTCAAGATATGCAGAATATGTCTACCAGTAATCTACCCAAAGAAAGAACGGTCCACTACATAGAACTACTTGATGGTATTGAATCGAAGTCACGGATATACATAGCTCATCTTGTTCGCGGCAAGTACCAAAAGCAAGAATTTTTGAAAGCCATAAATACGCTTGGTTCTGGCCAAACGATTGCAGTGTGTGATTATATGATGAAGCTATTGCTACAAAAGTTCCGGGAGCCACAAAAGGATTGGTACGCCAAGAAGGGAGTCTCTGTCCATGGATGTATGTTCTTCTTTCGTTCTGAAAATTCGTCTGAAATTCAGATCGAAATCCATGATTTATTTTCAAATGGGGACTGTACACAGAATTGGTTCTTTACAGCAAGCGCATTTGAGGCGTCCTTCAGAAATTTTCAAGCTCGTCACCCTGCCATTCATTCAGTTTCGATATGGTCTGACAATGGACCTCATTACCACAACACATCTCTAATGTTATGGCTGATGCGGCTACCCGAATTTTGTCCACTGACAGTAGATAAATATTCGTTTTTCGAGGCACAAAAAGGGAAGACAGCATTGGACGCACATTTCGCAACCTTCAAATTTGTACTGAGAGCATGGATGAAACGAGGGAACAACATTCAAGTTAGTGAAGACATCACAAATGGTACTAAAGACCACTTGAAAGGCACCCATGTATACGAAATAAAGATGAATCGTAACTTAGAACCACCGAGTGCAAAGACATGGGCAGGAATAACCGGTTACAGCGAGTTCATTTACCATTACCAAGACAAAGTTTGTGAAAAAATAGAAGTGAAAGAACAAACAAATGCAACCGAAAGCAAAACTCTTAAGAAAAGTAAACTTTTCAAGTTATGGCCTTCCTACCTAAGTTCCAAAAGCACATCCACTGGAGTCACATCTGCTTTCGATATGGACGAATCTCAAAATAAGGTCCCACGATTTGAACACAAACCAAAGGAGAAACGTATTAGGCAAAAGAAAGGTATGGCAACGTCAGTGCATGAAGATATAACAAATCCTGGAAGAAAATGTCCTTCGTGCTCAAAATTCTTTTTACGTCACGGATCATTGGAACGACATATCGGATGCAAGACCTGCGTCAGAAGATCAGAAGTCCCACGAGCAAAGCATGCTAGGGTGAGAGCTGCACTCAAATCACAGGCAGTCGGAATTACATCCACTACATGTACCTTGGGATTAGAAAGAAGGAAACAGAAGATAAGTAAGAAGGAAAAGTTGATAGACATTTGGGAAAACGAAGTAAAAGGAAGTGCTAGAAAGGCAACAAACCAGAAAAGAAAAAGGGGAAAATTCACAGAAGAGCAGAAACGAGTAATGGAAAAATGTTTTGATGAAGGAGAATATGACAAGAAAAAGCGTTACACAACTTCATCTTGTCAGAAGTTAATGTTGGACAAGTTGGGACATCTGTTGGCACCAACAGAGAATCAAATTTCCAGTTACTGGAGTAATTACAGGAAAAGAAAAAACAAGAATGCACAAGAAAAGCAGAACAAAAAAAAGAAACTTAATTAAGTACGATTCTTAAGATTAGGAAAGATTCTGAAGCTTGGGAAAGATTCTGAGCTTCAACATTTTTAAACAAACTGAAACAACTTAATCCTGCAAACTTGATAGTCAAGTGTGGGCAGTGGTTTCCAAAAATTAAACCTTAAAAGGGCTTTGTAGAGTTCACTGCCTCTTTACTTATCTTACAGGCATACAGTGAACTATACGCAACTTTTAAAGTTTGATATTTTGAAGCAAGTTAAGACCACGTACATATTGTCCTCATTCAAATTTCGTACGTAATAACTTTTGTGGTATTTAAATCGAAAAAATATATATTTACATATATAAGTACCACTCCAAATCGCTTTATTTTGGTACTTTTTCCAAGCTTATATAGACAACTCAATTGTTAAGTGCATTGGAGGGCTGCAAAAACATTCCTAAAATAAAAAAATTTGGTGACTATAACAGTCATGTACACTATGAGATCTGATGCCATATTACAGTAATCAAATCAAAATTTCTCAATATTCAACCCAAATTTTCTCTTCGGCATACCACTCCAAATCTCTTCATTTTGGTATTTTTTTCAAGCTTATATAGACAACTCAATTGTTAAGTGCATTGGAGGGCTGCAAAACATTTCTAAAATCTAACATTTTGGTGACTATAACAGTCATGTACACTATGAGATCTGATGCCATATTACAGTAATCAAATCAAAATTTCTCAATATTCAACCCAAATTTTCTCTTCGGCATACCACTCCAAATCTCTTCATTTTGGTATTTTTCAAGCTTATATAGACAACTCAATTGTTAAGTGCATTGGAGGGCTGCAAAACATTTCTAAAATCTAACATTTTGGTGACTATAACAGTCATGTACACTATGAGATCTGATGCCATATTACAGTAATCAAATCAAAATTTCTCAATATTCAACCCAAATTTTCTCTTCGGCATACCACTCCAAATCGCTTTATTTTGGTACTTTTTCCAAGCTTATATAGACAACTCAATTGTTAAGTGCATTGGAGGGCTGCAAAACATTTCTAAAATCTAACATTTTGGTGACTATAACAGTCATGTACACTATGAGATCTGATGCCATATTACAGTAATCAAATCAAAATTTCTCAATATTCAACCCAAATTTTCTCTTCGGCATACCACTCCAAATCTCTTCATTTTGGTATTTTTTTCAAGCTTATATAGACAACTCAATTGTTAAGTGCATTGGAGGGCTGCAAAACATTTCTAAAATCTAACATTTTGGTGACTATAACAGTCATGTACACTATGAGATCTGATGCCATATTACAGTAATCAAATCAAAATTTCTCAATATTCAACCCAAATTTTCTCTTCGGCATACCACTCCAAATCGCTTTATTTTGGTACTTTTTCCAAGCTTATATAGACAACTCAATTGTTAAGTGCATTGGAGGGCTGCAAAACATTTCTAAAATCTAACATTTTGGTGACTATAACAGTCATGTACACTATGAGATCTGATGCCATATTACAGTAATCAAATCAAAATTTCTCAATATTCAACCCAAATTTTCTCTTCGGCATACCACTCCAAATCGCTTTATTTTGGTACTTTTTCCAAGCTTATATAGACAACTCAATTGTTAAGTGCATTGGAGGCTGCAAAACATTTCTAAAATCTAACATTTTGGTGACTATAACAGTCATGTACACTATGAGATCTGATGCCATATTACAGTAATCAAATCAAAATTTCTCAATATTCAACCCAAATTTTCTCTTCGGCATACCACTCCAAATCTCTTCATTTTGGTATTTTTTTCAAGCTTATATAGACAACTCAATTGTTAAGTGCATTGGAGGGCTGCAAAACATTTCTAAAATCTAACATTTTGGTGACTTCATTGCACACTACTTTTAAATTCTGATTCCACATTACAGTAATCAAAACAATTTTCAACATCAGTTTTCTTTTTGGCATACCATTCCAAATCTCTATAATTTGGTATTATTTTCAACCTCATACAGACAAAACGATTTCTACAAACGATTTTGCAGAGTTGCAAAACATAATGAAAGAAAACAATTTCTAGTAACTATACATGTAGTATATTATGCAGTGCATTTTTAAGACACAGTTGAGAAATCAGCACACAGCCTGTCAGCCTATAAACCAGTGCACTTCAAGCAATGTTTTCAGTTCGGTCAATTGTATTCAAAAGGACAAGCAAATATTCAGAAGTCAAGGCAAAACCAGAATTAGATTAAGAAAGGCACTTAAGATATATAATACAAATTTATACAACATACCTTTGTACTATCCAGTGTCCAAAATATATATGTACAGACTTGAGACTATATACCCATGGGTCATGGATTTTGACAGAGCTAGAATGTACAACATTCCACTATATGCGATTTTCATCAATTATTCTCGAATGCACATTGATGGAGCTAAATTTAGAAAGGGCAACAGACCAAACCAATTTTCTTTTATAAACTTCTAACTATGTGGAAAAAGTATCTCAGTATCTGATGTATCTCTCATTGTTGCCATCGGCTCCGTCCTGTTAGTGATTTAGCAGCCATATATATTCCGTTAAAAGTGATCTAAATTCTTCATTTTTGTGTGGATAAAAATATTCTGCAAGTCTTGCTTCGAACCTTGTAGAGACCGGCAACAGAAATACAGAATTAATCTCAATTGAAGAAAATAGCCGCCATCTTTAATTATGACCAGAGAATTACGACATTGCTTCCAAAACATTGAATGTAATGACGTCATAAGTTTTGAGCGCAAGTTACGCGACATTGAAAAAATTCTCCTCTTAAACAGGTTACAAAAACTACAAAAATAATTAAAATATTAGTTGTTTTAGCCATACAAATCTGAGATATATGGTGAGGTATGTTCTTATGCATTCTATAAGCTTCAAATGAATGTTTAAATGCAACCTTGCGTTCACTAAAACGTTTCCAAAAGTTTATAAAACTAAACTGCCTTTTACTGATAAATTAGTTTTTGAAATGAAATCAGATGAAAATATACAAATTCTCTCGTGTGAAACGATTTCGCTTTCCTTTTAAGTTGGAACTTTTTGATGACATAAAATATAGGATACTTTAATTGGAAAAAAAATGAAAATCTGTGGAAATAAAACAACATTTTTACGGCTATATTAAAAATACATCAACAATTTAATATAAGAAACTTGCCATATTTTTTCGACCATCTATCTCTATTTATCCTTTTTTATAAAGTATAAACGATAAATTTGTTCCGCCGCTTTTCCTGAAGTCCCAAAAAGCGATTTATAAGTTATAATTCAGACTTACTGATATGACTTACTCATGTTTGTTTTTATAATTCGCTCATTCCACTCCTAACAAAGATTAGTGAGATGACCACCCATCATTCCCATCACACCCATGAAACATAGCCATGCGCCCGCAAAACTTGATGAACTTTGGATTTCCCATTGCTTTCCTTTTTCCCCGGGTGTAAATATCCGAGCGGAATTAGTACCCTCGCACGGCGCTTCGCGCCGGCTCGGGAATTAATATTTTATGTCCTACTTGTAAATATTCAGTACCTTGTTTAGAATTAAGTAGTTTCATTCATTGAATAATGATTTTTGCGGAGATAAACAGTATATAATGTAATCTCAAACGCTCCGTGCCAGTGTTGGTGTCGATATTAAGTTAATAACAACACAAAGCTTCGGATTGAGAGGGATTAAACTGAAATATACAAGCCAACCATACCTGAAAAATACAAGCAAAACCGCGAAGTTTGGGTTGTATCTTTCGGTAGTTGAATAAGGGCATAACATGAGTTTTGGAGGGCATATTGTTTATTTTTGGCCCGCGTAGTAAAATTTTCGCCCGAGCGCAGCGAGGGTGAAAATTTTACTACGCGGGCCAAAAATAAACAATATGACCCGACAAAACTCATGTTATTAACATTATTATCAATATAGAAGAACAAATAATTATAAATATATAACATAACACCAACACAATATGTGAATGTGAATGCTTTTAACAATAGGGAAAAACAGTTAACAATGCATTAAAATATATAAAATATAAACTGGAAGAAGTTTATGAAAAGACAAACGGGCTAAATATTACCGCTATTTGTAAAAGAAACTATAAAAAGTTTCCTGCGGTTCAGTGAGCTAAGCCTAAGGCTATTTACTCACTGTCAGAGTCACTGTCTATCACGATTCTACGGCGCTTTGTCTCTGCGGCCTGTTCGGTGGACTGCGAAGATGCTGTAGTGCCTTGCCCTTGATAAATGTTTACAGTTCCTATTTGAATATGTTGTCTACAGTGTGGATACGGTTGGAGTAAAGACAAAAACTCACTGTGATTGAGTGTCGAATGCACAGAGGATGTTGTGGCGGGAGATGAAATGCTCGACGACATACTAGACTTTAGTTTTTTAGATAAGTTGCTTTTGTTGTGTTTTTTGCTTGAGCCTTTTTCTCCATCTCGTCAAGAGCTTCCTTATCAAGGTCAGAGCTCTGGCTTAAAACATTTATATTTTCGTCTGTTGAATTCACGCTAGAGCTAGCCATATTTAATTTCACAACTTTCGTCTCTTGAAAGTTGAAAACACCGTGAAAGCCCGAGAGCAGTCAGAGCAGTCGTTATTGACCAATCATATGCAGGGCAAAAGACACGTAATTACCGCCCGTTCGATTCGTTATCGGCCCGCGCTTGCGAACGTTTTGAAGAGGGCGGCTTCCCATTTGGCCTTCTATATTGATAATAATCTCTGTTAATCCGAAGCTTTCTTTCAGTATATAAATGTGTCTGTTTGCCTTAAATATTATATATCGTACTGCCCATTGATTTTATGCATTGATTATAATTGTGTTTATATATGATACACATGTGCGGTATGATATTAAATTACATATAAATATTATGTAGGGAGGAAGGCAAGTCTTAAACTTTGTATACAGTAAATAAGAATGTAGATCTAACCTAAAATATGACCTTCAGTTATTGTGTTTTTTGTAACTTTTTGTCTAAAATATGGCCTTATTAAGGTGAAATTTTAGAACAGAATTCGATGCTCAGAATGCAGGAAATGGCGTTTCCGGGGTTCAAATTTCAAATATTTTCCGGGGGGGCATGCCCCCGAACCCCCTATGTATGCGTGTGCCTCCTAAGTTGAGAATTATGCTACAGTCATATTTCAGGCTGGATCCGCCCCTGTTGTTGGTTTGATTATATGAGGCTGAAAGCAATAGGATGCCAGAGTATTAATAAACTCATCAGTAGCTGAGTGAGAATCAAAATTTAATAAATTTAGATTGAAATCTCCCATCGAAATACACAATTTAGATTCAGTTGAAATCTTATCAATAACCGCAGTAAAATAGTTAATGAAATTGTCAACATCCCAATGGATGGCGATAAACTGCGGAGAATAGAATATTGCGGGACTTACTGTGTACTTCAATCCATAAACATTCAAAATCCTCAGTCAAAGAGCTGAGATCTTCACGCAAATGAAATTCAATACTATCTCGTACATAAAAACCAACGCCACCAGCATTACTCATACTTGGCTGAGAAATAAATTGGTATTCCGGGATGATTAAATGATTTAATGGGTCATTATAAACATTTATCTTAGTTTCGGATAAGCCTATTAAACTAAAATTATGATGTAAATCAGCTAGAAGTGTTCAAACCTAGGCAAAGCCTCAAGTTGATCATGACTAAGACTTATAACTTGACGAAATTGTCAATAATGACAATTAGAGATGATAGAGACACAGAATAGAGATGAGCAGAAAGCTCACTCACGTCGGAACCTTTGACGTTTTTGTGCCCACGCATGTCACTCCGCGCATATCCGTCGCCATGTTGAAAGAAAGCCTTCCACGGCGTGTTCAACGTTTGTCTAGGCATTGCTATTATGCATGTGCAGTTGTACTGTAATGTACTTTGGATATTGCTTGTTAGTTAACATTTGATGCATCAATAGTGTATTTTCAGTCTACAATTGTTGAACTGACCGAAGTTTAATCTTCAGTTCCCTTGCCAGCTGTTTTATAAGACAGCATTAATGTTGAGTAAACTTCAACATGAACATAGAAACATTTTCCTCAAGACATTCCTGTCTAGCAGCTTGATGAATAATGACAGAGAACTTCTGTATAGTACAATGACTATTTCATGATACATGTATATTGTACTTCTTATAAAAGGATTTGAATATCTTTCTAGTGTTTGTGTGTCACTGATGTTTTTTATCAAGAGATGCCAAGTTTCGTCAACAATAAACTGAATTCTAGTTGATCCTCAATATAATATTCTATTCACAAGTACATGAAAATGATGAAATGTACATTTTCTCTTTACACATTACGCTGCAATATTACCCAATGCGCTCAACTTTGCTATATTACTCTGTGATGCCATACGACTTTACTTGCTAAGGGCAACCTTTTGGGTGTTAATAGGTTAACTAAACAATCTCCCCATGTCTTTTGCTAATCCACTAAGTCGCAATGTGCCTAACATTGTTTTTACTCTGTCTAATGCCAGAAGTAGAAGCTCACCAACCCTTTTCATAAAAGATCACCAACCCTAATTTTCTTTAAATGCAAATAGTAATAGTTTAAGATGTGGGCAAAATGAATAAATGATGGCTGAAGTTCCCTTGTCACAGGGGATGTCGTTTGCAGGGTATATTGATTTGTTATATCTCGTTATTAGTAAGTCTATCATTATATCTCATTGTTTGTCTGTTAAGCTGTGTTTACACTACAATACTATACCTGAGCTACGACCGACTTAAAGCAGTTAGATGGGACAGACTTGTGACTGACCTGAAACCATGATTTCAGGTCAAGCATTTTGGGTGGCCTAAAACCTGCTTTGGCAGTTGTTTTTTTTGGCATTACAACAGTTTAAAGGTGTGCCACAATGTATCAATTAGGTTGCTAAGGCTTCACACAGGTCAATAATATCTAAAGGTGAAGCACAAGTCAATAGACACCTCCACCCATAAAGCACTACAAAAGATAAAAAATGTATAGCCATTTTGTTGACAATACTTTGAAGTTGACAATATTTACCATACTAGGAATATTTATATTGTAGACCATTTATTGGCAAAGATTTAGAAAACTTACAGTTAGAAAATGTTCACCAGTTCTTTATTCAATTTTCTCATATTTATGAAGTAGAAGTAAAGTGAAACAAGTTGTAATTTCTACGCATTTTAAAAGAATCTTGACCAGTTTCTTTGCTTGAGTAATTTCTTCCAAACTGCAGGAGACAATATGTTATATTGCAATGGCAGAAGTATTATATTCCATTATGTAAAGCATTTGTGAGACCATTGGACACCTCAAAAGTAGTCAACACCAGACAACATACTTCAAACACTTGAAATAGATCTATAATTTCTTTAATTGTTGACTGAATTTACACTGAATTGGAATTCTTTCATGGACAGCAAGTTTCCTACTTTCAAGAGGTGTGGGTGAAAGTCACCAACTAAAACTAAAAAAAAATTTACATTTAAAAAGTCTATAGTGTAGAATAAGATTACTTTTATAGTTTAGTTGGCAAGTCGTCGCCATACGTTGGCGAAATTCCACGCTAAAAGTTGGTTTGCCTTCCAGCAACAATTAAATCAATTGCCTACCTTCTCTTTAAATGGTGTCAAAGAAAAAGGAGTATCGTCCAAATATTCGTGCAGCGACAGCGGTTTTTGTGGTTCCATTTCGTTTTCCGCCATATTAACTCCAGTAAAATTAACTCAGGAGGCTTTCTTTTAACATGGCGGCCAAATCGGAAGTCGACTGATAATTTGGCACACTTTGCACCCCTGAGTGAACTTTCTGCTCATCTCTATTCTGTGATAGAGCATTTGCAGCTATATTGTTCTTAACTGCCGGAGTCGATGGTATAAAAATCTTAACTACATTTTAACAACTCGTTTTGTAGTTAAATAGTAGTTAACTCTAAAATTCGCGATTCTGATTGGTTTACTTTCGCACTAACTACAGTTAACTTTAACTACTTTTTTATACAACCGGCCCCTGGTGTATGTTTTGCTTTAAAGCAATAGTAAATTCCAAACAAATCAAGACTAGCTTGCGAACAAAATCCATTAATGTTTTGTTCTTGCAAGACTGTTTGTTAATAACATGCACTAAGGCTTAATTATCCGGGAAGGAAAGAATTGAGCGATTGCAAATATTTGCTCCCCATAAGTGCAGACTTAAAACAATTGAATAAAACTAAAAAATCACACTACTGATGTTTGCCCAATTATCAGGCCATTTCCCATAGCACAAGTGATTCGCAAAAATTACTCGGAAATCTAAAGCCCCTGAAGCATCGGTAAGGAGGTTTAAGGTGTCTGACGACAACCATCTATTATCTATAAAGAAGTACTTTCCATTAAAATTTCAAATCCTTCTTTACCTCTTTATTAAGACGAATAAAATGATTTACTAATTTTATGCAAATTGCCAAGTCAATTAATCTGCAGAGGAATGCTCGAGCTGGCCTTCCAACAGAACATGCAAAGTTAAGAAGGCCATGGCTCTCTCAGTGTGACCTTTGAAATAGTCGCAATACATTTATCAATATTTTCTCGTGGCAATCGTGCTACAGAAAGTAATGTGTCCAATTGTATTCCGGCAAAACACAACTTTGTTGAAGGGCCACAAGTTTTATCTGGTGCCATGGGAATGCCCAGATAACCGTGCACAAACTTAGAAACAGGTGCAAACGATATCGATCCCCACACAATTTCTCAGTCAGCGCTGTTACATCAAGTATATGTAGCATGTGCTGAATACTTAGTTTGTTTTGTGCTATCCATTAAACTGCTGTGCTAAATCTCTCAAATGTTAAAAACAGGAACTGGAACAACCCATTGGCATACAACGATCGTAATAATAAAGCCCTTTCCACACTATTCTTAATAATGGATAATCGTTTGGATGAATGGATAATAGCCGAAAAGCGTTCTTGATATCTGCTTCTGCTAAAAAACACCATAGACCTAACTGTTTAATAAGCTTAATTATTAATTTAATAAATTGCACTGCGCACAATTGTCACTTTCATAAACTGTTTATAATGTATTTATCCTGATATTTAGTTTTCTGTAATATTTTATGTATTTTGTGTGTATTTATGTAAATGTGCGAATCTCAATAAATCTCTAAATCTCTTTAATAGCATCATCAATAGTGGAATAGGACATAGTTGAATGCTCGTGAGCTATGCCATCAATGATAGATTCCACTTGTGGGTGTGAACGATAGTGAATAAAACGAAACTCCCCCAGGTGTTTTCTTGGGAACAACTCCAATTGGAGAGGGCCGGAATTCAGAAAAGGGTGGTTTAGAATAAGGACCAGATAGACGTGAAGCTGCTAAAATTTTAGCATCAACAGGCCATGGGATTATTCAAAGCAGCAACCTTTTTAAAACAAAGGTTTACGGGTACCCGTATAGTGCGAAGGAAAACCTTCAATGAAACCAGAAAGAAATTGAATTAACGAGATATTATATCCTTCAAGGAAAAGTACTCAGCGATCAATTTTTATTGGGGTGGGGAGCTGCTTGCCTGATAGATTGTGTGGTTTTGCCCGGAGGTTTGCCTGGAGCTGCACTTTGTCGTAAAAGTCGAAAATTCTCATCATAGAATTTCCAGTTGAAACCCTTTCAAGCTAAATCTTGGAATAATTTCACCATACTTCATTAACCCAGGAGAAACGGCGGAACCGGGAAAACGGCGAATTTAGACGCCAACAAGAACATGAAAAGATTAAGCCTGGAGCCAACCACCGATATTAAAAATCTTTTGGTTCCGGTTAATTGGCTCAAGACAATTAATTGGTACCCTCCAAATTTCTAAATGATAATTGGAACTTAGTGTTATTGTTGTTATCGGATAGAAGCAAACTAAAATCCACAAATTCATTGTTCCGAATTTTTGCCTTAATTTATCAGGCACACAAGCATCAATTTCCACACTACATGGCTGGAAAACATTACTTGGTAAGGAAAGGATAATTCTGAGTAATACCTGCAATTGCCTCATTGATCTGAGAACTGATTGCACCGGAGACGTCTTGCATGGAACCTTGGGCAGTTTCATCCTGAACATGGTTGACTTGTACCATTAATAATAATAATATTTTAATTATCCATCTTAGGACAAGAAATACAATGGATTTACAAAATTAAATAGTGCTATGATTACAATTAAAAAGATATTTACTATATATGATAGGTAAACTTAAGATTGTGTAAAAGGTTCAAAATCAGTTTCATAAAATTACTTGGTTACAGCATCGCGGCATAAACGAGTTTTTGTGTCTTTCTGTTTTGGAAGAGATTTGGTACTCTTTAAAACCTCCGCGCAAACCATACGGATTGACTATCTTTTCTGGCAGAAGCTTGTGACATGGATGGTCTGGGTCTCTACATATCCGTTCAAACTCACGATTTGCTGCACAACCTCTTCTATCTTCTAAGGTTGGTAGGGAGTCATTTCTCAAACCTAATATTCTTAGGCTTCTCAATTGTACCTTTTCCACTTCACTTTGCAAATATCCCGGTATGCCACACCAGACTGGACTAGCATACTCTAGGATAGGTCTAATCTTTGAGATGTAGGTAGTAAGACCAACCTCTGCAGGCAGATGAGCTTTTTTACACTGCCTCAAATGGTAAAGTCTTTTGTTTGCTTTACGCGTGATTTGCTCAATATGTTCGTTCCATTTCATGTTGTTTTGACACCAAACACCAAGTAGTTTTTACTCTTTTAATAGCAGCATCTCCTATTTGGATTGGAGGTGGTTCTTGAACAGAATTTGTAAAGCATATCCACATGTCTTTAGTTTTCTTAGAGTTTAGTTCCATTTTGTTTGTTTCGGCCCACTTACACACACAGTCTATTGCGACTTGCATTGAGCTGTATGTACCTTGTTCGACTAGTTGGTCCTGAGTGCAATCATCAGCGTATTTATCCGTATCTATATTCAGATTATCAGGGATCGAGTCTTCCAAATCATTTATATGTACATTAAAAGTGCTGGCGAAATTACTGAGCCCTGTGGAACGCCACAAGGGCAGCTGGCAGTTGACGATAAGATTCCGCTTAAATTTACCTGTTGAGTTCTTCCCGTGAGAAAACTTCTAATCCATAACCATAATGATTTGTTAATGTTCATATGCGCAAGTTTTTCAAGTAAAATGTTGTGGTTCACCAGGTCGAAGGCCTTCCGAAAATCTAGTAAATCATCATGTACGCCTTTTCTTCCAGTTAGAGAGTTGTCTGTAGCATTGTACCATTTTTGAGTCATAGATATTAAGGCAGTTACAGTAGACCGTCCGTGGGTAAATGCATGTTGGTTATTTTTAACCTTGAGATCCGTGCCATTCAGTTGGAGTTGAAGTTTATATAGGACTTTGGCCATCTGGGGAAGTACTGAGATCTGGCGGAAATCATTATCTATATCACGTGGATTTGGGACCTTAGCTACAGGTGTTATTAAGGCATGTTTGTATAGTGATGGGTACTGACATTGATTGATACTACATGTGACAACATTATGTACCACAGGTGCAAGATCTTCCGCGAAACGTTTGAGTAGCCAAGCCGGAATCTCGTCCACACCAGTCGCTTTCCTTGAATTTAAGTGTTTTAGACAACTTTTGACTTGACCAATTGAGGGCAGAGGTGGCGGTGTTTCTTTAAGCAGGTGATTTACTTCATCAACGTCCAATTTATTTTCGTTTCTCAGATTTTCCCAAGGTTTAGTAAACACAGATTGTAGTTTTTCAGCTGCCTCTTCAGTTTCTATTTCAGGGATGTGCACCCTGGAGTTTGTAGCATTGTTCGCTCCAATAAGAGCATTGATTGTCTTATACCACTTTGCTGGATTAGACGAGCGGAAGTCTTTTGCTTTAGAATTGTAATACCTGACTTTGGCTTCTGATATTAATCTACGAACAGACTCGCATAATTGATTGTACCGAGCTGTATCACCGCGGGAAAATTCTCGTTGTCGCTGTTTGATTTTAGTTTTAATGTAGCTAGTCATCCACGGTTTATCGGATTGATGGACCCGAACTGTTTTCTCAGGAATTGTTTCTTCAATTATCTCCGTCAAGGTGGAACTGAAATTCTTTACTTTCTCATCTATGTCTTGAGCTTCGTACACCGTTGTCCAGTCTTCCTGAATAATCTTCAAACTAAGAGCATTGAGATTTCCAGTTGTCAAGTGCCTAATTCGTTTGGAATTGGCCGGCGTCTTCTGCTGCTCCTTTGGAGTCAGGAGTAGACATTGATGGTCAGAGCGGCCAATTGGAGGTAGGTGCTGAACTGGGTTGAACCTACTATGCATGTTAGTATAAAATTGATCCAGAATGTTATTGCCTCTCGTTGGAGCTGTCACATGTTTTTTTAAGTCAAAACGATTACATAGGCGACTTAAGTTTAATTTATTAAAATCACCTGCAATTACAATTCCGCACGATGGTCTATCAATTAGGAAGCTATCAAGGCAGGTTGTAAGGTATTCGATCATGTCATTATTGTTCTCAGCAGGTTGCCCCGGAGGATGATACACCACTCCAACAATTATTGAACTATATGGTCTTGGGGTTCTAGGAGGCTTCAGTAATAACCATAGCACTTCTTTGTCGCTGGTTTCTGTTGTCATCAAGCGAGTGGCCGGAATACTAGAGTGTACATATGTGAGCACCCCGCCACCAATGGTGGTTCTGTCCAAGCGAAAGTTTTTGAACATAGGGCCAATCGTTATTGCAGAGTCAGGAATGGCTTCGTTCAACCAGGACTCAGTGATTAAAACTACTTCTGGTTTATTTATAGCAACAACAGCAGATAGTTCGTCTATTTTATTAGTTATGTGACATGCATTTAATAGTAGAAAGGTAGGGAGCTTGGATTTCGAGGAATGCGGGACGACAGTAGGAATTTCAATAAGGTTATATCGGCTCCTTCTTATCGTGTTATTTGGTCCCGAGATCAAACTAACGTCTATTCTATTTCTATTGTCTAATAAACTAACGTCTATTCTATTTCCATTGAGGGGTTCTGGCTTTTGTTGGGTATGCCCGATGTAGTAGCAGATTCTTCATTGGTGGTTGATATACGTCTGGTAATTTCGGCTGCTACCCGATTAACGAATTGCTCAAGCAACTCTGGTGTCAAGGTTACCGGTTGCTCCGTCACACTTGTGGGCTGACTAGTCGAACTGCCTGGAAGCGATGCTGAACTCTTAGACTGCGCTGTTGTCTTTCTTCCTGCCTTTTTTCTCGTGGCAACTGCAGAGGCTCGCTTCGGCCTTTTAGCTGCACGATATTCCTCCACAGACTGACACTGACGCTTCGCTCTTGGCGTTTTCTTTGGTGGCATGTTGACGACGAGTTGACTAAAATTCAAAAGTCAAATTACATTGTAAGGAAATAATATGGTAACCAAGGAATTATAGGAAAAGCTCCCCTGGTACGGTTATCAAATTTATGTAATCTATGCCAAAATCCGCAAAGAAGTTATAAACCTCGCTGGAACTATGAAACAACATGAAACAAGAATAACACTGGAATAACAATCAAACAATAAACACAAACCAAAATGTTATGAATGAACCTCACTGGCACTGTGGAACAATACGAAGCACGCCAAACGGTTGTAATAGTTAACCTGCACGAGAACGAACTAGTAGCCTCATTAATAGAACGATAAAATCGTGTGCATTCGTATCGTCGACTTATAGTATTGGCTAAGACAAACTTCATCATAATACTCGTTCGTTGTTTGCGAATACTAATAGAGAGTTTATATGATGTAGGGCGGCAACGCCAACGACGACGGGCAAAATAAATGCATTGAAATAAGTGATTGTGTTGTCTTGTATTATCAATCGTATGTATTTAATACAGTTTGTGGAAGCTGAGATAAGGGCTTTTTGGTAGAGAAGATTTCTACATCAGCACTGAGCTAATTTTCTGAGTACCGTGCACTTCTCGCAGCTTGAAGTGCAGAGGTTGTACACAAGACGTAAACATCTGTGGTTTACCGTTGTAGACAGAGCGAGGACAATGTCTAAAACTCCCATGGTATTTAATTATTATTTATTTTCTTAAATACTATAAATATCATTGTATTTATAGCCGTCGTCGTCACGTTGCCGTCTTAAATAGTAAGGTCTCTAATAAGGTGCCGATGAAGAAGTAGAAGAAGAGTATTTATTTATCCCTTTTTGAAAAGCTATTTACATATTGAATTTAAATTTTGTAGGGTTTCTGGCCACCAGAAATAACCGTAGAAGGTTAAAAATGCCTGGCGGCCAGATGACGATGAATTTATCTCTGTTGTGGCCTCAGTGTTATGACTTATGGTACCTTATGGGAATTAGGCATGTGTAACACGGTAAACAGCAGCTATAGAGTTAATCGCTAAGTCTGGCCTTATCCACAAACAGACTGAAAGCTACAGCGGGCTTCAGTTATTAACAAAGCAGCATTCATGTATTACTTCGTCTGTGGCATTTCGCTAACGGTTGCAACTACATAAATTTTATACCAAAATACGCCCAAGTCTCAAGCCTAGAACCAGCGACACGTACGAAGGCGATGTTACACGGGATAACTTTCAACAACATCTCTCAATGCAAATCGTTACCAATCAAATTTCGTATAACCTATTTGCTTTAGGAGTTATTGTTCAAAGTTGTCTGGTATTACATCGCCTTTACTGCTCAATCATAATATTTTTATTCTCTTTGGACCTTATAATTTGTTGAAAATGTATTGATGATGCAAATTAGCTCTTTTTGATCACTGACACTGTACTCTCTACACATATTCGCTCGCTCTCGTCTGTACTCTCGTCTATATAATATTATATATGTGCATGCGTTTAAGTATGCAAGCCAATCAGATTTCAGATTTTTACCCAAATACATTTGCATACTCGTTTGTTCTCGTGCTACGGTGCAGGTTAACTAAAAACCACACTGGCATGACAATAGTTCAACATAAACCAAGAGGTTACGAATGAACTCCACTGGCACTGTGAAACAATAAACACAAGCCAAATGGTTGTAATAACCACACTGACGTAACAATAAACACAAACCAAAATGATAATGAGAGGATATGAATGAACCTCACTGGCACGTAGTGTGAAACAATATAAAACAAGCCGAATTGTTTCAAAAACCACACTGGCATAAACCATTAAACAATAAACACAAACCAAGAGGATAAGAATGAACCCCACTGGCACTGTGGAACAATACACACAAGCTCGGTGACGAGTTTGATGGGAAAAAATAAGAAAATAAATTTGTGATAACATAGCAATAAAAGTGTGTCCTGTGAGCTGGCTATGTCAGACACAAGGTTGACGCTACAGCTACCCATTGGAGACGATATGCACAAACTATAACTATTGAAATCCAACAATTACAACATGTTTAAAGCTTTCACTATTGTGCCTCGTAACTGCGGTATAAAAAATACTGGCCTAATTTATGGAGGTGAACGCCATCAGGTAAATATAGATCTTTAACATACAATTAAACTGTGTGTGTTTTCAAAAGAAAACGTTCGGATACTGCTCGAATACAACACGCAGATACTGGTTCAAAGTCTTTGCTTTTTCGAAATATTTTTTTGCATCCGGATATGAGTCGCCCCGAGGAATCACATCCTATTTCCAGAATAAGGATAGCTGGACAGGGACAGTTTTGTTTCACAAAATTCAAATCCAAACGCCACAGTTTCTTGACAGTTCTCCGCACAACACTATGAAGTCTAACCGAGTCTGTGCCGCTTAGATTAAAATAGTTACGAGCTCTTGGATCAAAATAGGAACATAAATCGCGTTTAAAACGTCTTACAAAGAGTGACCCAGAATATGTACTTTAGTTTCGGTCTTTGACATCGCTAAAACTCTGCATGTCCGACCGCGCAATCCAAAGGAACACAAAATAAAATACTGTTTTTCGCCAGGCTTTGGATAAACACCGTCGCTACGTTGTCACATTTCCACACTAAAAACGCGCAAAAAATTTGTCTTTTTCATTGTATTCTCGTTTCTGACTTTCGTTAGGTAGCCAGAAAAAGTTTAAAATGCACAAACATTTGCTTGACAAGCAATACTAAAAGAACGGCATTCTGTTGCGAGCAATGCTAAAAAGGCTTTTTCTCGTTGTTTATTTAGATAATGTTTTATAAGTATTTTAAACTTTTCTGCCCTTAGCGAAAGTTAGAATGAGAATATAATAATCTTGCGAGTTTTCAGTGTGGTGTGACAACGTAGAAACGGTCTTTATCCAAAAGTGAAAAACGGTATTTTAATAAGATTTTAACGACAAATACCACGGAAAAATTAATAAAATAGATGTGAATAGCTTATTCTGTAAAGAGATTTATGTAAGGATGGTATATTTTTTATTAAAATTTGACAAGAACATTAAAGACACAATCCAAAAAGATAGGGTGAATTACGAGATAACTTTTAATATAAATTCTTTGCATAAAAATATTTTTACTATGTCTATGAACTGTTCCTGTGGTTCTGCAAGCAGTTAAGAAGTTGGAAGATATGAAAGTCACATCAACTCATCCTTTGATAATTCACTGTAAATATTTCAGAAATATGACCATTTTTTATTTGTGTATAGCTATTGATAATTTTGGATTTCCTGCAATCTGATTGACTGCGTGAGCGGATAGATTTTTACGATATTTGACCGTGGTCCAAAGAGTTGTTTTTTTTTAAATTTTTGTTGATGAAAAGGAGTGAAAAACATTTGAAAACAATCAGAGAATCAGACCAACGACCAGCCAAGTCAAGACAATGATTAGATGTCCAGTGAGTTTGCTTTAGATTATCTATTAACCCATCAGCTGGCAATACGCCCAGATGTGCCCTACTTTAGTATTTTACTCTGCCTAATGCCAGATGATTTTACACTCGTCAGTGCTAGGGTAACAAAACATCCGTATGATATATATGAGCGTGTTTTGGTTCACGAAATGCAAAACAGTGCTCGATATTATATAGATAGAGCAAATATATATAGGTAAGGGAAAACTATATATTTGCCCTATCTATATGATATCGAGCACTCTTTGGCATTTCGTGAACCAACACACGCTCATATATATTTGCACCCGTATACCGGTTGTGCACTTTTGTTTACGTAACCTTTTTTACCTTAAAATGAGACAATTTCGATTTGACTATTCATTGAAAAACATCCCTATACCATCACAGAATGCATCGCTTATTGCGTGAAACAGGCTGTAGTGGATATCTTGAGGTAAGCGAAAACTATATATATATATAAAAAAATATATATATATGTAATATATACAAACCGCACAAGAGGTCTTTATCAGATTTAAAACATCGAGGCGCAGCCGAGTGTTTTAGATCTGATAAAGGCCGAACTGTAAGGTTTGTATATGACTTCTAAAATTACTCGTTTTGTACGCTCACTGGCGATTGATGTTATCTACGCTGTAAAAATTGAAGGAGAAAATTTGAGCAAGTCTATATCAAATATACAGATCCGCTACGGGTCATGAGTTTCCTTTGTATTTTGCCTATGAATAATTAATCCTTCAAGTAATTAATGCCAAATTTTCCTACTTTGTTGAACCTCAATAAAACTAACATGAAGTTTCTTGCGTGTCCAAAACTAAATTTCTTGACATGTCATCTAGTGACAATGAATGTCCAGATTAACAATATGTTAGTGTTTTCTATTTATGGTTCTTTATAACACAACATTTAGTAAGCTATATTTTCCAAGGCTGCCCAGGAGGGAATTGCTCGATGAGCCCCAGATTTAAGTGAGCCCCAAAAATACTATAAAAGGAAACAAAAACTGGGAAAAGAAGTCAGAGGGTTGTAAGAGGTGGGGGAGGGACCATAATCTCATTTCCATTCCCAATTTTAATTGCTATTTTTATTGCTTTTTTGTAATCCCAGTCGTCTCAGCAAGTATAAAGCCTGTTACAGACATTACTTTTATCCTCTAAGTAATGTTCCGAATATTCCTCAAAATATCTAATGACTAAATGTATTAAACCAAGTACATTTAAAGTACTTGTCTGCAGTAAATGACTCGAGCTGAGCAAGTGACATTTTCATGTCAAGCTTCGGCGAGCGATATTTTAATATAATTCATCCCAAACGGTCCACTCTGCATCCAAAGCCTTCAAGGTACACGTCTTTGGCCTTGAAAACCACAAATTTCCTTCATAAAATACTCTAAACCAGAGTAATTCACTCGAACTGACCAAGTGACGATTTCGTACAAATTTTACATCAATTCATCCTCAGCTGTCCAGTTTGCGTCTAAAACCTTCACGATAAGTAGTTATCGCCAAAAAAGTTTGATCGAAGTGGATTCGAAACACTGGGACGACGCAAAATGCAAAAAATATGGATTTCCCCGTAGAGTTTATAGTCTTTTTGCCCTGAATGGCGGCCATCTTGGATTTATCATGCAGGTCACGCGTCCGCTAGGTATGAGTCAGCAATCTAGGTTTATTATATCTATGGTACAAATTGACCAGTTGCGTAATAGCGATGCCCGCTAGGGATGACGGTAGGAGGCTTTATGTTGCTTTCGAACGAAATGGCTGTCGCATGAGCGGGCGATTTTGTTCGGGAGAAGAAACAGCAGATTTTTGACAACATTTCGCATTGATCGACAACTTTTTTTGTATGGAAACTTGCGAGGGTATTTTGTACTGCTCGTAGAGAAAATTTAAAGAAAATCGGCGCGTTATTGGCGAAGAAATTTTGTTGAGAAGACGACAAGTTGTGAACACGCTTTCCCTAAATTTGCTCTCGCGAAAACTTAACTGCAAGAACTAAAACAGGTGAGTTAGCTTTTTCACTCGCGATCGGCTAAATTATTTTAAAAAATAAGCTCAACTGATAGTTCTTCTCATTGGATCTCAAGTTTATTTTAATCCTATAGTTTTAAAAATGCCATTTTGAGCTTCATGAAAATGCCAAATGTTAGCCAAAATTTTGTTCGAATTTGCCATTGAAAGGTCATATAGTCTGACAAAATGTTTTGAAGTTGTTTTGGCACGAAAATATCTGAATTTAAATGAGTTGCTTGTAGCTATAACAAGAAAATATAAGTTGAAAGTGTTTTTCATCGTTTTCTGCTGTCGTTTGTCCTTGAGTTGAAGTTTGCTTTGGTTCCTTTCCTCCATTGTAATTCAATAAAATATTCGTGAGTTATAGAATTAATATTTAGATAAATAAATTAGGTATATTTATAGGATTTTCAAATTAGCAAAGTCATATAACTTGTATTAATAAATTTTTAGCTAGAATATAAACATTGATAAATACTAGATAAATAAATAGAATTAAACAACTCACATAGGTTGGGAAAATATTTAAAATTTAGTCTAGAATTTTATATAATATATGGAGGGTGAACAAGCACTTCACATGAGGCAAACAATGGTAAAACTATTGGGGTCACTCGATTGTGGAAAAGATATTGTTGTATACCACAATGTCAGAGCAATAACCAAAAGAATCCAGAGTTACCATTTCATAAAATACCAAAAAATCCTGAAAAAATGGGTACAATTGTTGAAAAGGAAAGGTGTAAGGGACCCTGGTCCTAGTCACAGAGTATGTTCAATGCATTTTGTGGGTGGTAAAAAAACATACAACAACAATATTCCAACAATCTTTACTACATGTACAACCAGTAAACCAAGGAAAAGCCCAGCTGTAAGGATAACGGTTGTTCCGGTTATTCCTGAAACACCATCCCTTGTGGAAATACCCGAGGATAACAATGACATTGATAACACTGAAGATACTATTTGTCAATTAAAGGATAAAATATCTTTACTTGAGGCTCAGAAAATGGATTTGCAAGCAAAATTTGATAAAGATGTAGAAAACTTAAAATTTGGTTTATTTCGCATTGAAAGATTTATAAGCAGTGACAGTGACTTTAGGTTCTACACTGGCTTTTCCAATTATTCATGTTTCAAAGCATTTTACGATTACCTTTCTCCAGCTTGTGAACATCTTATGTACTTTGGCACACACACTACCCCTGTAACTTCAGAATCCCAAAACAAATGTGGCAAACCAAGATCCATGTCACCAGAACAAGAATTATTTCTTGTTCTAGTAAGGTTACGTTTGGGGTTACTTCTGCAAGATATTGCACATCGATTTAACATTTCAGCAAGTCATGTGTCTCGAATTTTTAACACCTGGATTATTTTCTTACATCACCGCCTTCGTTCCCTACCAAGTTGGCCGCAAATTTATTGATGATAACATGCCCCCCTGCTTTAAACAAGCTTATCCGAAAACCAGAGTAATTATCGATTGTACTGAAATTTTTATTGAAATGCCCTCATCATGCAGAAGTCAGTCCATCACATTTTCGAGTTATAAGAACCACAACACTGCCACTAAGATCTTGTGCAGATCTTACATTAAAAGATAACCAACATGCATTTCTCAAGGGCCGTTCAACAATTTCAGCATTGATTGAAACTTCACAAAAATGGTTTGATAAAACTGATAACACTGCGCATGGCAGAAAAGGTATCCATGCTATTTTCATTGACTTCTGCAAAGCGTTTGATATGGTGGACCACCGAATTCTCCTTTCTAAACTGGCCTCTATCAACATAACTAAATCTTTTTGGCTGTGGATTCGAGATTTCCTATCCATGAGAAGTCAACAGGTAAAGCTACTTCAAATGTTGTCAACATCCGCTCCATGCCCAGCTGGAGTTCCGCAAAGCTCGGTCATCTCTCCTATGCTATTTAATGTATACATCGATGATTTAGAGGATGAAATCCCTGCAAACCTAACCGTCGATACCTCGAAGTATGCCGATGACTGCACACTCGATCAAGCAGTTGGAGCCGGGGAAATAAGCCATGTCCAACAGGCTCTAGACATTATCCAAAATTGGTCAGTGTCGAACAAAATGACCATCAACGTCAAAAAAACAAAGGACATGTGGATATGCTTCACGGAATCAGTATCGGAACCTCCTCCTGTTTATATCGGTGATGAACTAGTTGAAAGAGTGGACAAATTTAAACTACTTGGAATGGGGCTTCAAAACAACCTCAAATGGAACAATCATATTGAAACTGTTATACAGAAAGCTAACCGTCAAGTATATATCTTAAGAGAATGCAGGAAAGCTAATCTACCTGTGGAAGTAGGTATTACCCTTTATAAATCCAATATTAGATCTATTCTTGAATATGCCTCACCTATCTGGGGTGGCCTTCCAACTTATCTCGTAAATGAAATTGAACGAACCCAGACCCGCTGCCTCCGAGTTCTTGGTTATAACAATGACTGTCTACAAAGCCTCTCTGATCGAAGAGAAGAACTTCTGAAACGTGAAGCGTGGAAGATTATGAATGATCCCTCCCATCCTTTTCATACAAGACTTTTTAAATCAAATAATCCATACGATTTACGAACAATTAATAGTAAAAACACATTATCGCGAACTGAAAGACATAAACGCTCCTTCTTAGCTCGTGCAAGTGCACTCACATAGTTTTTAGTTTGTCTATACATACTTAAGATTCTTATCTGTATATAATGTTCTAAATTTTTAACGTAATTTGAATCAACCTGTAAATCCATTGTACTTTTATACTTAAGATGGATAAATAAAGATTATTATTATTATTATTAAGGGCCTGATTGGTATTTCACCCAGAGGATACCCAAGTTTTGTTTCTTGTTTATATGCGGGCGAACAAGTGACAAAAAAATTACCCATGATTGTGGCATTCTAAATCTGGTGGAGCCTGGAGATGAGATAATGGCAGATAGGGGATTCGATATTGAGGCCGATATTCCCAGCGGAGTGTTGTTAAACATTCCACCATTTCTAAATGGACAGCCTCAATTATCCGCAGAAGACGAAGCTAAAACACGCAAAATTGCATCGGTCAGGGTTCATGTTGAGCGTGGAATAGCCAGAATAAAAAATTACAGAATCTTGCGCCAAGTTATTCCCTTGACACTGGCTGAAAACTTAGAACAAATTTGGAGTGTTTGCTCCTATTTAACATTGTTTTTACCACCTATAATTAAGGATAAACAACCTTAAACTGTTGGTTATAATGAGTCTTGAATTTGTTTCAATGTGCAAATTATATCATGCTGTTTATTTTATTTATTACAATTCTGGTAACATATATTCAGTATAGAAACTGCTTAACTCTGGAACAATTTTATTCCAGAAGTCATTGTCAAAATAAATCTGTTTATAATGTATTTTTCCTGATATTTAGTTTTCTGTAATATTTTATGTATTTTGTGTGTATTTATGTAAATGTGCGAATCTCAATAAATCTCTAAATCTCTTTAATAACATCATCAATAGTGGAATAGGACATAGTTGAATGCTCGTGAGCTATGCCATCATTGATAGATTCCACTTGTGGGTGTGAACGATAGTGAATAAAACGAAACTCCCCCAGGTGTTTTCTTGGGAACAACTCCAATTGGAGAGGGCCGGAATTCAGGAAAGGGTGGTTTAGAATAAGGACCAGATAGACGTGAAGCTGCCTACTCTTTGAAAATTTTAGCATCAACAGGCCATGGGATTATTCAAAGCAGCAACCTTTTTAAAACAAAGGTTTACGGGTACCCGTATAGTGCGAAGGAAAACCTTCAATGAAACCAGAAAGAAATTGAATTAACGAGATATTATATCCTTCAAGGAAAAGTACTCAGCGATCAATTTTTATTGGGGTGGGGAGCTGCTTGCCTGATAGATTGTGTGGTTTTGCCCGGAGGTTTGCCTGGATCTGCACTTTGTCGTAAAAGTCGAAAATTCTCATCATAGAATTTCCAGTTGAAACCCTTTCAAGCTAAATCTTGGAATAATTTCACCATACTTCATTAACCCAGGAGAAACGGCGGAACCGGGAAAACGGCGAATTTAGACGGCAACAAGAACATGAAAAGATTAAGCCTGGAGCCAACCACCGATATTAAAAATCTTTTGGTTCCGGTTAATTGGCTCAAGACAATTAATTGGTACCCTCCAAATTTCTAAATGATAATTGGAACTTAGTGTTATTGTTGTTATCGGATAGAAGCAAACTAAAATCCACAAATTCATTGTTCCGAATTTTTGCCTTAATTTATCAGGCACACAAGCATCAATTTCCACACTACATGGCTGGAAAACATTACTTGGTAAGGAAAGGATAATTCTGAGTAATACCTGCAATTGCCTCATTGATCTGAGAACTGATTGCACCGGAGACGTCTTGCATGGAACCTTGGGCAGTTTCATCCTGAACATGGTTGACTTGTACCATTGAGGGGTTCTGGCTTTTGTTGGGTATGCCCGATGTAGTAGCAGATTCTTCATTGGTGGTTGATATACGTTTGGTAATTTCGGCTGCTACCCGATTAACGAATTGCTCAAGCAACTCTGGTGTCAAGGTTACCGGTTGCTCCGTCACACTTGTGGGCTGACTAGTCGAACTGCCTGGAAGCGATGCTGAACTCTTAGACTGCGCTGTTGTCTTTCTTCCTGCCTTTTTTCTCGTGGCAACTGCAGAGGCTCGCTTCGGCCTTTTAGCTGCACGATATTCCTCCACAGACTGACACTGACGCTTCGCTCTTGGCGTTTTCTTTGGTGGCATGTTGACGACGAGTTGACTAAAATTCAAAAGTCAAATTACATTGTAAGGAAATAATATGGTAACCAAGGAATTATAGGAAAAGCTCCCCTGGTACGGTTATCAAATTTCTGTAATCTATGCCATAATCCGCAAAGAAGTTATAAACCTCGCTGGCACTATGAAACAACATGAAACAAGAATAACACTGGAATAACAATCAAACAATAAACACAAACCAAAATGTTATGAATGAACCTCACTGGCACTGTGGAACAATACGAAGCACGCCAAACGGTTGTAATAGTTAACCTGCACGAGAACGAACTAGTAGCCTCATTAATAGAACGATAAAATCGTGTGCATTCGTATCGTCGACTTATAGTATTGGCTAAGACAAACTTCATCATAATACTCGTTCGTTGTTTGCGAATACTAATAGAGAGTTTATATGATGTAGGGCGGCAACGCCAACGACGACGGGCAAAATAAATGCATTGAAATAAGTGATTGTGTTGTCTTGTATTATCAATCGTATGTATTTAATACAGTTTGTGGAAGTTGAGATAAGGGCTTTTTGGTAGAGAAGATTTCTACATCAGTACTGAGCTAATTTTCTGAGTACCGTGCACTTCTCGCAGCTTGAAGTGCAGAGATTGTACACAAGACGTAAACATCTGTGGTTTACCGTTGTAAACAGAGCGAGGACAATGTCTAAAGCCCGGCGCACACTAGTGCAAGTTGTACGCACAGATGTCATTCGTGACCAATTACGTGCGACGAAAATCCTAGTGTGCGGGGAAAATATACAGGATTTTTGTCACTCGTGTCGTGAACAACAAATATCAAACGTTTTTGATATTTTCTGTCATTCGTGACAAAAATTCCTCGCAGCAAAGAAGTGCGCATGCGTGTTATTTCCCAAAACAACATGGCGGATGAGTGGTTTATTGCAATTGCATTCAGCGAGCTAGTCGGTGGCGTAGTGGTTTAGGGCGTGCGCTGGCTGCAGTTTCTTAGAGCGGCTGTTCAAGCCCGGTCAATCCCGGCCAAAACTTTTTTCTCACTTAAATTATTTTTTCTTTCAAATAATTTTTTCCGACTTGTTTTAACCCCAAAATTCCTTTTCAGACATTTCTGGTTAGGGTTAGGTTAAGGGTTGGAGGTGGGAAAGGTTTATTTTATAAGTATTTGACTTAACTATAGTCAGGCAAATGCCCGCCGCAATTCCTGTCGCTAGCTGCAAGTGTTTGTTCACTATCCGCCATGTTGTTTTGGGAAATAACACGCATGCGCACTTCTTTGCTGCGAGGAATTTTTGTCACGAATGACAGAAAATATCAAACACGTTTGATATTTGTTGTTCACGACACGAGTGACAAAAATCCTGTATATTTTCCCCGCACACTAGGATTTTCGTCGCAAGTAATTGGTCACGAATGACATCTGTGCGTACAACTTGCACTAGTGTGCGCCGGGCTTAAGACTCCCATGGTATTTAATTATTATTTATTTTCTTAAATACTATAAATATCATTGTATTTATAGCCGTCGTCGTCACGTTGCCGTCTTAAATAGTAAGGTCTCTAATAAGGTGCCGATGAAGAAGAAGAAGAAGAGTATTTATTTATCCCTTTTTGAAAAGCTATTTACATATTGAATTTAAATTTTGTAGGGTTTCTGGCCACCAGAAATAACCGTAGAAGGTTAAAAATGCCTGGCGGCCAGATGACGATGAATTTATCTCTGTTGTGGCCTCAGTGTTATGACTTATGGTACCTTATGGGAATTAGGCATGTGTAACACGGTAAACAGCAGCTATAGAGTTAATCGCTAAGTCTGGCCTTATCCACAAACAGACTGAAAGCTACAGCGGGCTTCAGTTATTAACAAAGCAGCATTCATGTATTACTTCGTCTGTGGCATTTCGCTAACGGTTGCAACTACATAAATTTTATACCAAAATACGCCCAAGTCTCAAGCCTAGAACCAGCGACACGTACGAAGGCGATGTTACACGGGATAACTTTCAACAACATCTCTCAATGCAAATCGTTACCAATCAAATTTCGTATAACCTATTTGCTTTAGGAGTTATTGTTCAAAGTTGTCTGGTATTACATCGCCTTTACTGCTCAATCCTTAATATTTTTATTCTCTTTGGACCTTATAATTTGTTGAAAATGTATTGATGATGCAAATTAGCTCTTTTTGATCACTGACACTGTACTCTCTACACATATTCGCTCGCTCTCGTCTGTACTCTCGTCTATATAATATTATATATGTGCATGCGTTTAAGTATGCAAGACAATCAGATTTCAGATTTTTACCCAAATACATTTGCATACTCGTTTGTTCTCGTGCTACGGTGCAGGTTAACTAAAAACCACACTGGCATGACAATAGTTCAACATAAACCAAGAGGTTACGAATGAACTCCACTGGCACTGTGAAACAATAAACACAAGCCAAATGGTTGTAATAACCACACTGACGTAACAATAAACACAAACCAAAACGATAATGAGAGGATATGAATGAACCTCACTGGCACGTAGTGTGAAACAATATAAAACAAGCCGAATTGTTTCAAAAACCACACTGGCATAAACCATTAAACAATAAACACAAACCAAGAGGATAAGAATGAACCCCACTGGCACTGTGGAACAATACACACAAGCTCGGTGACGAGTTTGATGGGAAAAAATAAGAAAATAAATTTGTGATAACATAGCAATAAAAGTGTGTCCTGTGAGCTGGCTATGTCAGACACAAGGTTGACGCTACAGCTACCCATTGGAGACGATATGCACAAACTATAACTATTGAAATCTAACAATTACAACATGTTTAAAGCTTTCACTATTGTGCCTCGTAACTGCGGTATAAAAAATACTGGCCTAATTTATGGAGGTGAACGCCATCAGGTAAATATAGATCTTTAACATACAATTAAACTGTGTGTGTTTTCAAAAGAAAACGTTCGGATACTGCTCGAATACAACACGCAGATACTGGTTCAAAGTCTTTGCTTTTTCGAAATATTTTTTTGCATCCGGATATGAGTCGCCCCGAGGAATCACATCCTATTTCCAGAATAAGGATAGCTGGACAGGGACAGTTTTGTTTCACAAAATTCAAATCCAAACGCCACAGTTTCTTGACAGTTCTCCGCACAACACTATGAAGTCTAACCGAGTCTGTGCCGCTTAGATTAAAATAGTTACGAGCTCTTGGATCAAAATAGGAACATAAATCGCGTTTAAAACGTCTTACAAAGAGTGACCCAGAATATGTACTTTAGTTTCGGTCTTTGACATCGCTAAAACTCTGCATGTCCGACCGCGCAATCCGAAGGAACACAAAATAAAATACTGTTTTTCGCCTGGCTTTGGATAAACACCGTCGCTACGTTGTCACATTTCCACACTAAAAACGCGCAAAAAATTTGTCTTTTTCATTGTATTCTCGTTTCTGACTTTCGTTAAGGGCAGAAGCCAGAAAAGTTTAAAATGCACAAACATTTGCTTGACAAGCAATACTTAAAGAACGGCATTCTGTTGCGAGCAATGCTAAAAAGGCTTTTTCTCGTTGTTTATTTAGCTAATGTTTTATAAGTATTTTAAACTTTTCTGCCCTTGGCGAAAGTTAGAATGAGACTATAATAATCTTGCGAGTTTTCAGTGTGGTGTGACAACGTAGAAACGGTCTTTATCCAAAAGTGAAAAACGGTATTTTAATAAGATTTTAACGACAAATACCACGGAAAAATTAATAAAATAGATGTGAATAGCTTATTCTGTAAAGAGATTTATGTAAGGATGGTATATTTTTTATTAAAATTTGACAAGAACATTAAAGACACAATCCAAAAAGATAGGGTGAATTACGAGATAACTTTTAATATAAATTCTTTGCATAAAAATATTTTTACTATGTCTATGAACTGTTCCTGTGGTTCTGCAAGCAGTTAAGAAGTTGGAAGATATGAAAGTCACATCAACTCATCCTTTGATAATTCACTGTAAATATTTCAGAAATATGACCATTTTTTATTTGTGTATAGCTATTGATAATTTTGGATTTCCTGCAATCTGATTGACTGCGTGAGCGGATAGATTTTTACGATATTTGACCGTGGTCCAAAGAGTTGGTTTTTTTTAAATTTTTGTTGATGAAAAGGAGTGAAAAACATTTGAAAACAATCAGAGAATCAGACCAACTTAACGACCAGCCAAGTCAAGACAATGATTAGATGTCCAGTGAGTTTGCTTTAGATTATCTATTAACCCATTAGCTGGCAATACGCCCAGATGTGCCCTACTTTAGTATTTTACTCTGCCTAATGCCAGATGATTTTACACTCGTCAGTGCTAGGGTAACAAAACATCCGTATGATATATATGAGCGTGTTTTGGTTCACGAAATGCAAAACAGTGCTCGATATTATATAGATAGAGCAAATATATATATAGGTAAGGGAAAACTATATATTTGCCCTATCTATATGATATCGAGCACTCTTTGGCATTTCGTGAACCAACACACGCTCATATATATTTGCACCCGTATACCGGTTGTGCACTTTTGTTTACGTAACCTTTTTTTACCTTAAAATGAGACAATTTCGATTTGACTATTCATTGAAAAACATCCCTATACCATCACATGCAGAATGCATCGCTTATTGCGTGAAACAGGCTGTAGTGGATATCTTGAGGTAAGCGAAAACCTTGTCTCATTTGAGATTATATCTTGAGGTAAGCTTCGGCGAGCGATATTTTAATATAATTCATCCCAAACGGTCCACTCTGCATCCAAAGCCTTCAAGGTACACGTCTTTGGCCTTGAAAACCACAAATTTCCTTCATAAAATACTCTAAACCAGAGTAATTCACTCGAACTGACCAAGTGACGATTTCGTACAAATTTTACATCAATTCATCCTCAGCTGTCCAGTTTGCGTCTAAAACCTTCACGATAAGTAGTTATCGCCAAAAAAGTTTGATCGAAGTGGATTCGAAACACTGGGACGACGCAAAATGCAAAAAATATGGATTTCCCCGTAGAGTTTATAGTCTTTTTGCCCTGAATGGCGGCCATCTTGGATTTATCATGCAGGTCACGCGTCCGCTAGGTATGAGTCAGCAATCTAGGTTTATTATATCTATGGTACAAATTGACCAGTTGCGTAATAGCGATGCCCGCTAGGGATGACGGTAGGAGGCTTTATGTTGCTTTCGAACGAAATGGCTGTCGCATGAGCGGGCGATTTTGTTCGGGAGAAGAAACAGCAGATTTTTGACAACATTTCGCATTGATCGACAACTTTTTTTGTATGGAAACTTGCGAGGGTATTTTGTACTGCTCGTAGAGAAAATTTAAAGAAAATCGGCGCGTTATTGGCGAAGAAATTTTGTTGAGAAGACGACAAGTTGTGAACACGCTTTCCCTAAATTTGCTCGCGAAAACTTAACTGCAAGAACTAAAACAGGTGAGTTAGCTTTTTCACTCGCGATCGGCTAAATTATTTTAAAAATAAGCTCAACTGATAGTTCTTCTCATTGGATCTCAAGTTTATTTTAATCCTATAGTTTTAAAATGCCATTTTGAGCTTCATGAAAATGCCAAATGTTAGCCAAAATTTTGTTCGAATTTGCCATTGAAAGGCCATATAATCTGACAAAATGTTTTGAAGTTGTTTTGGCGCAAAAATATCTGAATTTAAATGAGTTGCTTGTAGCCATGACAAGAAAATATAAGTTGAAAGTGTTTTCATCGTTTTCTGCTGTCGTTTGTCCTTGAGTTGAAGTTTGCTTTGGTTCCTTTCCTCCATTGTAATTCAATAAAATATTCGTGAGTTATAGAATTAATATTTAGATAAATAAATTAGGTATATTTATAGGATTTTCAAATTAGCAAAGTCATATAACTTGTATTAATAAATTTTTAGCTAGAATATAAACATTGATAAATACTAGATAAATAAATAGAATTAAACAACTCACATAGGTTGGGAAAATATTTAAAATTTAGTCTAGAATTTTATATAATATATGGAGGGTGAACAAGCACTTCACATGAGGCAAACAATGGTAAAACTATTGGGGTCACTCGATTGTGGAAAAGATATTGTTGTATACCACAATGTCAGAGCAATAACCAAAAGAATCCAGAGTTACCATTTCATAAAATACCAAAAAATCCTGAAAAAATGGGTACAATTGTTGAAAAGGAAAGGTGTAAGGGACCCTGGTCCTAGTCACAGAGTATGTTCAATGCATTTTGTGGGTGGTAAAAAAACATACAACAACAATATTCCAACAATCTTTACCATGGCCAGAAATTCGAGACACGCGATACTGCGCAAGCGCACGAACAGCAAAATATGGCGTCTGACAACAGTATAAGATTATTAGTAATAGTTCACAAAAAGTTAAATAGAAGACTACCTACAAAATATTTCCAATTTGTGCCGTCGATCCATAGTATTACATACCCAAATAGTCACATAGGGCTATATTTGAGGTTTTGTTTGGATAAAATTATGTTTCATAACCGAACGAGAACTTTATGTATACGATTGCTCTACTAACCTATGAAAGTTTGACGAAAATCCCGTATTTCATGATATTGATGGGCCTCAAGCAAGTTACTCAGCATTGCTTCTCAATTTGTGCCGTTTACGCTGCGAAGTATGAGTAATACACCACACAATGGCGCTTTCATTTGTTGAAATATACGTTGTTTGATGTTTCATTTTGTTTATCAAAAAGCGATGTTTTAAACTCAAAGACAGAAATACTTTGAGAATGTAAGTTTGAAAGGTGAAACTCGAATGTCTTGTCTTTGAACACAAATTTTCAGCGTTATACTTGTCGGAATTCATCGACCAATACATCAAATTAAAGCTGGGAAACAGAGCTTTCTCACATAATACATTTCTAGAGACAGCGCTGTTTCTGCTCAGCGTACAAACCCTTTGCATATTTACTTCCTGTCTCGTTACCATGGTAACTTACTGCTGCGAACATTTCGCGCATTGAAGCGGGAAATTAGAATCCTTCTCTGGCCTTCGTTGACATGCAAATTTAATGCAAATTTATGGCAAACGCCTTGGGTGTCTATTCTAACACCAAATTTAAAAGGGAAATACTTGTGGATAGCGAGCATTGCCCAAACTTAATTATAAAGTCCGACGACGTTAGACGTGAAGTAGTTGCATTTACACTCCACATTCCGTTCGAACAACTAAACAGTTGGCAGAATAGAAAGCAAACAACATTGAGTGACTGCTCGTACGTACAAATACTGAACGTATTTATCGGCAAACGGTATTCTTTAAAGGTTCAGGAGAACTGTTCAAGAGTCGATGAATGCCTACGTATACATTGCGCAAAAGTAGCAAAACAACTTATCGGGAAACGTGGGGCAAGTCGGGAAAATTTACTTGCAAAAGCGAAGAGTGTTGCTATTCGTCATAGTGAACTTAGTACTGTTGCCTTGGTGAATGATTTACAAAGCGAAGTATCGCAGCTCCAAAGTGTAAATGCTTCGATTACTAATGAAAATAAAATATTAAGCATTAAATGTAAAGAAGCATCAACCTGTGTAGACCAAATCCAAAAGAAAATCGACAAGGCTACTGTTGACATTGACAAACTTAAAACGGAGAACACCAAATTGTACAATGTGATTGAGAAACTTTTTCCCCAAAGAAAATTTGAGAATCAGGGGAAAACGTTTTTGGAAGTTGGAAAGCGCCAGCAAGTACGCAAGCTTCAAACTTTGGCAACAAGAGTCGAGCAAGCGCTTTGGTTCAGTGAGTCTTTTGGACTCCGTTTGGACAGTGTGAAATTGGTTGATGAATCTGGGAAAGATCATTGTCTATCCATTGGATCAGAAAAGGGATCAAAATCATACAAGGATCTCCCTGATGAAGAACAGCAAGACATCCAGCAGGTGTTGTTCATTATGGACAAATTTTGCATTGGGGAAGCTGCATACCATGAGTTAACTTGCTGTCAGGGAGGAGAAGAACTTCCTAGGTCCTATCTGGTTAAACAGTGCAAAGAGGATCTGAACAAGCTCTGTTCTATTGAAAGAACGCCTGGGGAAGCGAATGGGGCTGCTTTTAATTTCCACGACGAATTAAGCACTGTGATTGAAAAAATGGTGAGTTTCCTTCTGAAATATATACCATATAGTCAGAAAACCAGATCCTTGCTCAGGAGTTAGTTACAGGCCTAGGAATCCATTGTTGACAGTGAGGTTGGTGTGGGGAAAAATGAATTTATATCTTCAGGGTACTAAAATGGCTTAGAATACAAGTCCGGGTAAGAAGAGGGCATGGTACACTCAGACTGGCTATTGCGCCATTGAACAATAACTGCCTATAGTTATCATGGTCAGGCATATTGTTCTCTGGCACAATGGCCATTCCGAGCTTAGGCCTGGAGATCAATTACTCATAGCCTGTGTAAAAAAAGGGCCCAGGGGGTTCAGAGGGTCAACACTCCAGGGTCCGGTTGTTCAAACCCGGTTAACGCTAACCCCGGGTTAAATTTTAATCTGCTGTTCTGGTTTGTATGCTTCTGCATGTTTGTTTATTTCAACACTTCATAAACAAAAACTTCTATCGCCCAGTACAAGTTTGATATGAAAAAGTATTCATATTAATGTAACCGATGTCGGGAAACTTGTATGAAAGTTACCACTAACCCAGGGTTAAGTTAACTGGCTTTTGGACAACCGGCACCTGGTTATGATATACAAATAATTCCATTAGCTACATAGTCATGGCATTGTGTATATTATGTTCATTTGGTAGCCTTGTTTGATGCATTTACATTAAAGAGTTTGTATCAGTGCCAGTTGACTTGTTTACAATGTTTATAATCATCAGTGGTCCATTGAATATTTGGAAAGATTTTACAATTTACTCATTTCACAACTTTCAATTTTCAGATGGAGTCAAATGATAAACTAAGAGACACTGTAATTAAGGTGAAAATCAGTGGTGATGGGGCAAAGATGACAAGATTGACAAATTTCATCATTATCAGCTTTTCGATATTGAATGCCGAAGATACTGTGATGTCATCAAAAGGTATTTTCCCGTAATTTTGTTTGTCTTTAATAGTTTCAGTTTATATAATCAAATATTATATAATGTAAATTAACCCTTTAAGTGACAATACGCCCCGATGCACCCTACTTTATCTTTTTACTCTGTCTAATGCCAGACGATTTACTTGTCAAGGGAAGAGTACTGCCACTCAATGGGTTAATAAATAATCCAACTATATCAGCTTTATTATAAATACTGCTTTCTCTGTATTTCCTCATGTAGGGAATCACACAGTTGCTGTTATCAAGGGTCATGAGGACTATGATCTTTTAAAACAGTCATGCTCAAAGATTTTTGATGACATCAATAAGTTAGTACGAGCAGGGCAAATCAAAATCAAGGATAAAAATGTGCCTATTGAAATATTTGTTGGAGGTGATTACAAGGTAATATTTGCATCATAATTAGGTACCATGACACAGTACTTGGGTACTGGTCTGAATGTAGTACGTACCTACATCATAAAGCGAGCACAATGGAACAATATCCAATCACGAGCTCTACCTCAAAATTTAGCATTCGGGCATTATTCTATTGGCCAGTTTGCTCATGTCAAAGTACTGTGTCAGGGTTACATAGCATGAACCTAGCCTTAAAAATGGTAGCAATGGTATTTATCATCATGCATGTGGCCTTGTTTTATATATATATATATATTTGTATGCATTTCTCTTTTAGTTTCTGTTGTTGATACTTGGTTTTAAGGGAGCCACCTCAGATTATGCTTGTATTTGGTGTAAAATACACAAGTTATTAAGGTACCAATGAAGAGCAACCAGGTGTTTAAGTGAGAAATTAGTCTTAATTCAGGAATAACTGTATTTATCTGTATAATCAGTTTGTGATTAACTGATTTAAATTTTAGGTGGGATATGTCTAAATCAATGGATTTTTGGGAAACACACGACTGTCGGTCACTCAAGGACATCCAAGATTGTGCCCTAAAGAATAAATTTTCATGCCAACACAAGCCATTGCTGGAGGTTAAACTTCAAAATGTAGTATTGGATGAACTACATTTAATGCTTCGCGTTACAGGTGATCATGATTTGTTTAACACATCTATTGCAATATATTTATGCTAAAGAGTGCTCAATATCATATAGATACAGCAAATATAGTTTTGATATACTTCAAAAGGTTGCCACATCCTACAGTCTGTTTCATCTGAGAGGAATCATCAGGTGACTCCTCCGAATCATCAGGTGATTCCTCTCGGATGAACCAGCTGTACTGGCAACCTTTTGAGGTACATCAAAACTATTACTAATTATATAATTATATGTAATCTTATATATATATATATATTTCTACAACCTCACAGCTACTACGGATTTTCCTTGCAGCCTTGTAAGGCTTGTATTGCCTTGTATACGGGATCCCCTGGCATCATTGCATTCTGTCGTGTCAAGCGGGGGGAAAGTGGGTCAAAGTGCCCAAAGTCATCAGATGTGTTGTCCGAGTCACTAGAGACTCTGATGTCAGTGTCCCAACCACTACTCTCAGGAATCTCGTCACTTGCCAGGGCCTTAGGGGTCTGGGAAATTCTGCCCTTCTTGATCTTTTTCCTTTTCCCGTCTATTCTGGCCCTTTTCTGATCTGCCTTGTTCAGGGAAAGTCTAGAAAAATCTCTTTCCAACTTTCGTTTCTTGCTTCTGGATTCCTCAGTTTTGACTTTAGTCTCTTGGTGCTCGTCACCAAATACTGTTTGCTGATCTAGTTCAAATATAAATTGGCCCTTATTAAACAAAATTGCACATGCCTTCTGTATTGCTTAATTCAAATAAAGCAGATCGTTTTGTACTGTTGTACCACGTGTTTTGCCTCATGAATATTGAGAACGTTTGTCGACGTCAATAATGAGATTGGTGTATTGTGTATCGAAATTTCGATTTCATTATGCATGAAACTACATACTGTACCTTGTCCTTGTTCACGTTTATCGTCCATATCACAAAAAATATTCGTAAAAATTCTTGCACCTAGCTCAATAGTGAAGTGAGACTTGCAACATGCGAAAATGCGAGCCCACTTGAGCCCACGTGCAATTAAAAGTTGCACTGTTTCGTAAACGTATTCGATGTATTTCCAAAATGAACCGATAGCACAAGCGCTACTGCTATTTGCAAGCTACTATTAATTAACTGTGACATTTTAGGCTAAAATGTTTAGCTTGCAAATAGCAATAAATGAAAGCGTTTCCGAAATCGACCAATAAAACGGTGTCTTTAAGTAAGCGCTTCTAATATTGGCTGAACTTGGAAAGGGTTTCCAAAACAGCTAATTGGCCCCTATTGAAAGGATTTTCTCACAGCCTATGCTTACGCCCAATTTGTCTGTTTGTTTTGGTTTAGTCTGGTTTGATTTGGCGGCGTGTGGCTCAATTGCATAAAAGTAGAGCAATTATATAGTGAAATTAGTTGATCTTACCTCAAAATGAATAAAGTAAGGGGCTTCGGTAGCGCAATCGTCAGAGCAATTCTCTATCCAGACTAAACACATTCATGTGACAAGAGTCGCTCAACGCTCTACCGAAAGTCGTGGGTTTTTCTCCGGTTTCCTCCCACAAGGAATCGAATGTTGGGATTGGGAATGTTGGGATTGAGGTGATATCTTTATCCTTAGCTTTATCTGTTAGATGGTGGATAAAGATAAGAACTGGTACATGACGTAGGGCAGGGTTGATTATGCCACCCTGCATTTTCCCCTCCATCACATTTTATTTGTATTTTGTCAAAAATTGTAGACATCCTGACAAAGAGTTTGGTCAACGATTCTCTAGAATGGGACATGCAAGATAACCGCAACAAACCACCAAAGGATAGGACAAGCAAGCATCTGTCAGACATTGTTACGTGTATCCAGGCATGTGGCGTGTCTTTCAATGTTTGGGAAAAAAGGAATGCTGATGGGAAAGGAAGTGGTGTGCATGACTTTACTAGCCTGATGGGTTCGGACAAGAAAAAGCTAATGAGCCATCTCGCAGATAAGTTAGATGGGGTAATCAAGCCAACCCAAAGTGAGTCAGTTATCAAGATCTGGAAGGTACAGTAATATTCCAATGTACATGGTGTAATAAACTACAGACATAACAAAAGTAAAACCGCTGACAAATTCCTTCATTTTAGGACTTTCACAAGATTTATCACATAATGAATGAGCACAATCCCTCACCTGAAAGAGCTAATGAATTTTTTGAACTGGTGAGTGGCACCACCATGTACTACAACGCGTATTTATAGTGCAATTGGCCATTGTGTGTAATGTGATGTAAAACTTTATTTCATGAGGGTAAAAACACTTTACAGTCATTGACCGATAAACTAGTGGCCCTCCACCACACTAAATATATATACATGTGTATAAAACTATATAAATACCTATCTAAAATATACATACTGTTATAATTTCTAATTACGAACTACTAAAATGATCCACACCTATATACTGATTAAAATATTGAAATATTTTTTAAAACTCTAAGACTAGGACTTTACTTAAGGTACGCTGGCAAAGTGTTCCATAACGTTCCTGTACGTGGGCAGAATGATTTTGTCACATAAGGGACCGTTCATTTTTTATGGACATGGGTGGTAATTTGCAGTCGGTCACCCGAAAATTCCGTGACCCCTCACCATTATATACTTTTTTGTATGACCCACCCTTTGGGTAGTCTTTTATTTTTGGTAACACCCCCCCTAAAAAATGTGTACTGTTATACACAGTATGCTTACCTTTCCTCAGTATGGGAACAGGGTATAACAATGCTAAATTTCTTAAGGTTGACCCCCCCCTTTGGTGCTTTAATTGTTTGGGTAGTCCCCCCTTGCAATGTCATTATTTTTTTGGTGACCCCCCTCGAATTCCACCAGCCTCCCAATGCCCATAAAAAATTAACGGTCCCTAAATAATGCCATTAGCCAATTTCTGACAATAATGAAAGAAACAGCTGTCTCAGATCCAAATTGATTAATAATTGCAATTTGTCTTCCTATTTGATAATCAAACTCCATTGCTTTATGTATTAGGCTAAAGCATGGGTAGAGCTATTTGTTTCGCTTGGCGGTGAAGTTACTGGGTTTGGAAAACAACATGTTACACCTTACATGCACTGCTTGGTATACCATGTCCCAAACTTCATGAAGAGACACAACGGCATTAAAAAGTTCACAGGACAAGGTAACAAATTATGGTATAAATAATATAACAATAATTGTACACTCATACACTGATAAGCACTAACAACAATTGTAATATCTACATCTTTTTCTTTGCACTGCTAGGGGTAGAAAAGAATAATGACGATGTCAGAAAATTTCATCTGACAAAGTCAAACAAGTGGGATGCTCCAAAAGACATCCTACTTGTCAGTAAACGACTGCAGGTAACTGGTCAACATGAGCGAGTGCATCGACAGTACAACAAGTCAAACACTGAGTACTGGTCAACAGACATAACAGAAATAAGGAGTAAAAGAAGAAAGCTGTCAGCTGCCTCCAATGTCGAAATACCAGAGAGCAATTCAGACAGTGCGTTTAATATCGAAAATCTTTCCGCTTTAGAAATTAAAGAGAAACTGAAAGAATTAGGAGTGCAAACACGAGTACGAAAACTGGAAAAATTACAGGATATTTTGAAAGAAGCACTCCACAAAGACTAAAACCAAATTGTTACTTGTATAATTATATGTATATATTTATAATAAATGAGACCTTGTATCTGGCCTCTAGCTCAGTTGGTTAGAGCGCTGCACCGGAATCGCAGGGCCACAGGTTTGATTCCTGTCAGAGGGCCTACAGTTGCATTTTTCACAACTGCTCCCCTGGTTAGGTCTAATAAATGTATAAAATCTACACTCAAAATTTCCATCTACAAAATCCTTCTAAAATTAGGTCTATATATAATCAGGTGAGATGACCAAAATCCTGATATATTTTTATCAAATGTATATATTTATATTCTGAGGTTGGTTGATTGAAGCCCGGATTGCCTATTTGGTGGTCATTTTGACAAATAAATTTA
This sequence comes from Trachythela sp. YZ-2020, assembly GCA_016169945.1. Taxonomy (NCBI): domain Eukaryota; kingdom Metazoa; phylum Cnidaria; class Anthozoa; order Malacalcyonacea; family Clavulariidae; genus Trachythela; species Trachythela sp. YZ-2020. The sequence continues at coordinate 74,747 of JADLSH010000074.1, read as the reverse complement.
AATTTGGTTGTCCATCCATGAGGAAGTTCTGTTCAATTGCTTAGAATTATTTGCCAGATAAGCTATCCAGACTTGGTACAATTGAACCCCAAAGGTTAACAAAACTAACTATTTCCCTCGAGAGCAGATATTATTAAAGAATTAGTGTCACACCATGGTATTGTGGGCTTAATTAAATAAAAATACCTTGTTTGGTACATTTACAATAAGAATCAGATAAAACAAGCAAAGATTCTCAGATGATGGTATAAATATACAACAGATCAGATCAACTGATCTACTCGGCCCATAAAATGGCCACCAGAAAGAATTTGACCCCACAATACCATGGTGCGACACTAATTCTTTACTGTATATAATACAACATTTATTTCTTCAACTAAAAATATTTCTCTCATTACAGGGCAGCCGAGCAAAGGAAACACTTAGCTTTTCAACTGGAAACCTTGGTCCTGGTACAACTTTCTTTCCATCAAAGACATGCTTCTTTGATGACCAACCAATTACGGGCTTAATCTTGATGGGAAAGTCTATTTTCTTACCTTCCCCATGTACGTTAAAATAATACCACCAGTCGGGAGGTAGCATTGGAAGGCGATCAAAATCGTTCTTCTCAAACATAAAATGGCCTTTGTGCTGTGATGGTGTTCCTTTACCATGGGTAATGTAACGCCAGCAATCAAGATCAACCTCGATGTATCCATTACCCATTGCCTTGGACTTCAACAGACCCAAAATACCACACGCAAATGCTCTGGCAATGGTCTCCAATCTGCTGGCAGAAGGCTTTGGTGGTCTCTCATAACCCCTTGAAACAACATAACAGAAGCAATTTTCGGTTAATATATATCATGAGTAAACATAAAAGAATCAGAATCGTGTACATGTGTAAATTTGATAGTGTAAGCGTGTCAGCGTCACTTTTACTTTACCTTAGTAAACTGTCAGGCAAATGAGCAGAAGGTTCCCATGTGCAGGAGTGTAGAGGCCATCCAGCCCATTTAATAAGATATAGATAGTCCTAATATAACAAAATCAAGAATAACATAATGAACGACGGGTCAATTATTTCAAAATGTCAACGTTTAGTACAGACATTTATTCTTAACAAAAATTGTAAGTTGTAAATTCAACTAATTTCACTTTAAAACTTACGTGTTTTTCCTTCTTTCTTCCGATTATTCTTTCAACTTGAAAAGTCTTTCCTTTTTTCTTTCGCGGGGCAGTATTGTTGTATAAAACAACAGAGCTAAAGTTATTTAATTGTGCGTAGTCAACATCTCGCGTTGACAAACGCTTGGTCGCCGCCATCTTTAATTTTAGCGCGGTCAACCGCTGACGAAAAATTGGCTCAATGTCGCGAATTTCTGGCCATGTACATGTACAACCAGTAAACCAAGGAAAAGCCCAGCTGTAAGGATAACGGTTGTTCCGGTTATTCCTGAAACACCATCCCTTGTGGAAATACCCGAGGATAACAATGACATTGATAACACTGAAGATACTATTTGTCAATTAAAGGATAAAATATCTTTACTTGAGGCTCAGAAAATGGATTTGCAAGCAAAATTTGATAAAGATGTAGAAAACTTAAAATTTGGTTTATTTCGCATTGAAAGATTTATAAGCAGTGACAGTGACTTTAGGTTCTACACTGGCTTTTCCAATTATTCATGTTTCAAAGCATTTTACGATTACCTTTCTCCAGCTTGTGAACATCTTATGTACTTTGGCACACACACTACCCCTGTAACTTCAGAATCCCAAAACAAATGTGGCAAACCAAGATCCATGTCACCAGAACAAGAATTATTTCTTGTTCTAGTAAGGTTACGTTTGGGGTTACTTCTGCAAGATATTGCACATCGATTTAACATTTCAGCAAGTCATGTGTCTCGAATTTTTAACACCTGGATTATTTTCTTACATCACCGCCTTCGTTCCCTACCAAGTTGGCCGCAAATTTATTGATGATAACATGCCCCCCTGCTTTAAACAAGCTTATCCGAAAACCAGAGTAATTATCGATTGTACTGAAATTTTTATTGAAATGCCCTCATCATGCAGAAGTCAGTCCATCACATTTTCGAGTTATAAGAACCACAACACTGCCACTAAGATCTTGTGCAGATCTTACATTAAAAGATAACCAACATGCATTTCTCAAGGGCCGTTCAACAATTTCAGCATTGATTGAAACTTCACAAAAATGGTTTGATAAAACTGATAACACTGCGCATGGCAGAAAAGGTATCCATGCTATTTTCATTGACTTCTGCAAAGCGTTTGATATGGTGGACCACCGAATTCTCCTTTCTAAACTGGCCTCTATCAACATAACTAAATCTTTTTGGCTGTGGATTCGAGATTTCCTATCCATGAGAAGTCAACAGGTAAAGCTACTTCAAATGTTGTCAACATCCGCTCCATGCCCAGCTGGAGTTCCGCAAGGCTCGGTCATCTCTCCTATGCTATTTAATGTATACATCGATGATTTAGAGGATGAAATCCCTGCAAACCTAACCGTCGATACCTCGAAGTATGCCGATGACTGCACACTCGATCAAGCAGTTGGAGCCGGGAAATAAGCCATGTCCAACAGGCTCTAGACATTATCCAAAATTGGTCAGTGTCGAACAAAATGACCATCAACGTCAAAAACAAAGGACATGTGGATATGCTTCACGGAATCAGTATCGGAACCTCCTCCTGTTTATATCGGTGATGAACTAGTTGAAAGAGTGGACAAATTTAAACTACTTGGAATGGGGCTTCAAAACAACCTCAAATGGAACAATCATATTGAAACTGTTATACAGAAAGCTAACCGTCAAGTATATATCTTAAGAGAATGCAGGAAAGCTAATCTACCTGTGGAAGTAGGTATTACCCTTTATAAATCCAATATTAGATCTATTCTTGAATATGCCTCACCTATCTGGGGTGGCCTTCCAACTTATCTCGTAAATGAAATTGAACGAACCCAGACCCGCTGCCTCCGAGTTCTTGGTTATAACAATGACTGTCTACAAAGCCTCTCTGATCGAAGAGAAGAACTTCTGAAACGTGAAGCGTGGAAGATTATGAATGATCCCTCCCATCCTTTTCATACAAGACTTTTTAAATCAAATAATCCATACGATTTACGAACAATTAATAGTAAAAACATTATCGCGAACTGAAAGACATAAACGCTTCCTTCTTAGCTCGTGCAAGTGCACTCACATAGTTTTAGTTTGTCTATACATACTTAAGATTCTTATCTGTATATAATGTTCTAAATTTTTAACGTAATTTGAATCAACCTGTAAATCCATTGTACTTTTATACTTAAGATGGATAAATAAAGATTATTATTATTATTATTAAGGGCCTGATTGGTATTTCACCCAGAGGATACCCAAGTTTTGTTTCTTGTTTATATGCGGGCGAACAAGTGACAAAAAAATTACCCATGATTGTGGCATTCTAAATCTGGTGGAGCCTGGAGATGAGATAATGGCAGATAGGGGATTCGATATTGAGGCCGATATTCCCAGCGGAGTGTTGTTAAACATTCCACCATTTCTAAATGGACAGCCTCAATTATCCGCAGAAGACGAAGCTAAAACACGCAAAATTGCATCGGTCAGGGTTCATGTTGAGCGTGGAATAGCCAGAATAAAAAATTACAGAATCTTGCGCCAAGTTATTCCCTTGACACTGGCTGAAAACTTAGAACAAATTTGGAGTGTTTGCTCCTATTTAACATTGTTTTTACCACCTATAATTAAGGATAAACAACCTTAAACTGTTGGTTATAATGAGTCTTGAATTTGTTTCAATGTGCAAATTATATCATGCTGTTTATTTTATTTATTACAATTCTGGTAACATATATTCAGTATAGAAACTGCTTAACTCTGGAACAATTTTATTCCAGAAGTCATTGTCAAAATAAATCCTCTCAATGTGTAGGTCAACATTTGTAAACACAACAAAATCACACCAACTAACATTAAGTGTGACCATGCACCCTTGAATTTGGTAAAAATAATTGTGTGATTTTTTAAACTGGATCTTTCCATTTAGTTTTTGCAAACAAAAGTTTTTGTCTTTGCATGCTTCATCAATGGTCATATCTTTTTATGAGAATGGGCATTTGACTTCCCCAATACCAAATGATGTAGCTTCTGCATCATCGAAAACTAAAAAATCAGGACTGGCACCCAACCATGGAAATCTTGAATTTACTACAAAACCACAATGTGCACACACATCAATGTTTCCTTGATTTTTTTTGGTTTTTGTGTTCCTCAAACCACCTATCTTGTGATGATTGTTCCCTAGTGTTTCGTTCAATTTCAACTATTTCGTCATATGAAATTTTAATAGATGATTTTAAATTGTTAATGGTCTGACATTGTGTTTCCTCAGCTGTTGTAGGTTGTATATTTTTTAAAATTTTATCACGAACACTAGAGTCATTAATGTTAAGGTGCATTGATTCAGTATGTCTCTTTTTAGATGGAATATCTAGATGCATACTTTCAAAAGGGTATGGCTTACAGTCGTTTGACATTAACAAATTCCCCAAATAGCTCTTTTCATCTAAATTTATCAAAGAATTAGCCAACTTTTGTACTTCATGTTGTCCAATATTCTGTGCAAAATGTGGGATGGGGTCATGTGTTGGGGTCATGTGTTGGGTTGCTCATTGTTTTTCCTCTTTACCCTTGACATCTTTTCATACATGGCCTTTTAAATGCAATGTTCTCATAAAGAACTGGCTTGTCTGACTCATCTTTCCTTGGTACATGCCATTGCTGTAGCAATTGGGTTCAAGTAGGTTGATCTGGGATTTCTGTCATGTCTAATTGTTTATACTCGATTATTTGAAATAGTAGAGCAACAACATGTTTGCATTGCCCACCTTTCCCTGCTGTACATGTACAGTTGCTATACACAACCTCCCCATTAGCTTCGTTTACATGAACATATACAGTATATACATTGTTTTTCATAGTAGCATTTACACAGCCTTTAACTAGGAAACATGAGATGTTGCCTTTGGTGACATTTTTTTTAACCTCAACTTTCCCAACATATTTATCTTTGAACATTTGTTATCCTAGTTTCTTGTGTTTTTGAGCACCAGAATGTTCAGTTCCAAAATGCTTAGTTAACAGCTCATAAGTAAATGCTGGAAGGCCATGTAAATCCCTTGTCCACCTTTTAAATTCTGTACCATTGTTTGCCTCATGTGAAGTGCTTGTTTCACCCTCCATATATTATATAAAATTCTAGACTAAATTTTAAATATTTTCCCAACCTATGTGAGTTGTTTAATTCTATTTATTTATCTAGTATTTACAATATAATTTATTTACACAATTTTACAGTCAAAACGGAAATACCTGCACACTTCCGTTACTGTAATTGCTTACGTAGTTCAGTATTAACATTTTGATTGGTTGTCAATTTCACAAGTGTTTTCAAAAGTTCTGTAGAAAATACAGAACTACAATAAAATTATCAACCAGAATTCGGATGTAAACAATGGATTTGTACAAAATAAATTCACAGGGTGGTATCTTCCAGCCAGGTCGAGCAATTCCTTTACATGTACGTAACAGAATTACCGATTTATTTACCGAAGGGCAAACATATGCACAAATTTCTCGGGAAAATAAAATTAACATTTCTACAGTTAAACGTATAATTGCAAAATACACAAATACTGGTTCATTTTCCCCAAACCAGTCTTCGGGAAGAAAGCGGAGCGTTTGCGGCAATGAAATCATTCATTATATAGAATATTTGAAGTACTGTCGACCAAGTATCACCGCTGAAGAGATCCGTCAAAAGATTATTGCACGCGGTGCAATAAACATTCCAGCCGTAACAACAATAAATGATAACATTCGAAATAGATTAGGTTTATCCTACAAGAAGATTCAGTCGGTCCTCTGGAATCGCAGCGAGATGATATAAAACAAAAACGCTTGATTTTATGGCAATTATGTCGGATACGGATCCTGCAAGTCTGCATTTTTGACGAAAGTTCTGTCGTAAGAACCAGTGGCAACCGTCGCTATGGCCATTCTGTTCCTGGAAAACCTGCATATGAAATCCAACGATATGCTTCAAACGCAACATTCACAGTGAATCTCCTTCACAGCATGTTTGGCGTTGACCATTATAATATTTTACAAGGTGCATCAAATCAATTAGAAATGCTCCACTTCTTAGACGAATGCCTTCAACAACGAGACATTTATGGAAACCCTAAGATAAAGAGAGGGGACATAATTGTTATGGATAATTGTGGCATGCATCACGGAAGGTTAGCTACTGAAATGCTCAATGATCTTTCGAACATGTATGGAATAAGGTTTATCTATCAACCTCCATACTCCCAGACTTTAATACATGCGAGTTCTGTTTCCGATCTATGAAATGCCAGCTGCGCAACAACTCTGACTTTACTGAACATTACACGGAGTTGGCCATTTCGTTTGCCTTAGAGAATATAACACCACAATTTTCTCACCGAGTATTTCTGACATTGTGGTTATATGTTGTAGTAATATTTATGAATTGCTGACATGCATATTAGTTAACTCTTATGTATGTAATACTAAAATAACTATATGGTCTATGGATAATGAGTTGCCATGCACAATTGCACATCTCTAGAAAAATAGTTATTGCATTCAAAAGTCCTGTTCAATGTTATGTAATTATTATGTTATTATTTACATATATCTACTAACGAGAGCGAAGTTTTCATGTAAATATATATTATAGAACTGAACGTCATGTCTAAAATTTAGAATTTGATAGACAGTAATACTGTAACCATAAATAGAAACCTGAACACAATTACATGTTCTTTGTATTACCTGTAATATCAAATATTAAAAACAGAAATGTTCATGGCTACTTATAGGGTACTTATATAACAACAAATTGTGTCCTCCTATATACTTGCATTGTACAACACAACTGAACAAGTATATGTAAGATATTTAGCTGTCGTACTGACCGAGTACTTACACTTTGAAAAGAGAAATTATACTGTCACTACTACTACTACTAGTAAACATAAAACACTATTTACTGTAAACTGAACAATTCATAACGTTTCAAATTTGAACAAACGTGTTACGATAAAGAAACTTCTATTATACAGTGCCATGCAATAGTCTTAGTTTAAATGTTTATCTTCATCTTGCAAACTTGCTGCGTATAACAAAGTATCAACATGATCAAAGTGTGTGTTGGATCCATAATACTGCCTGGAGCCCAGCGTGGCTTGATTTAAGTTAACGGTAGCACTACGAGGTGTATTTTCGAGAGTGTTTATCGGATCTAGAGATCTTTCTGCCATTTCTGGACTCGGTGGAATTGATATAGTATTCGAATGCGAATCACCGCTCTGTGTGCGCGTTTGAGGAAGAAAGTAAGTCTTATTTTGATTATTTACCCTCAAGCAATGCGAATCTTCTTTACGATTATATCTTAAATGCGCGCTATTATGAAGTCCATGGCTGGAATTATGCTCGTCGTATCTGTCATAATGATCGTTTATAGAATCAGAGGACGACCAATCGCTGTTACTGTTCTCATATCTATCATGATTCGTTTCAACAATCGTAAAATAGCGCTCGTTTTCGACTTTGAGTGTTTTCTTTTATTGACTAGATTTGTTTACTTCGTTGAAAGAAGTATCATCGTCATCCAACACATATTTTTTTGACGTTTGACCTATTTTGGTTCTCTCACATTCTAACGTACTTTTGAGGAATGTTTTGTCATTTGGTTGTACTTCAGGGACTTTAGAATTAAATGCAGATTTCAAAATGCGAAGATCTTTAAAAAGAATCGCCTTGTTTTGATACCTCATTGAATCAACAGCCTTTAAGCGCGGAAGCATTTCGGAGAAGAAGTAGGTTTCAGATTTGCTTTCAAAGTTTGTAATTGTCTTCAAACTTTCGTTACCGTCACGTATTTCGCCTTCCAAGCGCTTAATTTGCCTCTTTACATCAGTAAGCTTTTGAGTGTGTTCTGGATGAAGCTTTTGATTCCCGCAGTAATGAAATCCAATACATTTTATATATTCGCAGGCGTGTCTTGAATCGTTTCTATGGCCTCTATGGTGGCAGTTCCCGCAGACTGTCACACCTTTGCCAAGTTGCGCGGGTTCGTTTACAGGCGTTTCTAATAGTTGTAAAGTTTTCCTCAATGATTCTAATTTAACTTCTAGAAATTATTCTTCCCCGATAATTCTGCTTGTTTAGATGACAGCAAGCTACTCTTTTGACACGTGGCGTAACTGATATTTTGTTCTATTCCTGTCAATTGTTGGTCCTGTACAAATTAAAATACACGAAATACTAAAATAAGTATATATTCTATCAATAAACACAAGTGAAATGTTTTGACCAGTATAGTTATCGTTTCAATCTAAAAAATCAAAAACTGTGAAACATTTGCTGTATTAAATTTACCTTTCTTAAGGCGCGCAATCTAGATTCTAAAACTCTCCGTTCACCGAGTTTCAATTTGTTCGGGGTGCCAAATATTGTGTCAATATCTTCTTCCTTCATTTCCTTAAGACTTCCAACTGTCGTAAAGCCGAATTCTTCGAACACGTAGTATATGTGCTCCATATTGAGAGATTTGAGCCATTTTTTCGTGGGTGTTGTTGAAAAAGATTCTACCATTGCGAATATATATATATATAGCTTGTATTGATTTATTTCTGGTACTGTACTACCGTAAGCGATACAGAACTTCTGAAAACACTTGTGAAATTGACAACCAATCAAAATGTTAATACTGAACTACGTAAGCAATTACAGTAACGGAAGTGTGCAGGTATTTCCGTTTTGACTGTAAAATGAATTCACTATTAATTTAATTCTCTCTCAATGTTTATATTCTAGCTAAAAATTTATTAATACAAGTTATATGACTTTGCTAATTTAAAAATCCTATAAATATACCTAATTTATTTATCTAAATATTAATTCTATAACTCACGAATATTTTATTGAATTACAATGGAGGAAAGGAACCAAAGCAAACTTCAACTCAAGGACAAACGACAGCAGAAAACGATGAAAAACACTTTCAACTTATATTTTCTTGTTAAACTCAACTCATTTAAATTCACATATTTTCGCGCCAATACAACTTCAAAACATTTTGTCAGACTATGACCTTTCAATGGCAAATTCGAACAAAAGTTTGGCTAACATTTGGCATTTTCATGAAGCTCAAAATGGCATTTTTAAAACTATAGGATTAAAATAAACTTGAGATCCAATGAGAAGAACTATCAGTTGAGCTTATTTTTTTAAATAATTTAGCCGATCGCGAGTGAAAACTCACCTGTTTTTGTTCTTGCAGTTAAGTTTTCGAGCAAATTTAGGGGAAGCGTGTTCACAACTTGTCGTCTTCTCAACAAAATTTCTTCGCCAATAACGCGCCGATTTTCTTTAAATTTTCTCTACGAGCAGTGCAAAATACCCTCGCAATTTTCCATATAAAAAAAGTTGTCAATCAATGCGAAATGTTGTCAAAAATCTGCTGTTTCTTCTCCCGAACAAAATCGCCCGCTCATGCGACAGCCATTTCGTTCGAAAGCAACATACAGCCTCCTACCGTCATCCCTAGCGGGCATCGCTATTACGCAACTGGTCAATTACACTACAAAACCGGCAATGTAGTTAAAATATTAATGGTTTTAACAATAGAATACTGAAATATATCATGTAGGTATGTTATTATGCATTCTAATATTTTATTTTAATGTAAAATTGAAAAATTCAACCGTCCGTTCAATATAAAACGTTTCGTAAAGTTCATAAAACAAAACTGCATTTACCTATAAATTCCTTTTTGAAATGAAATCTTGCGGTTGAAAGTATACAATTCTCTCGTAAAAATGGTTCCGCTTTCCTTTTAATTTATAGCTTTTTGTAATATAAAATACTTAAACTGGAATTAAACGAGACTGACTATTTATATAAAGCAACAGTTTTTAAAACAACAATGATATGACATGAACAAATTCATCAACAATTATAACAAACTCGCCTTATATTTTACTTTTTTCGCTCATATATCTCTTCTTATCCTCTTATATAAAGCAAAAGCGATAAAATTCGCCTCACAGCTCCTATTTATAAAGTTCTTAAAAGATTTTGAAATAATCAGAATTTCTCATGTTTAAAATCTTCGCTCATTCCGCTCCTGACAATAACAGCCCACGCGATGTCCACGAAAAGTTCACGAAATTCGCGAAAACGTTCACCCATGACACCCATGAAACATAGCCACACCACTGATCTGAATATAGGCTGATAACGCATCTGATGGAAAGTGAAAGAAAGTCAAGCGGCCGTGACTTAATAATTTGATGGAAAATTTGAGTAAGTGAAAGAAGTCAAGCGGCTGATCAGTGCCGCCACCCGATTCGAATTCTGAGGCCCTACTTTATTATAGATAGTATTACAGAATCCTAGTTTTTTTGCTTTCTTGCCTTGTAGCATTGGAGTATTATGGCTTTATAACGCCGTGAAACTGGATTTACAAGTTCGAAGGAGTGAACAGCCACATGTTTGCGATGTTTTGTTTATGATATTTCAATTCAAAACCCACTCAAAATATAGAATTACTGCTACTGGACGAAGGCACTCTAGGAATTTGATGAAATGAACCAGCTCAGCTGCAGTATGAACAAAAGCGTGAATGTGGTAAGTTTTTAAAACAGGAATTAGGAACAGTACTACACTGGTTCAATATTCACGTACGTACTGAAATGAACACATATTAAGTTAATAACCTATTAACAAAATTTCCAATATTATTCAACAATCAAATATACTTGATATATAGTAATTGTAACTAATATAGTAGTAATTATATGATTGGTGGTCAAAGAAAGAGAAGTTTTTTTTCAAGTGTTGTGTGGCTTCTTCATTTCTTGTCCTGGGAGTGCAATTTTGTTAACAGTGCATTTGATGAAGTTGTGGATATAATTGTCTTAAGTTGTGGCATGCATATGATTATCTGTTTAGTTCCAACCATAACCATGATTAAGTTATGACAGGAACCGCAAAAGATGCATGCTTGGAAATGTTTTTTACAGAATTGTAGTGTGTCTGACAGTCCAACTCAAGCATGCTATGTCTCAGGGCCTGTTTATATGATCCCGGCTAGGCGGGACGGGACAGTTGCCGAGATCCTGCTTGCAATATAAAAACTCTACTGAGTGTTTATATGATCCTGCTTCCATCCCGCCTAGCTGGGATCCTGGCAATCTGTTCTAGGCGGGATGAACAATCTAGCTGGGATCCCATATAAGGCTAGGCGGGATGACGTTTCATTGACCTTGCCTTCTGGGCATGCATAGTATGACCTGAAGTACTTAACTGGCCTCATCCCAGCAATGTCTTTGTCCATACAAACACGCCATCCCATCTAGGCAAGTTTCCCGGCTATGCGGGACGAAAACGTCCTGTCCCGCTTAGGCGGGATCATATAAACAGACCCTGAGACATAGCATGCTTGAGTTGGACTACGGTCAGACACCCTATAATTCTGTACAAAACGTTTCCAAGCATGTATCTTTTGCAGTTCCTGTCATAACTTAATTATGGTTATGGTTGGAACTAAACAGACAATCGTATGCATTTTAAGACAATTATATCCACAACTTTATCAAATGGAAATGCTAACAAATTGCACTCCCAGGTGCATATCCTGCGAGAACCGAATTCAATAGTTGTTTTATTATTTATTTGTAAATATTTCGGACTCAGTTTAAATAATCGATCAACTTCGCAACATGCTGTGAGAACCGAAGCAAGTTTTTCGCTATTTTGTGGATGGTCAAGCTTCTTTTCTCGTAGATACTCTTCAAAGATCACTTTGCTTCCTTTTATAGCTTTTTTTGTGTTTTTTTAGTCTTTTTCTTCGAGCAATTTTTTAATTTCACCTTTCCTTTGAGGAATCCATTTGAATTTTCCCGCTTTTGGCATAAGCCGCATAAATTAGCGTGACGTCATAGCGTGTCACATTGGTTTTCAATATACCACGAAATTACGTCAAACGTGGTATTTAATATTTGTTTTCAATATTCCACGGTGATGTCATGACTCCAAATTTGGGTAGCTACCGAGCGGATATGACGATTTCACCGACAGCTCTTAGCCAATCAAAACTCTTGAATTATTTTCAATAAATAATAATAGCTATTATGTCTCACGTATACCGAGGATTGTAAAGGGATCATTTTGCTTCATGATAAATGATAAATTTGAGTGACAATTAGCAGTTAGCTAAGCTGTTTACCGCGCTGCTAGTTAAGCCAACTACTCGCTACATACTCTGATTTAATATGCCTGAAAACTCATAGAAGTACATTAAAGTTGTGTTTGGTTCTCTGCAGCACTTCGACGGTTTCTCACGGGTACTTTGTTTTTAATAATAACTAACCGCTTTGCCGTATAATTGAATTGAACGGTATTCATAGGAAAAATGTAAAATACCCTAATTAAATTACCTAAACTATATACATATATGCATCAAGAGTGTTTAATTGTAATGAAATTATTAAATCTATCCGTGTTCGTAAAAAGCATAATAACTGTTCTGTCCTTAGATAAATTGCAGAACAGGTATTGACAATAAGTGCTAAGGGATTGTGACTGATATCTTGAACACACCTTATCTACTAATGAATGATTTGCTAAGATTATTTCTACGACTTTCAAGAGTTTCCAAACCAGAGTATGACAAAGCAGTTCCATGGGATAATAAAGGGAAAATTATCTAAAGCGTTAGATAGGTTAGCCGTCAGATTCGACCTTTCCTGTCACATCAAATACTAAATTTTCTACCTTAGCTCCGTGATCAGACATGGGTCGTACAGTGGCAACCATGCAGGGGTGCCGTATAGTAAGATTTCGATTTAGTCTTTTAAGCTGCTCCTTCGCTATTTAACTCTCGGGTACAAGGAATGGTGATTTCATGGCATCCTTACAATGACCTTGACCTTAACAAAGTGATATTATCTCTAATCTTTTTGTTTTTCATGCTTTACCTATAGTGTCACGAGTTCTATTTTAACCGACAATGACAAAATTTTACCACATTTTACCTTTCGCTTCAGAGTTGGAGAATGGTCAACCTTCAAACAGGCCCTAACTCGCGATGTCTCTGGATTTATTCCAATAAATATTAATGCAACCATTCTATATGCTCTCTTAAAATGCATAATCCCCGAGCCGGCGCGAAGCGCCGTGCGAGGGTACTAATTCCGCTCGGATATTTACACCCGGGTATGTGAAAACATTGTGGAATGCAAAGTTGTCCGTCATTTTTTTTGTCATGGACTCGACGGTTTTGTAAGTTATGCGCGTGCGCGAATTCAAGCAGAGAGAAGACTTCCTTTTTGCAAACTTTTTGCAAAAATAGTTTTGCACTCATTTTATAAGCAAGTCTCTATGTAAGTAAGTTTATATGTTAAGTCTCCAAAACAAGATAAATGAAAATTATTTAGAGGACAAATTAACAAGAGGAATAACAGTCGAAAGACCGAAAAAGGAGCGTTTTAAACGGGCAAGTGTCTATTTTGCATGCTTGCTTTGCCGATTTATAGCATGCAGTATAGTTTGTGAATTTGAAAATGTGTAGAGCATTCTGTGTGGTCAATACAACATTGATTGATCTGAAGAGTATTTTAGTATTGATTCAAATACGTTATAGAAAAATAAAAAACATATTAAATCTCAAAAACTTCATTTCAAAAGCAAGTGCGAAGTATAAAAATACTGCTCGAAAAGCAGTTGAAGTTTTATGAAAATTTCGAAACGTTTTGTGAAGGTCTAAGGTTGAATGTTACAGTAAATCAAAGCTAAAAGAGTACATAATAGCATACCCACATTATATAGTTGGGCTTTTAGTTGGACAATATTTCGTACAAATTAAAATATAAAAAATATACAGTGTTGCGTGTTACACTGTTACCATGGTTACATGGTTACAATAACTTTTGGGGAGTAAATTGTTTGGTTCAAATGGGCGAGGGTATTCTGCATGCATGTATTTCTAGTTATATTACAGCTTGATTACAGATGACAAATGAGGTAGCCTGACAGTTATTGGCATGTGTCAGCTGCTACATATACCTAACATTTATTATTAATGTGTATATATATACAGTGGCGCAGGCAGCCCGCCGATTTAATTTCATTTTAATTTAATTTTTAAAGTTATTGAAATTATCCGCTATGCAAATTTCAAATCATTATCATTATTCATTTCTTTAGAAATTCATTGTTTTCACCGTCAATGAACACGAACAAATTTGCATAGCGGGCTGCCTACGCTACTGTATATATATACATCTAAAAGTCTGCTCTTTTGATTAATAGCAAAAAGGGATGGGATACATTTCATTATTTTAAAGGTTTTAGAATGGCAATGATCAGTATAAACACTAACAAGTATAATTTGTTTTTAAGGTACATATTAGAACTTGTTAGAACTGCCTAAATGCCTGCTTGTTATTTATTTTATACTAAATACCTCATTCAACCGGTCGCCATTTTACTGTTAACCACGGTTGTGCAGGGCACCAACAACATGAAATTCATTTCTAACACCCTTAAACTTTAATTAAAAGAAAACTAGACCCTTCGGTCTTGTCTTAATCTAACGTTTAATCTGTTGACCATTATCTGACCCTAAGTCTTAACATATTATAAAACCAATAGTATTATATGTTATTTCAGTTGTGATATCGCAAATCCGAATCCGAGCTCGCAAATCTGAATCAAGCAAATTTCAACGAAACTTAATTGCAGTTGTGTGTTAAAGGAAAGCGATATCAATAGTATAGTATAACCTATATAAAACATATAGAAATAGCCGTATATCTGAATGTTTTAAAGTTTCAATAAACATGTATAAATTTCTTATTAATAAAGTTTCACTTTCCAGTGAACTAGAAAACCGCAAAAGTTTGCAGTATGTGGAAATATGTAATGCTGATATACTTGACATCAAATCATAAAAGCAAATATAATTAAATAAGTGGTTTTACTGTGCTGCAAAAATACGTATAGGCCTACATGAGGGGGTATGAAAGATATAAATCCAATTCTATAACGTTAATTGAACCGTGAGAAAATTGAGTCAAAGCCACGAAGCGGGAATGCGATTTGTAATCACAAGTACTTGATTTCAGGTACTTATATTAGCAGTTAGTAAAGCTTTTAGAAATGTGCCTAAGCTTCCACATCATTACTACCACCAGAAATTAGACGTTTGCTTGGATTTTCCTGATATGAAATTACTAATATGAATATATACGATTATGTCTAGTGCTTCCAAGGGCTGAAACAAGCAGGCATGTGTGTGAGGTGTTAACACCCCACCAATAATTTTTGGGCTAAAAGTTGGTCAAAATGTCGTTCAAATGTTGGTCGAGGTAGAAAATAGTTAGTCATTGAAAAATGGTTAACAGTTTATCATTCATATGGAGCTAAGCACCCCTAAAAATAGATTAAGTGGTATATATATTTCCTACATAATATGTGTAGATTGCTCAACTATTTGAGATATGGGTTTTGTTCATATTTTGGTAACAATAAAATATTCCTGTTCATGCTAGTGAATTGAAAGTATACAACAAACTTAGTGGTAATACTATTGATAACATGTCTACGCCCGAACGGCGCTTTGCGCCTTTGGCTCGGGACTATTATACTTAAATACAAAATGTAATTTTCATCACAGAGTTTTAGATCCGGATAAGATATGCCTCTTGCATGTTTCACTGACAACTGATAAAATATATTAATTTTTTCTTATTACTGTCATCTTACACAATATCTTATTGCTAGCTGAAAACTGCCTTGAATTATTTTTTCGGACAAGTTATAAGATATACAAGACCATGCATATCATACATACTTAGGTATTATTTTATGACTGTGCACTTTAGCCTAATTAACTGTGTATAAGTCACCCGTATCCGCATGAAATATTACTGCATGCCGCATGCTGTGAAATTTTCCGGTTTTCCTGGAAGATTGATTGCAAATTAACTGGAAATTGCCCAAATGGCTATGCTGAAAATGAAACTGTTTTTTCCAAGTTTATGCATGTTTTCCAACACTTTTCGAACCATTTTTGTTATAGGGTTATTTCTATTAGGCCTATGCTCTATATAGTTCACAATACTGTAATTATATTCATAACACGCTGTTGTAAGTCCAGTAAAAAGTTATTGTTGCTATTTTGCGAGCAACAACTGTGATTTCGTCAGGGATACAAAAACGAAATAGCCTCTGGAAAGCGATATAACACTATTACACTAAATTAGGCTTCGGGAGTTATGGTTAAGAATTCTGTGTATGGTTTACTTTCAAGTTTACAATCAAGTTTAAGTTTTGTTTGAAGTGTATAAAAAAATAAATTTTATGCCAAGAATGTATGACATATAAGCCTTATGATAGATATATATAGATATATCCCAACAACTAATAGACATTTTACCGGGATTATAAGTGTTCTCTCTGCGCTTGTCTGTGATGATGTTGGATTTTCTGCAATGTCTGTAATATAATAAGAAACTGTATCATAACGTACCACTGGGTCACTCGGTTCACTAGTTGACGGATATAGTAGATCAAAGAGATATTATGAAATCACACGTCAAAGATTTAAAACTGACGCCAACCGCTTAGCGCAATAAAACTAGGCTGAAATACGTTGGCAACGTGAGTAAAGTTCTTCGTCAAGAATGACAAGAAAGGTAGTGGTATTGAAGATTTTTAGTCTTTTTCTGACTGGAAAGAATTAACATGCCCGACCGCAGGCACGGTATAATATATCTACAGAGCAGTCGATCAATGCTAAAAGCAATGGTTTAAATCTTTTTAGTACTATTACAATGTTTTCTGTATTTGTTCGACCTGAAAACTACATTGTGGAGTTGTCACATAACCACAAGTCCACAATCTGGCCTTAGAACGTTGTATTAAAGTGACATATCGATCTGACACGTCAATAACGAGTTATTGCTGTAGCTATGTCAGTCATGATTAAGGCCTAAAATGTGTATGATATTAACAGACTATGACATACAGTTATATAATATATAACAAAAATATACCTAAATTCTTGTGAATACTTCAATAGTTCGACACTTTCATTAGATCTTCTTAGCTTTCGAACCGACGTTACCGACGACAGTTTCAAAAATATGAAGGGGAATGTTTGGATTTAGAATGTTTTAATTGGACCAATCACCCCCTATTGTTTGTGTTATTTTTTCCCCTTCCAAAAATATGCATTCATTATCAAATCATATTTTCTCTAATAATTTGTACATTATCCAGTGTGATTCACGTATACTGAGGTTTGTAAAGGGATGATCTTGCTTCATGATAAATGATAAATTTGGGTGGCAATTATAGCAGTTAGCTAAGCCGTTTAAGGCGATGCTATATAGCTAAGCCAGCTATACTGGCTACCTATACTCTGTTTTGATAGACTTGAAAGCTCATAGAAATACATTAAAGTTGTGGTTGGTTCTCTCCAGCATTTCGATGGTCGTTTTCCCCGAGTAGGCCTACTTTGTCTTTAAAAATAATAATAATAATAATAATAATCTGTTTAATTAACCGCTTTGCAGTGTAACTAAATTACACGGTATTCATAGGAAAAATATAAAATACCCTAATTAGATTACCTAAACTAAATACATGCATATATATGCATCAACAATATTTAATTGCAATGAAATTTTAAAATCTATCCGCGTGTTCGTAAAAGGCATAATAACTGGTTCTGCATGTCCTTAGATGATATTTATGTTAAGTGACTAAGGAATTGAGGCTGATATCTTGAACAGACCTTAATCTACTAATGAATTATTTGCTAAGATTATTTTTACGACTTTCAAGAGTTTCCAAACCAGAGTATGACAAAGCAGTTTCATAGGATAATAGAGGGAAAATAATCCTAAGCGCACGCGTTTCTGGATAGATTCAATTAAGTCAGACAGGTTAGCCGTCAGATTCGATCTTTCCTGCCACATCAAATATTAAACTTTCTACCTTAGCTCCGTGATCAAGGCATGGGTCGTATAGTGGCAGCCATGCAGGGATGCCCTATAGAGTAAGATTTCGACTTAGTCTTTTAAGCTGCCTCCTTCGCTATTTAACTCTCGGGTACAAGGAAAGGTGACTGGCTTCCCTACCATAACCTTGACCTTGACCAGGTGATTTTATCTCTGATCTTTTTGTTTTTATTGCTTTACCTAGTGTCTCGAGTTCTATTTTAACTGAGAATGACAAAATTTTACCACATTTTACCTTTCGCTTCAGAGATGGAGAATGGTCAACCATCAAACGCACCCTAGCTCGCGATGTCTCTGGGTTTATTCCAATAAATATTAATGTAACAATTCTATGCTTCTCTTAAAAATTCATAATTTTATTACAGCTGCAGATCACAGACGACTGGTAAGGTAGCATGGCAGTCATTTCCATGTTTATGTATACATACATTTATTTTCATTATTTTAAAGGTTTTAGAATGGTAATTATCAGTATAAACACTAAAAAGTAAAATTTGTTTTAAAGTACAAATTAGAACCTTATAGAACTGCCTAAATGCCTGTTACTTATTTAACCTATATACCACATAATATAGAAATAGCCGTATGTCGGAATGTTTTAAAGTTTCATTAAACATGTACAAATTTCTTACCAATAAACTTTCACTTTCCAGTGAACCAGGAAACCGCAAGAGTTCACAGTATGTGCAAATATCTCATGCTGATTTAATTGACATCAAATCATAAAAACAAATATAATTAAATGGGTTTACTGTGATGCAAAAATGCGTATACAAGAGGGTATAAAAATATAAGTCCAACTCTATAACGTTAATTGAACCGTGAGAAAATTGAGTCAAGACCGCGAAGCACACTGTTCGTTAATTTCAAGGAGTTAATTTTACTCCAAAATTGGAGTAAAAAAAGGTACCAGTTTGACTCTATTTTGGGAGTAATTTTTACGCCCAAATTTTAACTCTATATTTAGAGTAATTAATACCTTTATGATGGAGTAATATTTACTCTAACGGGAGTGAAAATTACTCTAGTTTTAAATTTTACTCTCATTTTGGAGGAAATAATATGCCAAAATTAGAGTAATATTTACTCTAACGGGAGTGAAAATTACTCCACTTCTAAATTTTACTCTCATTTCGGAGGAAATAATATGCCACAAATAAACTGTACTCCAATAGGAGTAAATATCACTCTACAATTAGAGTAAGAATAGTAATATTTCCAATCCAAATCTAGAGCAAAACTACTCTGCCTAAATATAAAGTAACCTCATTTAGGCATGTTTTTCATTTGAACCATATCACACGGTAGATAGCGTATTTCTTTGAACCGCAAACTTGAACAGTACAAATGACCTGGATAAGCGCTACGGTATACGTCACGAAATGGTTGAAGTGGACAACTGCATTACTTGCAACAAAATGTTCCTGGAAAGTATTAAAGCATCAAAAAAATTAATTGCAACAAATAAAGGAAGGAATTTTTAATAAATGGAATGTTTATAGATAATTATAAGAAGATATATATTTAATATATAACGTCTATATATATATATCAATGTCATTGAAGTTCTTGCAAAAACTTGTTGATGGCAACCCATTTTTTCATCTCACTCGTTTTCTCCAGCATGGCCGCTTCTGGAAAAAGGAATACATTTCTGGTTGATGTGGGGTATTCTATATTAAATACATAATAGCAAGCTACTAGTACCGCCAACGCATTTAAAATTGTCATTGAATAGTTCTATTTAACTATTATCTTTCCTTCTCCAGCAATATAAAGGAGACTTATTTCGACAATGTCACCTGCTCCCACAAGTCTTGGTGCTATTGACTCCACAATTGCATCATCAATGGATTCATCATCCTATGTGAAAAGAAAAAATTCAATCAGATTTTAATACGAACAGATTTCTTTGGGGGGTGTGACATTCAGACATTTGACCAATTAAAGCGCTGTTAATTTTGGGGTGTCAATTTAACACCAAAAAGTGGTGCTAAAAAATTAGGTAAAAAATGACACCTTTTTTGGGTGCTATTTTAACACAACCGTTGATGGTGTTGATTTAACACTAGTTACGGTGCTAAAACAACACCTTTTGTAGTGTTAAAATAGCACTGATTTAGGAGTTGGTTTAACACCCGAATATTCTCATCAAAATAGCACCTGATTTAGGTGCACTAGTGTGAACAAAGACTTGCTCATTGCTACAAAGCAAACCCAAAATATATACTCCACTTTTTAACAAAGAGACAACACAATCTGAAAATATATGAACATCATTTAATTGAATTTATAATAATATATTTGCTGATTCCAAAATTACTTTGCAGCTGAACATTAAAATAGTAATAAATTTAGGCAAATCTTGCCATGCTCATGCAATGTTCTCACCAATTACCTATTAAAACCAGGTACATCTATTATTTTACCCTGGACAATGCCAAGCAATTCTAGTACTACGCTAGGAGCATGTCAGAAGAGTTATTCTATGTCACTCCAATGCTTAACCCATTAACAACTAACAATTTTCCTTAGCAGGTGAGTGGAATTCCTTCTACAGGGTATGATTGAGCTGCTTTTATAATTATCTTATAGCCAATTTAATATATACAATATATATAGCCAATATATTTAAGTATACCAACATCTCTATACATTTACCAAGTGTCAAGTTCGCACTGGACAGGCAAGATAAGAACACTTTGAAAGTAGTTTCATGGCTGACAATCTTCCAGCGATGTACTGAGCCCAATTACCAAAGTTCTTTTTTTCATCAGACACCAATCGAACTTGCATGTCTACAAGTTAGGCTTGTTCGTGGAGGAGTCGCACCATCAAGTAAAAGGTTAGGTTTCCACGTTTCGCATGTCGCTTGAGCATGCCGTGCCAACCCTCCACATCGTTGTTGGTTCGGACAGCTTGGTTGAACACACTCCAGGTCTCTGGTTTCCATAATTCACCTTCAATAACAATAACAAATATGTTAGTATTTTGTGATTATCACAAATATAGATGTTTTAAGTATAATAATTAGACTTCCTTTAAGACAAGCTAAGCCGAGATGAGCATATTATGGACCATAAACCTGAACTAGTCACGGTTACCTATCAAGAACCTTGCAGCGTGTCAACTAAACTGATAATTCCTTATAGCCAATTAAGTAACTTCTATCCAGTTCACACGAATATACGTCACCAGCTCAGTCAACATTGGCGTAGTGACCTTTGTGGCAAGGTTCTCGAACATAGCTGGTATGTGGTCTTTTGGTAAATATGGCAGAGCCAGGAACTTTCTGCACAGCTTATGGGTGGCGTTGTCGTTCTCATAAGCTGGGGCCAGACCAATGTCTTGAATCTTCCTCCAGATGCATTGCGCCCAATGGAATGAGCAACCACGGATCAGCACACCTCGAAAAACATGTGGGATAGCTCGCCACAGCGCACTCTCGAAATCGAGAACAATCTTCTCGAGTTTCCTGTCCTTCGTTTTGTCTTTGATGGCGTTTAGTACTTTCCGGTAGTCCCGTTTACGTTTTCCCGACATCAAAACGAAGGCAACTGGCACTTGTTTCACACATTCGCCACTTCGCACAAATGAGTGAATTGTGAACAATTGTGTAAAAGGTGCTTTAACCACTTTAAAAGTCCCATCAACATACCATGTCTTGGATTTTGACAGCAAATCGAGCATGTTTTTGGTCGCAAATATGAGGTGTCGCCTTTCGCCTACTTTCACATCTGACTTCAGTAAATCTGCTGGTATGTGCTCTTCACTGATTTCAAACTCTAGGTCTGTTGGCTCAGCTGGTCACATTCTCTGACGGTGGCGGTTCGCAGCCGTTGCGAGGTACTCTGGGTTCCTCAAAGCAGGCAATGGCTCTGTGGAGGTAGCTATACCCTCTTCCAACATTACCTAATTAAATTATAAAATATTCTTTATTTAGCAGCTATAGACAACCTTGTTATGTGGGTACCTTGTTATGTGGGTACCTTGTTTACAATTTCGGCTGCTGATGTGAAGATTTCAGTGGCTGCAATCTTCTTGACCGACGTTGAGATTCTTGTGGCTGTTGCTGCTCCAAGTTGTGGCGAATGTATGTGGGGCTGCGATTCCCGTGTGAAACCATCAGCTTTCTCTAGTACACTTGCTTTGCACCACATGGATTTATTTCTACAAACTTTATTTCCATTGGCCCTCCTTACTTTGACTGTGTAGGTGTAGCCCTCGCTGTCCGCCAGTTTTTCTTTCCCTTTTTGTGAGCCATCTTCTATCACTTGATATGTTAGCACTGCTGGTACGTTCGCATCATCATATTGCCTCGGAGTATCATCTTCAATAGAGGATTCCAATATTCCATTAACTGCAGTGGAACTTAAAAACTGGGCATGCTATCATTAGAGTCCTCCTCCATAGGTGTGTCACGATCTGCCTCTACGGACCTTGGCAAGTTTTCGGTATCCGGAAACAAAGCTGCAGATTCATCATGGGATGGATGATCTACAAAGACATAAAAAACAATTAGAATACGTAGTTTACGAGAATATTAGGTTTACTAGAAGACTATAATATCCTAATAATTATATGGGATTTTAGTATTCTAATAAACGTAGTATTCTAGTAAACATAGAAATATGGCAAACTTAGTATTAGAAAGAATACTTTGTTTACTAGAGTTAGTAGAATACTAAGTTTACTAGGAGACTAATTAGTTCCAGCCAGTCATTTATCTGGGAACTTAGTAATCCGGTCATACTAATTACCGATAAAAAACGTCAATAGCCAACAAATTAAAAAATAGGTACGCTAAGCGTACATGTATCTGCTCATGGTGATGCCACAGTTGCCCATGAAGGAGTATTATTCAACAATAGGCAATTTCGTAATTACAGGCGCCATTTTACAAAGACGGGCAAACTCAATAAAGCAACAATACCATGACTCTACTAGGGATAAGTATTCCCATTGGGACGAGTTGTATATAGTTACTACGGCTGGCAGAGCCAAGGTTTAATAATTTATACCCCTGCCTGTTTTCTTCGTCGTCGTCCTGGCTTTTTGGGGGTGTCACAAACTTAATTGCACTTCCTCGGTCACCCAAGTCACCCGACAAAATGGATGCAATTTTTTTTTGTGCATCTTAAAATACTTGCGTATTTTGAGTTACGAACTTGTGTTTTAACCAGATCAATAACGCATCAAGGGAACGATAAGATAAATGGAGAGAAAAGTAGAAAAATGGCTGGCAGATTTGGACAATTAAATGAAGAGGAAATACAAGTTTTACTTAAAAAAAGTACGCCAAAATGTTCTGTTCATATCCAAAGCTTGTGTATATAATAAAACAGTTATTCTACTCACTCTCGTCGTATATGACTGATAACCGACTCGGCGCTATCGCGCCTCGTCGGCTATCAGCTCATATACGACTCGAGTTCGTAGAATAACTGTTAAATACTAGCCTAAATTACATAAATATATTTAGTTGTATGATTGTAGTAGATCAAATTAAAAGTTGTTAATATGTCATAATAGTATTTGGAAGAAATTTTTAAAATATTTCTATCACGCATAGCAATAACATAATGAAACAGGTCTTGTAAATTGAATAACATAAATGATTTATTAATTTTATACAAGTTCTCAATGAAATTATTCCTTAGGGTTACAAACATTGCATTTCTGCATGACATTAGGTAATGTTGTTCATTCCCCACTTCATTCAGATCATAATGTTTACATATTCTATCACAGTAAGAAATATTATTATATCGACCAGCTTCAACTGGTAACCTATGTGCTGAAATTCTCAACTTTGTAACTGCTTGTCGGTGTTTAACGTTGTGGATTTCCGAAAGGTATTTTTCAAAATCAAAGTTCACTATGATTTTGCAAAAACTACTGGTTGAAAGTTGAGTTGCATACACACTCGGGCTGCTTCACCAGTCAAAGTGATGTCAAAAGAAGTATCTGTGATGTTTAACCAATACTTAACAATTTAAATAGAGATTAATAACACGATTAATGGTACTCTTCCTAATTCAGCATAAGCAGCTACGTTTGTAGATTTTGAATGTGCGCCAAGAATTCGTTTACAAAATTTTAAAGTGAAATCTTTCTATTTCATTTGTTAATTTGAAAAGTTTGCTTTCAAACATTTCAAAGGAGGTTATCTTGCCTAACAAATACGGTCCCCAAACTTCAGTACAGTATAATAGAATTGGAATTACTGTTGTTGAGAATAACTTTAAAAGTAATTTAATTGGTACATTTTCATTTTAAACTTTCCAGAAAAATGGATTATAATGCCAAGATAACAATATTCATCCACTTGTTCCAGAATATTACTTTCAAATACCCAATTTGAAGTTACATATGTATGTCTCTGGGCTGATGTTCCCAATAATAAAATTTTATACTTCTTATTAATGTTTAGCTTCCTCTTTTTTGTGTACTTCTTTAGTTTTAGGAGGCACTTTTACAAACCTTCCTGCGATTCCGATAATAGTACTAAATCGTCTGCATAAAGTAAACAGTTAAATTCCGTGTTACCAAGCTTTACCGGGTCACATGAATGATTAAATAGTTAGGTATGTCAATAAGTTAATTGAATAGTTAACAGTGAAATACATACTTAAAACACATCGTAAAAACGTTTTACTACATCCGTATAGCAATAATTTATAAAAAAGGCCTTCTCTCCATACACTATCGTAAGTAGGTTATCCCCCCCATCCAGGTACGGAAGTAATTAGTATTCAGAGTGATTCCTGAGTGAATGCTCGATGAATAATAATGAGCGTATTTACGCATGGTGAATATTAATGCGTAGCTACTCAGGGGTCGGACGTCTACGAAGACATATGTATACTGAGATCTGGTTGGTTTTTAAAAGAGTTTTCCCTATCTTCAAGTCATAGTGAAATCTAAACCTAAATTGCGAAAAATGCTTATCGATAACGTGCGTGCAAGAGTCAGTACTTAGTGTGCGTGCAAGAGTTCGTACTTAGCGTGCGTACAAAGCGTTATGTCATGCCTATATTTTTTGCGTAATTGGTTGAATGCGAGTATACAAACTAAATGAATAGGGGTAGGTAACGTTTATTTTAAAATGCTCTTTTCCCAACAAAATATGCGTTCTTCAAAGGCAAATAATGTTGACGAATTTTCGCCTGTGGAATTTCGGAAGCTGTGCAATTTGTTAGGGACAATATTTGCACAAACTGTTTCTTGCGAGATTTATGAGCTTTTCGAAGAGAGGTGTTGTGGTTGTAAACTAAATCGTTTTAGTCAGAGTGAGTGTCTAATGTTATCGTATGAGGAGAGATGGCAGATGTATGATTTGGAAGCCATAGAACGAGTTAATAATAAAGACATGGTATGGAATAAGTTTGTTGAGGTGACGAAAGTTTTAGAGCTTCAGTGGGATAAATATGTGTTTGAATATTGGAATCTAAAGGGCGAAAAAGGGGGTAACGCGAACGCGAACACTGATTTTAAAAGTAAATTATTGTTGCTCGCTTTGCTTGGCTGGATGCATATATTAACGCACAGATTAACGTTTGTAACAAATTTATTTCTTAAGTATAACAATTAATCACACAAATGCATATAATTCTTAAACATATTGTCTTGCTTTATTGTTCGATAGCCATGGTTTCTTTAGCAAAGTCTCGGACCGTAGGCTCATCTTCGTGCAGATTCACCCATTTTATATGGCCGGTAGATTGGTGCCTTATTTTGACAGGCCAATAATGTTCGCCGTTGCTGTAGACACCCGGACGGCTAGGATAAACACTATTGCGCGACGATTTATACATCTCTATGATAGCATATCCTTTGGGAATGACACGAACGTGATCGGCTTTGTCGGTGTATTTTAGCCACTCGGGGATAGTTGCATCCGACCAGGTAATACACCGATGATGTTTAGGTTGTTTTCTTCCAGGCTTGGTTTCGACGCCAGAGACCCGTGTGAGTGTAGTCACTTTAGTTTGGGTGGTGAAGGGATAAACATGGCAGTCGCCAAATAGGTCTCCAAGAACTTGCTTATCGGTTGGTGTGTCAGGCTTGTTATCCACCAATAAGTATCCAAACGGTTTTTCGGTCTCTTTGTAATAAGCGTTCATAAAATGGATTCTGTTCTTATCAAACATGCGTTCTCCAACAATACCAATTTGTTTCCTATCGCTTGGACTTCGGAAGAGAGCCAGATATTGGGCATTTCGGCTGATATCCGTATTATATTTCCCCTTTGGAAACATGTTTTGCAGCAATAAGATAACGCTCGCGTTTCGATGGCGGCCTTGGGTAAACAATCGAGATACCACAGGACTGTCTGTCGCTTCAGCCATCAAATCGTCCAGGATGATGATGTTGTTGTACCGCGTATCAATCTCGCGCATGTTCTCAGACAGTTCGGGCACACTTCTCTCAAACCGTATGCTTTTTCCGAGAGACTTTTTCAAGACGTCATAACATTCTTGCCACTGGTTGTAGTACCAAAAAATGCGAATACCTTTTTGCTCTTCGTACACGATACGATTTTGCTCCAAAATTTGTTGGACAAAATATGTTTTTCCACTTTGAATCGGACCCACAACCAAAAGTGAGAATTTATGGCGGAGGTTGAAATCCGGATAGGGTTTGGTGGTTAAAGATGAGGTTGTAGCTTTTGGTTTCTTTGCTGGCTGTATAATTCGAGGAGATCGCCTTTCGTCTGCTGTAGTCCTATCGATGTTCATATACGGACGAGAAGACTTGTCGATGTTCATATAATGATGCGGAGATTTGTCGATGTAGGGCTGCGATGACGACACTCGGGCTTGCTTAAGATAAGGTTTTCTCTTCTCGGAAGATAAGCCGTGAACTTGCAAAAGATGTGTACTGATATTCTTCAAATTAGGCCGACCGCAAAGCGGACAGGTCCGGCGAAATCGTCTCTGCATGACTGCTGTGGCAAATGATTCAAGTTTACATAGAAACACGGTTCTATATATATCGTTGCTTTGAGGAAGGGTTTGGTGGGATTTTGTAGCAGTTGTCTGGAAATTCTCTAAAGCTTCTGTGGAGCTTCTGTGGAGTTTCTGTAAAGCTTCTGTGAAGCTTCTGTGAAGCTTCTGTGAAGCTTCTGTAAAACTTCTGTGGAGCTTCTGTGGAGCTTCTGTAAAGCTTCTGTGAAGCTTCTGTAAAACTTCTGTGGAGCTCTCACGATAGGTTTGTGGGCATGCTTTAAAGATCATTAAATCTCCCCCACCATCGTTATGATTTGTTTTGTGTATAAATAGTCGTGTATAGCAAAGAATTTGCTTATTTTACATTAACATTCGTAAGACGAGCACTAAAATGAACAGTCAGTACTACGGAAGCTATAGCCTTGTAGGGCATGACGACGACACTAGTGAACGTGAGGAAAGTCCTATGGAAAGCCATACCGAAGATGAGAGTAACATCACGACTGGAGAGTGTGATGAAGACAGTTCCGAAGAGGGAATCGATCCCTGGGCTACATTGATCGACGACGCAGCATCCAAGGTTCGGGTACAGTAGGAAGACAACTTACAAACACTTCTCATGGGGGGTCATGAGGAAAGTGAAGCGAAACAGAAAGCCTTTGCCAAAATTCTACCCCTTTTGCAAAAGGAATTGGCCGATGTCTACATGGATAACCTGACGTGGATGAAACAACTAAAGAAAGATCCAGTACATAATAAAATAATGCAGACAAAGGAAACACTTGTCGAAAACGATGACTTTGATCCAGAAGAAGCTTTGGAAGCAGCTGTTGATAAGAGAAAGTTTCTTATAAGAAGGCTTTTAAAGGATTACGATTTTGATGAGGAAGATGACGCGGAAAGCGATTATTAAACTCAGTCAAACGGTTTAATGCGGTTGGAGCTTTTGTTAAAGAAACCATGGCTAACGAGCAATAAAGCAAGACAATATGTTTAAGAATTATATGCATTTGTGTGATTAATTGTTATACTTAAGAAATAAATTTGTTACAAACGTTAATCTGTGCGTTAATATATGCATCCAGCCAAGCAAAGCGAGCAACAATAATTTAACGCGTTCGCGTTACCCCCTTTTTCGCCCTTTAGATTCCAATATTCAAACACATATTTATCCCACTGAAGCTCTAAAACTTTCGTCACCTCAACAAACTTATTCCATACCATGTCTTTATTATTAACTCGTTCTATGGCTTCCAAATCATACATCTGCCATCTCTCCTCATACGATAACATAAGACACTCACTCTGACTAAAACGATTTAATTTACAACCACAACACCTCTCTTCGAAAAGCTCATAAATCTCGCAAGAAACAGTTTGTGCAAATATTGTCAATAAATATTGTCCCTATTTACTCAGGAATCACTCTTAATACTAATTACTTCCGTACCTGGATGGGGGGGATAACCTACTATCGTAGGCTTTCCTAAAGTCAATAAAGCAAGCGAAGATTGGTTTTCGCTTTAGCTTATATTGGTCTATTATGGTTTTCAAGACGAGTATATGATCAGCTGTTCGATGTTTATTTCGAAAACCTATTTGGCATTTATTATTTTGTTTTCTTCCAAAAATTGTTTAAACGGGTATTCATTATCAATGTAAATAGTTTTCCTAAGCAGCTACCAATACAAATTCCTCTGTAGTTATTTGTATCAGTTGTATCACCAGATTTATGTATTGGAACAATAAAACTTTTGGTCCATAGTGACGGAAGTTCCCCATGATTTAAAATACTATTAAAAGGTTTTGTAAAGTAGGATGGTAAGGTTTTAACTGCCAGCTTAATAATTTCATTTGATAGAGTCACTAGCACTGGCCTTTTTATTCTTCAGTTTTTTTGACAATGTATAGATTTCCTGAGATGAGATTGGCTTATCAAGTATGTCATTATTAGAAATTGCCCATCTATCATAATCTGTGATAATTTGAGCTTCATGACTATTCTTTTCACTGCTAAAGTGCAGTCCATTTAAATTTTCAAAATAATTAAACCATTCAGAAGGTTGTATCTCATTTGGCATTGCAGAAGATTGATGTGTTTTAATCGAATTGACTAATTTCCAAAACTCCTTAGGATTACTATCAGGCAGATTTTTATTTTTATTTAATATAGTGTTTTGCAATTGTCTTTGAGTTTTTTAATTAACCTCTTGTACTCTTTTCTTTTTGCAAAGAATGTATGACGTATAAAAGGATCTGTTGGATACTTTACTAGTAAATTATCCAACATCCGCAAATTCTTCTTTAGTGCATAACAATTTTCATCATACCATTTTTGCTTTGATTTTATGTTCTTATTTGTTTGTTTAATTTGCTTTTTTATAAGTAAAACTTTTTTGGTTGAGTCTCGCAAAATTTCTGAAAATTTTTTCATCAGCACATTAACATTGGTTGCCTTGTTGGCAGTATGCTGAGAAAATAATAATTCTAATTTATTTTTTACATCATCTGAAAACATGGTATTTTGTAACCCTTCTCTTTTATTTTCATTCCATAAAAAAGAGGTAGGATGAGATGATAACTTCACAGCATCCTTTAATTCAGTTGAGGAATTTCAATTTTCATCACAACAGACCGACAAGAATGGTGATTGAATGATGTAATTCCTCGTGAAATATTATGTCATTGTTGGTTGTAAGCCAATTGCTGATTGGCTAACGTTGCCTATTTTATATAAGCTGGTCGCTGAATGGCTAAAAGTTAACACTAACATTAACATAAACATTAACAAGTCGATAGCATTATAACTGCTACGCAGATACAAAAACGTCAAAAAGCCGACAAAAAACCTACATTAATATTATAATAAAAATTTTTATTATGATAAGAATTTACTGACCAAATCTAATCGATTTATGCATTTTTTCAAATTCAGTTCTAGTAGACTTGGTATTAATTAGAATACTTAGTTTACCAGAATACTATAGTTTATCAGAAGACTAAGTTCCCATTAAATTATCTGGGAACTTGTAATCTAATTAACTCAGTGTTCTAGTAACTAATATTTCATTAAAATACATACCTTGAGGGCTGCAATCCATTACCATTGGTGTTTCTGCATTAGCAGCTGCCTGCATGTCAAGTAACATGTCTACAAACTCTTCGTCGACTTCAACATTACTATCTCCGTGTTGATCTAGAAAACAATTCAAATTATAAAAAAATTTTATTAACCGTGTTTGAGCACCTGAGAGTTTATTAAAAGTTTGATACAACCTGCATAGTCATTGAAAGTCTTATTATTATATAAAGTAACTACTTACCCTCTTGGACCACTCGCGTGCTCTAGGCAACAGGCAAGAGAAATCCTGCGCTCATATTAAGACAATCGTCGCAGCGCCAGTCTATGTCTTGGCCGCGTCTAACAGCGGTCCGATAGTCGATCTGAGAGATCCCGCTATTGCACGTCCGGTGCTGCCATCTTTCGCAGCCATCGCACTGTAGTCCTTCTTGTCGCGCTCTCACGGGCTCCTTGCAGCAATTACAATAATCTTGCACAGACATTTCAAAGATAAAACGGTCGGAATAGATGTCGAGACTTGAATTTTTAGAGTTTTGTCTTATAGCAGCGGAAGTGAGTGGATAGTGTATACCTTTAACGCATTTTATACGATTCTGTCAGGCTATTAAGGCTATTAATGGATGCGTAAGAACAATGATCTATTTCTATTTTTGTCTTGGCATGTTTTTGCGTTGTCTTCGCTTGGCTTGAAAAATGGTTTAGAGCCGAAAGAAGACAATTTTTTTCATATTTGTTTCGGGGCTGACTGGCCGTTGTGATGATATTTCGTGTCGACCCACTAGATGATCATCGTTACCAAGTATGAAAGGTTTTGGTTAAAACGAACAAGAGTTATCTTTGTCTGCACTTCGGACTTTGACGCGTGAAAAATAGAAATAAATTAATTAAAAATAGGAGTAATTTTTTGGTAAAAAGATGTATTACAATATTGTTCCCCGTGTCAATTTACATATGCAGGTCATGTTTTGGAGATAAATAAATTTTGACCAAAAACTAAGGGGGTTACCCAGAAATCTTTGCGATAAAAAAAATAAATTTCTGGGCCATGTTTGGATGCCTGTATTACAGTTAGATTTTAACTAAAATGATCCAAATTTCATGTGAATAATAAGTGCTAATCATACTTTATGACCATTACATGTACCTGACAGATAGATTTAAGGTGGCTCTGAAATGTTATGATAAATTTCGAAAAGTTTATCCTAAGATATATTTTTTGAATTTATAATGAAATCATATGACTATTTCACAGTTATTATTAACATCTAATAAGGAAGACTCGATTCCAGGAAAATTAAATGATTAGCATCGCTTTCATGAGTTATATGATAAATAGCCTTTTTGATGCTTGTAAGGGCAAAATGTATGAAACTCGCTTGTATTAGGGCAAAATGTATGAAACTCGCTCAGCGTCATAAACATACACATCGTAATAAGCTGTTAAAGGTCAAGGTCAAAATGAAGGTCATTAAAAAAGGGGCTGTAACTTGAATTTAATAATATATATATATTTATCGCAAGTATTTACGAAAATGTTAAATACATCCCAACTATTAATTTTTTCCCTAAAATATAAACTATTTACAAAAAGTTGATATGAATAAATGTGTAGAAAAGTTAAAATATAGAATGTTTTTATAATTCATAGGCTTTATTGCCAGAATCTCAGATGTTGTTGGGTTCTTTTCATTTGTTTCCATCTGTTCAAAATTTAATCATTGGTATGCCTTCCCGGGAATCTGCGATGGAAGGAAGCGTACGTTTGTTGCCAGGATGTTATTCGTGCTCCCTGGACGTAAGGGCGAATAATCATGGCTAATGCCCTATCCTTTTCATGGTTCCATGGAGCTCTTCTTGGTGGGCTAGGGTTAGGGTTAATGGGGTTAGGGTTGTTAATTGCCAAGCCGATTCGCCACCAAGAACGGGGGTCAACTGGATCAGTGTGAACACCACCAGTGTGAGTGAAACCCAACATTAACTTGAGGTCCCTGAGAATTCTCTTTTCCATGCTTGTAACAAGCGATGATTGCGATGGTGTGTTATTGTTCCCCTCTGTCTGAGGATGTTGGTTGCCAGGACGAAAAGACGTTGACACTCCACAACAAAACGAGCTACCGGCATGCACCTCACCTTGACATGGTGTGGAAGGATGTAATTAGCAAAATCGTATGTTCCCTCGTTCATGTACTCTCGAACAGCTCCTTCTAAGGTTTTACCGACGACGGAAGTTTCAATTCTGAGGCCACAAATTTCATCACCATATTGATCAAGTCTTTCCAAGATGTATTGAACACTTTCCAGGTAGCTGTCAGCCTGCTCAAATCTGATTGTTTTATTAAAATAGGTAAATCTGAAATCGAGCCCGAAAATTTGAGTCCGAAAGTGTCCTTGGGAAGTTTATACACCATAGTCTGAAAGTTATACACTTACCCCATTTGCCGGCCAACCCCGGGGAAGCGCTTATGGATAAGAAAGACCCAGGGGATACTGATAAAAGGGTCAGCAATAATTTAAAACCCTCCGGGTCCCATCTGGAAGCCACCAAAGCGACGCATTTTACACCAAACCGACACCAATTCTTCACATCCTCTTCGTGTAGCAGGTGAGGTTTTACAGAACACATCAATATCCCGTCCAGGAACCCGTCCAAGGTTTTGGCCAATGGTTGCACAATTGCAAGAAGGGTTTAGGCTGAGATCCCTCTTTTCGCCTTCCGGACCTCGTCTGCTTGTGCCTGTGGCACTTGTGAGTGCCCACTCAGCCAGACCGTCATACAATGGACAAAACAGTTGGCGCTCCTTGTCGTTTTTTCAGTATTAGTTCGTTAAATGAGCTCATTTCTGGATGGGCTAACAGGGCTCTCCCTTTATGGGCCACTAAATGCTGCAAAAGCCCTTTCCTTGTAAAATCGTGGCCTACCAGCGATTTGGCGCGCTGATCTAATTCTCGTATTGGCTGCTCGACGGCTATTTCAAAAGCCTGGGATTTCCCTGCACCAGGTTCACTGAGGCAAACCGTGAACAAGTTGCAGGGCTCGCTGTAGCAGTTACGGATTTTTAGTTTCGTAGGACCGTAGAACCGTGTCTTGTTTTTTATCCATTTTATCATTTGGAGGATATCGCTTGGAAATAATCTTTAATCTCCAGGTCTTTCTTTTGTGATACCACAGGTCAATAACGTAAAGTGGAGACGGCATGTCTTTTTTCTTCCCCCTCATGTTTTTGCAGTTCATGAATTTTACCTTTCAAACGGGCTACTTAGAGTACTATAGAGTATCTTATTCTACATTATATTTTCTAAAATGGCTTCTGTATAAGTTCAAGTATATCGTGTTCGCGTAACTTCTGTCCTTTTGTTCTATTCGTTGTAACGTTCCACCAACTTTGTATGTAAATGTTGGGTTCATATAGATTTTCCAAGTCCGGGGATTGCTGCAAATGTTCAAGTGCATCTCTGTCAACCTTCAGTTTTAGCATTCTCGTGGCCTCAGCGAATTTATTCCAATCCGTTGGCCTTTCTCTCGCTCTTTCATTCGCTTGTAAATCATACATTTGCCATCTTTCATGTTCGTCCATCATAAGCGGGCAGTCGTGTTGTCTTTGACTTGGATGATAATATATTTTCAAACATAACTGTAAAAAATGTATAGAAATATCCAACTTTTCAATCTTGAAATATCAAATTATTTCCATATTCGAACTATAAATTTTTCGTGATATGTTTATGCAGCCATCATCAATTCATCATTTATTCAAGGGTAATAATTCATGAGTTATGGATATTAATGAGCATTTATAATGAGTTTTTTTCGAAGATAATCCGCAGAATTTCTGATGACGATAAAACAATCAGGAGTTTCCGACAAGCCGGCATTTTGTTTCAAGATGCCAGAACGGTTAATAATGGAAGTTTTTATTTGAAAGTGCTTCTGGGAAACCATGAAGATATGGTTAAATGTATGATATGTCGTATTGGAAGAGATAATGTGCTTGACAATTTGTGTGCAATATATCAAGAGTTAGAGCCTTCAAATTTTGGCAAAATTATGGCTTACTTGACTTTAGTTTACAAAGGGAGCGATTTTTGTGACGCTGAAACAGTACGAGAAGCCGCTCGAATAAGTGTAGACGATTTAAAAACAATTTGATTTAGCGAGCTATGAAATAAAACTTGGTTTCAACGCTAAATTGCATGGTTGCTAGGTTAGTGTTACAACTTAACCGCGTGTAATTTGAATATGACTAATCCCCCATAATAACCGCACAGCATCTTTTGGGCTAACGCCCAAAGATACAAAGCGTTTCCATCGCCCTCCCCCAACCTTTTTAGAAGGTTTTGTGCCATTACGAATGAAAGTTTTTTTATTTTTATATCGTTTAAAAAATAATGGAGGGTCCTCCCACAATCTTGTTTTTGAAAGTATAGTAGAAATCCTTATCATGTTCTCGAAATAAACTGAAAAACGTGTTGGGCTTAATCCCAGTAAACCTATATTTCATATCACCAAACCAGGTCCAGAAATTCCGTCTTTAAATAGATCTAACCCTTTTGCCTGGTAGAACTCGAACATTTTTTCTATGGCTTCAACAAATGGTTCAACGTCAAGATTGTTGTACCAAATCAAGTAGTCGCGAAAAGTTTCCATGTTTTTCTCGCGCCATATAGCAGAACAGTATTCATATTCGTCTACAGTAATATTAGAATTTCTTAAAGCGCTGAAAAATGCCTCGTATGGAGGAAGACGGTCAAACTCTAACTTTTCGACAATGTCAAACCAATAGTTTTAGGGGCTTCGGTGGCGAAGTGGTTAGCGCACTTGCCTTTCACCTCTAAGGTCGCGGGTTCTCAAGTCTCAGTGAGGACTTTCTCAATGCGACTCGAACCCAGTCCTCAAGTGAAAAGAGTAAAGTCAACGCTCTGCGGAAAGTCGTGGGTTTTCCCCGGGTACTCCGGTTTCCTCCCACGGGGAAAGTTGACAGGTTGGGTTAGGTAAAATGGCCCACAGTAATTGGCATATGCTGCTGTGGTGACCCTGCCCCAGTTGGCGAAGCTAAATAAAAAAAATAATAATAAAAAAAACAAACAAAAAAACTCGTACGTTGCTTGCAACCGAAATCGAAGCAGGTACATGCTCCGAAAGCCACTGAAGCTGCCTATCGTCTGAATCATTAGGAATAGCAACTTGAAAACTTTCCACATCCCCGGTAGAAAAATAAGGGCAAAATTTGTCGCTTGGTTCAAATTCAAATTCAAAACCTAGATCTTCAAGCTCCTCAAATACCGTCTTTTTTACTCGAAAAGTTCCACTCAGGGATTTATGTTTCACATTGGCATTGCAAGTGCGTTCGTGCCTATCTAATTGGTAAGGTGTGTTAAAATTTTTAACATTTGGTGCATGCAAAACAGTCACAGTAAGCTTTAATAAAACTGAAATGGTTTTGTAAAGATTCACGTACATGTGAGGAAAATCGTTCGCAGAACGCCGAATACAAAATGCCTGACCGTTCTCATCAATTGAATACACTTGAATGGACACTTGGAAAAGTTCCTCCGCAATGTAGAAGTCACTTATATCTTCCCGGTCAAAATACTCTCGAGCCAGGCTGATTTCCTGGAGATACAGCTTGAAAAGTGCGTTCGTAGCACGTCTAAAATCTCTTTCGCCCTCCCCTTGATGCAAAGCGAAGCACAAAAACAAACAGAGCTTGTCGAATGTCGATCCCTGAATAAACTTATAATCGACTGATTTACGGTTATGTAATGTGGTAATTCTGTGCCAGAACGGCAGAACCGATGGGAAAATTAAGCCAAGTGACTGTAACTAAAGTTTGAACTAGTTTAACAAATACCCATTTGCTATTAGGTCTAAAATATCTAAAGGTACGCAGGACCTCTGTAAAGTCCCTAAAACTCGCATTATCATGTATTAACATAGGCCTATCAAGCATGGTGGTGTTATTTGAGGCATAGAAAACCTCAGTTCACCAGTTTCTATATTTCGTAAAACAAAACTGTAATTTAAATTGATTTTAAAAGAGTTGCGCTGTTGATGGTAAATATTTCTCAGTTCATCAGCCAACTGATCAAACGAAAAGTTATCATTTATTCTAAAATTATAAACATCTTGCCTTGGATGGAGGCGATGTCCAGCGTTGATAATGGCTTTGTTTCGACGTAGTAGTTCTTCAAGCTGATCGATATCACCATCATCATTTTCATGATCATCATCATCTTGTGATGAATCGTTCTCTCCAGTTGAGTTCAGTCAAAATTACATTTCAGTTGAGTTCAGTCGCAGTTTGAAGAATATTTCACTGACTTACCATTCCCTTTTATTTTGGCGTCCATCGGATGCTGACCCGTGCTCTGGGTGCTTATGCCTTGAAAGACCGGACAAATGGCGGTACACTTTTTGGCGCGTTGTTCACAACCTAGAACGAGGCGATTACAATAAAGTTAATAAAATTTCATGTTATAAAAAAGTAAAGTACAGCAACAATAAAGACAAGACGTAAGTAGCAACAAAAAAAAAAAACAACATGAGAAGACGTAAGAGGATTGCTCACGCTTTGGTATTGATTTGAATATTAAACAAATATTGGATGATGCTGCTGATATATCGAGAATTATTCGGTAATCGAGGTTACGTTATCTGCCGAAGCAAAGCTGTGGCCTGAGCATGATATCGAATTATTCAGACCGCATTAATGTTATCTGCCTTGGAAAAAGCTGTGGCCGACCACGTGGGGGCGCCTTAGTTCGACAGCGTCCAATAATAGTTTTTTGGATCGAAGATCCAAAAAACGTCACCACGCTCATAACGAGAAAACCCCGGGAAGTAAACAAAAAACTATTCTACGAACTCGAATATCGAATATGACTCTCGAGTCGTAGCTGAGCGATAGCCGACGAGAGCGTCGAGCATAAGCGCCGAGAGTCATGTACTGAGCACCGCAAAACTTCAAGTAATTTCCTCTTCATTGTCCAAATAATGTCCAATTTTTTTTACTTTTTTTTCTGCTTTTCTCTGGATATGGGATATTAGGCTATTATTTCACTTACAATTATACATTCACCAAATGACCAATCATATGTCCTTGATCCGACATGTTACGATGCCGGATTTTACATATTGGGACAGGAGGGATAATGGCTATGGCAGCTCTTTGCTTTTTCCTTGTTTATCTCACCTTTTTACATGTTTTGTTAATTTTAAACACAAAACAAACGATCTGGCGAAGTAATGTAAAGCAAAGAAAAGGATTTGGAAATTTGAAGTTGTTTCTTTTATCAGTTTTGTTTGAAAATAAAGCGCGGGAAAACATGTATTTGAAATTCATTGTTTACAACAGGTCGAAAGGTCAGTATATGAGTTCTTTTTCTGATTTAAATTATGTCAAATCGTCTTAAATAGACTGAAAGATAATTAGTATTATTAAGGTACACTTTTGTTTTCTATAAAACTAGTTTATTTACTTTTTGTTTTCGTAATTTAAGCAAATTCGCGGTCGAAGTGCCACACAAGTTTTCGCTGTAGTTTTGTCGCATTGTTGTTGCATACTCTCTTTTACAACGTGTTCTTGTGTTATAAATGTTTTGTTCGATATAATAAAACTCCTATTGGATTCATCTTCGCCCAATATGGCAAAATCTTAAGTCTCGACTTGTAATATTGGGCTCGAACTTCGGTCTCGCCAAATATTGAAGTATCGACTTAATATTTTGCCATATTGGGCTCAGAAGAATCCAATAAGATATAATATCCTGCTAGTTGGTAACCAATCAAATTGCAGAATATATCATATCCAGAGCTTGTGTATATAATAATGAAACTTATCCGGGGCTTTTTGACAAATCAGAAACGAGAACGAGAATGTATAATAATGTACAATATTATATATTGTGTTATTTATTATTATTATTATCATTTTGGTCTTTAGTGAGTAAAAAAAAACATTTCTTATGTTACAATTGATACAATATATCTAACCACATTAGGTAAAATTAATTTAAATTTGCAAAGGTAAAATGACAACAATTAATCCAAAGGGACATCAAACAACCGACTGTTTCTCAGATCATCATGTACAGGAGCAAAATCGGTGGCAAAAGGTTGCTAAGACTGTGACTATAATCAGAAACAATCGACCGGAGAAACCTCTTACAAATGTTCTCGTGATGATTGAATACAAACGCAAATAGTAACCACTTTTCACAATGAAAATGTAGCAGCACTTTTGATTTCAAAATTTTGTTGCCTTCCCGGAATTGAGGTATATCAACCACACCCGCATCAAAGGCATACTCCCATTGTCCAATTAAGGTTATAAGAGAAAATTCATATAAGCTACATTGTAATAGACTTAGCTATAGCGTTACCAATGTGGCTACAATTGGAATTAAAGGTTAATGATGGCTAATGAATACATCTCTTTTCGCTTCAATTAAGATAGAGAATATGATAAACTTTCTGTATTGTGTAAGCGAAAGATAGGGAAAACGTTTTCGCATTTTAAAGACATGTTCTATAGCTAAGTTGCCCCAGAGTATTTGCAGTAGTATTTATTGTTTTCAATTTTCAATATGTTTGTTTGTTCATCTTGGTTTCCATGCACAACCGAAGCTTCCACTTGCCCAAACTTTTTCATAAAAAAATGAAAGTCGGTTAAATTGGGAACTCTTTCGTCCATGCGCTCTTTCGTCCATGCACACTTACAAAAGATTTCGTGAAAACTTATATTCTATGAAAATATATATATATTGTCACTGACAGTTTTCAGGGATCGGTTATTTCTCATATTTGCATAGTCTACCGTACATAACGGAACTTTTTCATGGTTTTTATGTATGAAGTCCTTGTCTTCATTTTCTATCAGTTACATGAATGTTTAGATCATACCAAATATGGATAAGTAGTGATTTCACGGCCCACGAATGTTGAAAGGAGCAATGTTATAGCTAAATTCGTAAACTGAAACAGAGAATAAGAAATACGAAAGATTACGAAAATATATTTCATCTCATGTTTGTATGTCGTTTATTTGTTATTAACTTATTATATTCTAGAGTATGTCAATATTTATATTATCTTGTTATGTTATGTTATGTTATTATGGTTTAAATTCCTTGACTATGGATAAAACGTTTTCTTTTTTATTCTTCTATGAACAGTAATTATAAATACAGGTTGTATTTGAATACTTTAAAATCTTTAGTATATTAATTCCTTTTTCAAATGTGTGTTGTATGTGAGTGTGTCAGACCTTATATTCGTTTTCCTTGTAGGCCTACTTGTACTTTGTTTCTTACACAGACACGAGTTATTTCATTTCTTTTCCATTGCATTGCCATTATGTGACTATTCAGTTGAGTTGTAATTATCTGTTCCAAAAACAAGCTTTAAACCAAAGAAAGACATAGACAGTGGTGATGGACACGTGTGAAGTAAAGAATTATTCCATCGAATTGAATGAATATTAACTATACAGTTGTGGCAATCTCTTGGAGTTGTAATAGACAAATGTTATGGTGGACGAAAGAACAAACACAACTTTACTCAATGATGCATTTACTCAACGATGCAATGAAACCTCTGAATATTTAGAAGAACATGGCTGAAATCTGAAAAACTGTGATGCATTGGCAAAATCCAAATGCAAAAAAATCTTCATAAGAGTGAACCTCTTATTACAGAGTGTTATTACAATCTTTTAGTCTTAATTCTATTAAAAAATTTGGACTTGTTTCGCGAGAGCTCTATTGTGTTAAGAATTACACTGACAAAGGGCAAGAATATTAGACACTTAGACCAAGAAAATGTTATTGATCGATCTATATGGTAATGGAAATTTTATAAGTACAAATAAGGAACATGTCGTAATAGCAAACGTGTCGATTTTAGTAATTAAATGGACTACAGTAATTATATTTGCGCCCATAGAGCACGTTGTTAGTTTACTACGTTCTGTAATTGGTGGGTTTGGTAGAATCATTATGACCTCTCTATTAAGGCCCTTTTTCCAATAAGCCGCCCTCTCCAGTAAGACCCTTTTCAACTTGCCTGAAGTAAATATACCTTCGTGGTGTAAGGCTCGGTAGAGGACTGAGGTTATATGATGAGTTTGTCACAACGTTGAAAACAATCTTTCTTTTTCATTACCAGCAATCTGAGTCTTTTTGCTCCCGCGATACTTACTTAAAACTTAGTTTTGAAACGAATAATATTGAATATGATATTGATAAAGGCTTTTAGTATAAATTTTTTATACGAAATGATGAGCTTTCCCGTGTTCTGATTGCAGGTTAGTGCAGCATTAAATCTGACGCATTAAATAATGCTTTCCAAAAGAATGGGCTGGCAATGTTGATTTTAAACTTTTTTGAACAATTAAAATATGAAATATTCTGTATAAAAATGTTTTTGACAATTTAATATGTAGAATTTCGCGATTCGCCTGAAACTTTGTCTGTTTTGTAGCGAAAAGTTTTCTAGCAAAAACACCTGGCTGTGAAATTTAGATCATTTTAATTTGTATCGGTATCTATCCGAGATCCTTTACGGCAACCTTTTATTTTGAAATAGTTTGTTTCTGTCGTGCTTTATTAATTATGTGTTTTCGAAAGTTTTCAGTTTTTCCTGGATATAATAACCAGAGTCTTTAACAATATATTTTAAATGTCAATTCACTATCGCCATTGTTTATTATTTTCAAGTTGGTTTTTATATTTTAAAAGAAAATGACCATGCACCACCCCGGGTCAACTGCTAAATGCATGAAATAACTAATATACCTGGCAGATATTAAATTTTCTTATTTCCTAAACATTTTTGTCATGGGGTTAAAAAGTATGCTTAATTTAATATAATTATTGTAGATTTCACAAGGATTGACATTGTTTTGTTTAAATATAATACATTTTAATTCACTTACCCCCCACAAAAACACGATTTCATCCATATTTTGCGTCTTGTTTGCTTTTTGTCGCCGAGTCTCGCAAGTATCATCCAATTGTTGTACTTTTACATGATGATAGATGGCTAAAGAAGATTTCAACCAAGTTTCGTCAAGTTTTGAAGCAGTGCAGTGTATTTTATCTTCGATATTGTGTCCTTCGATATTTCGTCAAATATGCTGCCATTGCAATACCTCTCCGCTTCTCTTCCCGATAAATGCCACTTCTTCGTCTTCATATGTATTTAGATTACAGTATCCAAGAGTACTTCATTGTAGAATAGTCCCAATCGAAAAATTGAAAACATTAGTTGCACTTGAAAGGAAAAAAACCTCCCATAACACATTTAGGATCAGGATCAAAAACACAAGTTTAAAAATAATTTGAAAGTCACGCGCAATCTTCGCGAAAACTCCTCGTGGGCTACTTGACAGGGGGGGGGGAAATCCGAGGCCGGACTTTTGCAACATCATTTCAAGGGTATTCTATAGCTCTCAGACCTCAGTTTCTTTACTCTGTCTATTAAAAATCTGATTGTAACGTGCTTTTTATCACGCGGGACAAATAATTATAATTTTTAATCATTTTTCTTACCATTTTACTGATTTTCAGTGTCCCCAAAGTCTTTATATTTAAAGACCTCTCTCACAATAACAGAATCTTGCCAAAAGACAAAACCAGCGCGTACCTTTTCTTACTTTTAGCCTTTCCAAATAGATCGGTTACTTCGACAGTCGAATTTCGAATAGACATGAAAGAATGTTTTTACATCTATCAAAAGTATATTTTGACTTCCGATTTAGTATTTTATTACCAATCAGATTTTTAATGTCCGAGACAGAGTAAAGAAACTGAGGTCTGAGAGCTGAAACGTACATATCTGTATAGAATACCCTTGAAATGACGGGGCAAAAGTCCGCCTGATTTTGTTGTAGTTAACGCTTAAAGGAATCCAGAAAATACTGCAAAAATACGCAAATATTTATTGTTTTTATCATTAATCAAAAAAATACAATAAATATAATATATTTACTTGGGTTGCTGTGGTGGCGAAACGTTTCGTGAAAATATCGTCGTCCTCCCTTATCAAGTAGGCCACGAGGAGTTCTCGCGAAAATTGTGTGATGGGAGGTTTTTTTCCTTTCAAGTTCAACTATTGTTTTCAATTTTTCGATTGGGACTATTCTACAATGAAGTACTCTTGGATAGTGTAATCTAAATACATATGAAGACGAAGAAGTGGCATTTATCGGGAAGAGAAGCGGCGAGGCATTGCAATGGGGGAATATTTTACGAAATATCGAAGGACACAATATCGAAGATAAAATACACTGCACTGCTGCAAAACTTGACGAAACTTGGTTGAAATCTTCTTTAGCCATCTATCATTATGTAAAAGTACAACAATTGGATGATACTTGCGAGACTCGGCGATAAAAAGCAAGTGAAATGAAATGTATTATATTTAAACAAAACAATGTCAATCCTTATCAAATCTACAATAATTATATTAAATTAAGCATAGTTTTTCGTCCCATGATAAAAATTTTTAGGAAATAAGAAAATTTAATCTCTGTCAGGTATATTAGTTATTTCATGGCTTTAGCAGTTTACCTGGGGTGGTGCATGGTCATTTTCTTTTTAAATATTATACTTCGACAAATTTTTCCTTCCAATAACCACCCCT
The DNA here is from genome assembly GCA_016169945.1 of Trachythela sp. YZ-2020. Lineage (NCBI taxonomy): Eukaryota > Metazoa > Cnidaria > Anthozoa > Malacalcyonacea > Clavulariidae > Trachythela > Trachythela sp. YZ-2020. The sequence continues at coordinate 31,929 of JADLSH010000074.1, read as the reverse complement.
AAAAGCAACCTTCTAAACTTCAGAAAGGCTGTCGCTTCTGCTTTTCGGAAGTTAGAGCTATGTCGGCACTGCCGTTTCAGGGCGGGGTCATTTTCATGACTTTCGTCCTGGATTCAGGTTTTGGCACATATGCCATGTTGACCACCATGGTCATTTTACCCTAAAACAGTTGAGATTGCATGTGGTAAATGAAACGCATACAAACTCATATACAGGTCCTAGACTATAGATCATATCTTTAACCCGTTAAATAATTAACACTTATTTAATGACGCCGAGGGAAACAGTGTGTATACTGTTTTCCCGAGGTTTCAGTAAATAAGTGATTTGTTATATACCAAGTGTCAAATGACAAAAAAATGTTCATTTAAATCTTAAAATTTTGATTAAAATATAGAAAATAGTTCCACAAAGCGTACCTGTATCTGCTCATGCGTATTTGCATAATTGTATCACGTCAATGCATGAGGTCAATGTCGGTTATAACGCCATGTTACGAGTCACGAATATTTCTGTTTGATCTTGACCCTAATCCCGACCCAATCCCTAACCCTAACGCTAACCCTATTGTGTGCGTAACATGGACTTAGAATCTCAATGTCACTCAATGAGTGTACCCGATACCCCGCATATAATCGCAGCGCCTATAAGCGAATTTTCTTCAATAAAATTGGAGTGAAAATTGACGTTTTATAGGCGCATGCGGCTATAAAACGAGCCATATACGCTCCGTAAACATATTGTACTTCATTCAGCGACACTGACTTGGCCCTAGTGTGTCAAATTTATTTTATTGTTGTGCCAAACTTTGACTATTTTAATTTGTCAAGTATTTTTCAATGTTTACATACAGCCAGAATCAAACTATAATATTGAGTGCTGAAAATTTACAAAATTAAATGCTAAATTATAATATATTTATCGATGTTAGTATGGTCATAAACATAAACAAAGATTTGGTAGACAATTATTGCAGCAATATAATCGGCGTTTCTTTTGCAAAACATTCACATACATTTTTTTGGTAATACATTCCAAATTAGTTGGGTTCATGAAGTCAATGCAATTTATTTGTGAGTTTAGTAGGGTTGAATTCGTTTGCGACTTTATTATGTCTAAATTTTGTAATATAAAGATTCCGTCTCTGTCATGTTTAAGAGTTAGGTCAACAAAATATCATATTTTCCAATCTACTGTAGCACAACTTACTAGAATAATCATCACTGACACTGTGCATGCTTGCATGGTAATGCCAATGACCTGCTCCTGTCAATTTATATCGTATTCTTTTTTGACAGTCTTGTATAGACTTTTATAAAGCCAGCTTTTAGTTCAAATTAGCCTGTAATAGTTGTTTTCCTCAAAATTATAGAGTGGCCAAACACTGGCCAAGTCTTGTTTACTCCAAGTTGCTTTATGGATTTTATCCTGGATTTTATATGGCAAATGAAATACATAGCCTTGAATTATGTGCGTTTCTTCATATATAATCGCACGAAGTTTACGGCAAAAATATATCAGTTGTGTATATTTTCTATTAGCTGTAATCCGTGAATTAGATTGTATTTATTAATCTAGACAACTACGAACACTCAAATATCCTATAAAGGCAAGTACTAGACAAGTAGAATGCAGAATCTAAATAAGATCGGAAGAAGTACGAAGAATTTTGGCGCAAGCTAGAATAAAATATATTTGACACACAAGGGCCAAATCAGTGTCACTGAACAAAGTACAATATGTTTACGGAATATATATGGCTTTAAGACGAAAAATCTTGCCTAAATATCGCTGAAATCGTAAGATTTTGCAAGTTTCCTCCTCGGTCTTCTCAGTTTGTTTACATCGTGAATACAAAAACCGGAAATGCACACGCGTTTACGTTCGCTCATTGGTCGACTAATTAGGCGAACATTATTGATGACCAATCAGAGTAAAGAAACTTGTAGCATAGCAACGTAATTTTCGGCAATCGTTTGAAGTTTAGTTGCCGCGACGTTGCGGGAAGGCGGCCTAAAAACTCTCGATTTTCACTTAAAAATTCGTTTTTCGGCTTGGCAACAACTCAAACCCTTTTCTCTACATCTGTTGGAGTATGAATATGTTTGTTGCCAGCTTCTACACGAATTTGCCATCAAACGTTTCTAGAGGCACTTTTTGATATCTTGGCCGGCCGACTATTTGTAAACCTTTTTCAAAATAGTTTTGTACATTATTTTGTACTCAAGAGTCGGGAAATACTACAGACAAATAAAGTTTTCAAATCAAGATAAATGAGGACTTTCACTTGTTAAAGTCAACAGGAGGAAAGCAGTCGAAAGACCGGGTCTAAACAGGTAAGTGTCTATTTTGCGTACTTGTTTTTGCGATTGTCATGCAGTATGTATAGTTTGTGGTGGATTTGAAAGTGCGTATATAGGTCATCCTGTGTGGTCAATACAACATTGATTAATCTTAAAAAGTACTTGAGTATTAATTTAAATGCGTTATAGAATAAGAACAACATATTATTTAATCTCAAAAACTGCATAGTATAAAAATACGGTTCAAAAAACAGTTGTGAGAAACGTTTTGTGAGAGGTCTGGGATTGAATTTAGGGTTAGGATTGGGGTTAGGATTAGGGTTGGGGTTAGGATTGGGGTTAGGATTAGGGTTAGGATTAGGATTGGGGTTAGGATTAGGGTTGGGGTTAGGATTGGGGTTAGGGTTAGGGTTAGGATTGGGGTTAGGATTAGGGTTGGGGTTAGGATTGGGGTTAGGATTAGGGTTAGGATTAGGGTTGGCGTTAGGATTGGGGTTAGGATTAGGGTTGGCGTTAGGATTGGGGTTAGGATTAGGGTTAGGATTAGGGTTAGGATTAGGGTTGGGGTTAGGATTGGGGTTAGGATTGGGGTTAGGATCAGGTTTAGGATTATGGTTAGAATTAGGGTGGGGGTTGGGGTTAAATATACATTTCGTGTAGGGCTACATAAAGACCCGGAAAATGTAAAGTTCATCAAGTTTTGCGGGCGCATAGGTATGTTTCATGGATGTGAAGGGTGGTCATCTCACTGATCTTTGAGTGGAACGAGCGAATTATATAAAACATGAGTATCAGTAAGTCTGAATTATAACTTATAAATTGCTTTTTGCATGGGACTTCAGGAAAAGCTGCGTGCCGAACAAATTTATCGTTGATAATTACTTCATAAAAAAGGATAAATAGCGATAGATGACATTCTATGGCAAGTTTCTTATAATTGTTGATGTATTTTAATATAGTCCTAGAAAGGTTGTTTTGTTTCCATAGATTTTCATTTTAATCCAATTAAAGTATGGTATATTTTATGTTACCAAAAATTTCCAAATTAAAAGGAAAGTAAAATCATTCCACGAGAGAATTTGTATATTTTCATCTTATTTCATTTCAAAAATAATTTATCGGTAAAAGGTAGTTTTACTTTTATAAACTTTGCGAAACGATTTAGTGAACGGACGGTTGCATTTAATTAAACATTACTTTGAAGCTTATAAAATGCATAAAAACAGATATACCTACACGATATATCTCAGATTTCTCTGGCTAAAACAATTAATATTTTAATTATTTTTGCAGTTCTTGTAACCTGTTTAATTGTTTTGTGCTCCAAATTTATATTATTAATCGTGTTACCATGGCTACTGTGCTTCCTCTTCTTGAAACAAAATATCAATTTTTATTCTTTCAAACATTTTTAACCCAAAATAAATTTCCCAAAATATTATTGTTTCCTTCCACTCTTCTTTTCAAACTATTACAGTAATGATCAAAATTTTGATGGCACATTAAAATAAAGGAAAACACAGTCATTTACGTCAAGTAAAACATTTTGTTACGGCGATAGCTTCTGAGTGTATCTTGAAGATGGGTTTGAGCCAGGGATCCAATTCTGTTTTCGAAGCCAAAATTTGTTTTCAACCCAGATATCCGACTCGTTTACAAACTTTGCACAGCAGATTTTTTGATGAAAAAGCTAGCTTAGTAATAGTAATGTTTTGGAATGTAGTGTCTGTCCATGTTCAGCTAGTGCGAGGGGTTACTGCAAGCATTTATTTCTAGTATGGATGTATTATTGTACTAGAAATACATGCATGCAGCAAACCCTCACCACAGCTAAACAACGACTGTTTCCAACATTGGGATTCGGTAAATTAGTGGCCACAATCAACACTTTTATTGTTTTAATAATATATTCAGACTTCACAAGTTTTTCTATAATCTCATTCACTCCACTCCTGACAATCTGCCATACTTGTGATCAGTGAGATGACCACCCACCAACTTCTGTTGCCGGCTGTCCGATGTCCGCTGTCCGCTGTTTTTGCCCCTCTATAAGAAAAGCATTTTTTAAGGAAATTTGTGTTAGGTTTTGCTAGTGACAGTTGGTCAAAATTACTTCTCAAATTGTATGTTTCATTCAAGCAACGATTAAATGATTTGGTAAGATGCGCAGGCGAATTTCCAGTTAATGCCTTGAAAGTAGCTATATTCTCTCGAATTTGTAAATGCGTGTTCATTGGTAACCATTTAAGTTTTTGAAATACTTCGTTAGATCGAATATCATAAGAGTCACCGGTAATTACACGTGCCGCTTTCTTATGAAGTTTAGACATCTTAGTTAATTTATTTTTACTGCCATCATACCATACAGTTGAACAATAGTAAAAATGAGGAATTATGAAAGCATTATACATTTTCTCAAGAACATGTCTGGGAACGAAGGACTTAGCTCTTCTTAACAAAGCAATGTTCTTTGAAATTGTTTTACTTTGTTCCTCATTATGTTTGTCCCACTTAAGTTGTTCATCTAAAATAACACCAAGTGTCTTTTTATGTGGTACACGCTTAATTACTTTGTCACCAAGTTTAATTAAGGGACCCTGTTCGAAAGATGGCACTCGTTGTCTTGATCCTATTATAATAAATTCAGTTTTACCCCCATTTAGGGTTAATTTGTTTGCAATGATCCAGATTTACAAGGTCATGATTTAATTTTGTTTCAATTTCGTCCACGGTTAATCCTGTTGCTGAAAGAGTTGTATCATCGGCAAATAATCTGGCCTTAGTTGTTTCAAGGCAATTAGGCAAAGCATTGATGTACAGAACAAACAAAAAGGGGCCAAGATTCGATCCCTGCGGAACTCCGCAGTGAATTTCTTTCTCATCAGAAAGTTTACCATTAATTGCGCAGACCTGTTTTCTATTCGAAAAGTAAGATCTAAACCATTCTAGACTGCGCCCTCTTATTCCATACAACTCTAACTTAGAAAGCTTAAGTAGTATTTTGTGATTAACCATGTCGAATGCCTTTTTTAGATCCAGGAACAATACCCGTTCGTTAGAACTTTATCCATGTTTCCAAGCCATTCATTTGTTGAATCTAATAATGTGTAATGTGTGATGTGTGATGTGTAATGTGTAATGTGTAATGTGTAATGTGTAATGTGTAATGTGTAATGTGTAATGTGTAATGTGTAATGTAATGTGTAATGTAATGTGCAATGTAATGTGCAATGTAATGTGTAATGTAATGTGTAATGTAATGTGTAATGTAATGTAATGTGTAATGTGTAATGTGTAATGTGTAATGTATAATGTGTAATGTGTATTGTGTAATGTGTAATGTGTAATGTGTAATGTGTAATTTGTAATGGGTAATGGGTAATGGGTAATGTGTATTGTGTAATGTGTAATGTGTAATGTGTAATGTGTAATGTGTAATGTGTTAAGAAGATCAGGAGGTAGTATGATGAAAGGTTTTGTCAGATGGTGAAGATAATGTAAGGTGTTCAAAAGGTCAGGAGGTAATGTGATGTAACGTTTTGTCAGATGGTGTAAGGTGTTTAGAAGGTCGGGAGGTCATGTGATATACAGTTATGTCAGATGGTAAAGATGGGTAAGGTGTTCAAAAGGTCGCGATGTTGTCATTTGGTGTAAAATTTGTCAGATGGTCTAAGGTGTTGAAACCGTCAAGTGTTAGTCATGTGCCGTAGTGTCTATGAGATGGTTTGCGTATATATAATTAGTAACTTTGACATGACCTGCGTATATATAATTAGTAACTTTGGCTACTAGCAAAACGACATAAGTACAAATATGATTAGCAACGTATAAATCCACAATGATGCTACTTGTTTTATTGCATGCATAGTTTAAAGCTAATACTTACAATATTAGAGACTCAGTTGGCAGATATAATAAAAACAGGAGTGCCAACATGGCAAATCATTACATTTTCCAGCTGCATCTTTATCGTGCCACAATGCCCAATACAATATTTGCACGCAATCACCATCACCTGATGGTTCTTCAATGTACCAGTTTTCATAGCATATCTCGTCGCCGTCCATTGTGTAGAACTTTTGGCCCATCTTATGCACCCCAATCCATGCTGAGAAATAGTTGCGATTTTTTATAGCCTGATATATATGGTCGTTGTTTTCCGAGTTAGTCGGCACAGCCAAGTTACCACCACGTTCGCCACAAGCACGTTGTGCTTCAGTCCAACTGCCAGTTGTATCACTGATATGGTAACAACTTCCATCAAACTTATTCCAATCACTGGTGCAATTATTATCCGCTAAACAGTGAATCCCTACAGTTTCCATTAGATATCAGTGTTTTGAATTGAAAGCTCTTTGAATGGTTATAAGCTTAGAAAACTCAAATTTTTGCGTAAGCCCTTTATTCCTCGTATATCAAGCAATAATTTCAACAGAAGTTTTTTACTCTTGACGTTGCCATGGCGACATGACGTCATCATCTATCTTGGCAGTTTTAGCAAAAGAAGGTATGATAGCGGAAAAATAAGGTCGGTGACCTATTCTTTTTTTGGCGAAAGTAAATCATTATGAGATTCCGAGTTTTCTCAGACATTTTTTTGAAAATCGCCAGTGTAGTTTTTTTTAAAAGCCAAAATTTAATTAAACAAAAATTACACATGCGATTTATTTTAAATTTAAGAATTTAATAGAACAAGTAGTATGTTGAATACATAGTCAAATTTTGAGATGTGCTCACCGGAGAAACGAACGAGAAAAAATAACCTCAAATTGCCATTTTCTGCTCGCGAAAAACACGCAACGCTTCGCAACGCCTTAAAAAAAGTACTGACCGATCATGATATAGTGTTTGAGGGCGCATGTTCGAGTCTCTCGCTGGCTGTAAAACAGGCTGTTTATTTCGAACTGCGAGCAAAATTCTCTTCGTTTTTGTTACCCTTGGCTTGTTGGACCCAAGAATGTTCGTTGGTGGTCTTTTTTTCAGGTCTTGTTTGTCGATGGTTTACGCATTGAATTAGACTTGCTACAAGTCGACTCCATTGACGCGCGGTAAAGCCCAGACGCGCAGTTAAGCCCAATTCAACGAAAGCGCGAGTCGGAAATTGGCCACTTGATAAGGGCCGAGGAGTCGACTTGTCGCTCTTGCAGCGCGCCAGAATCCTAGTCGGTGCGTGTTAGCCAATCAGATTTGAGAATTGGCTATACGTACGTGTACCTGTCAACACTCAAGTATCGATGGTTTTTCCTATTCCCGTGTTTGTTTATCCAAAGGTTTATCTCTACTGCATTGGTGAACATTCAAGCTATAACTTTTAGATATTTTGTGAGTTTTTTATTCGTAGCATCATGTATTCAATCAAAGATGCTATAAGTTATGGCCTTAGGAAGGTTGGATTCGAACAAATAAGAGAAAATCAACGGCAAGTTGTAGAAGCATATCTCTCCGGCCGTGATGTTTTGATGGTCTCGCCTACTGGGTCTGACAAAAGCCTTACTTTTCACATTGCTCCGTTCGTTTACGACTAATTAAATTCCTTGGTTTTGGGAGAAACGTTCGTTCTTGAGACAATTTTAGTTGGCGTTGCCATTCACATATTTGTCGCATAGCATGAAAAGTGTAGCAAGTTTGTAACACGAGTCTTATCTCGTGTAGCAAACCTGTCAGTTATTCTGTCAAAACAACACTCAAGTTTTGCAGGGAAAACCCATTTGGCTCTGCCCGCTGTAATTTTTCGCGCCAAGGAGATGCGATTTCCTGCAAGCGCGACAAGTCGTCTCGCTCTCGCTCCCTCGCTTCGCTCGGGAGCTCAAGCTCGCCCTTAGTCTGTATATTAACCAGGTCCGTATTAACCCAGTAAACTCAGTCCGTATTAACCCAGTCATTATGCGAGTCGACTTGTAGCAAGTCTAGCATTGAAATACCCAACGTCTCTTAAATTTGTTTTTATTGTTGAAATCGGTATGAAAACTTTTCAAAACATTCAAACAATTCCAAATTTCGTAAGACAACTCGTCTGTACAGTAGTCGCAACTGTCTGTACAGTAGCTGTATGCAGTAGTTTTTAAACTTTAGATTGTTTTTAATCATTATATTACTTTGACAGTTCTAGCCTGCCCTGAGGAGAGTATAGAATATCATTTTTCCCGAGCCGGCGCGAAGCGCCGTGCGAGGGTAATAATTCCGCTCGGCGATTTACACCCGGGTATGTTAAAACATTGTGGAATGCAAAGTCGTCCGCCATATTTTTTTGTCATGGACTGGGCCTTTTCGTAAGTTATGCGCATGCGCAAGTTCGAGCCGAGAGAAGACTTCCATTTTGCAAACCCTTTTGAAAAATAGTTTTGCACTCATTTTATAAGTAAGTCTCTATGTAAGTAAGTTTATATGCTAAGTCTCCAAAACAAGATAAATGAAAATTATTTAGAGGACAAATTAACAAGAGGAAAAACAGTAGAAAGACCGAAATGCCTATTTTGCATGCTTGCTTTGCCGATTTATAGCATGCAGTATAGTTTGTGAATTTGAAAATGTGTAGAGCATTCTGTGTGATTGATCTTAAGAGTATTTTAGTATTGATTCAAATACGTTATAGAAAAATAAAAAAACATTAAATCTCAAAAACTTGATTGCAAAAGCAAGTACGAAGTATCAAAATACTCCTCGAAAAGCAGTTGACGTTGAAAATTTCGAAACGTTTTGTGAACGTCTAGGGTTGAATGTTACAGTAAATCAAAGCTAAAAGAGTACATAATAGCATACCCACTTCATATAGTTGGGCAATTGATAATTTTATAGTTAAAAACAAAATAATATTTGTACAAATTAAAATATAAAAAATATACAATGTTGCGTGTCACCATGGTTACTTTCGTACTTCATGTTAAAATAACTTTTGAGGAGTAAATTGTTTGGTTCAAATGGGCGAGGGGATTCTGCATGCATGTATTTCTAGTAGAATTTTTAATAGTCTGCAGCAAGGCGACGATTTTGGACATTATAAAAGATAATACTGAACGTAAATACGTAAAAACATACTAAAAGAAAGCTTAGAAACTGGTTAGGAACATAAGTACTGTTCGAATTTCGAAGATATACGATTATAATGAAAAGGTTGTGGTTTCTTCGCAGATAAGTCTCGAAAATAACTTCCCACGACTTGTTTCAAATTTTACCGGGTCACGAAGATTCACGCGTGAGACGCGAGGGTGACGTCTGATCTATATAGATCGTGTTTCAAACTGAACTATAACTTTAGGGAGCCTCCTTAAGAGGAAATTGAAAGGATTTCTAACCAGTCGGCTGCCTGCGATACCGTAAGCCCTGGCGCAAACCAAACTGGAAGTGTTTGTTTCGTGAATTGATCTCTGGAAATGCGATCAAGCGAAGAAAATTATTCATTAACCGAGTGATATTTTTGCAACATGGCTTCTTTCAAAGGGTGAATAAGCTTGAATACAATTTATGGGAAGGTAGAAGTCTAGAAGAACGCTACAGTTTTGGCGTGCAGTAACGGAAAGAAGAAAAAAGACTATTAAATGTATGCACATGTAACTAGACAGGTACCTTGCAATTATTTTCATGTATAAAAGTAAGTTTTAAATCGAACTAGCCAGGGGTGTAGAAATCTCATCAGTTTTGGTGGGGAGGGGGGTGGGGGGCGAGGAAAAAGGGTACCCATGTAACCCCCCAGAATTTGGGTTAGAATTAGGGTTGAGGTTAGGATTAGGGTTAGGATTAGGGTTAGGATTAGGTTAGGAAAAGGGTTAGGATGAAAATTAAGTTTGCATTAAAATTTAGGTTGTTAATATGGAAATTGACCTCAAAATTTATCATAAATTGCGATATTTCAAGTCTTCCACTTCTTGTCAAAAATAGGCCGAATGTTAGCAGAGCACGTGTACGTCCGGCAAACACCGAGATATTAAAATTTCCGGTTTACGTTACGCCAGGGTTTATGGCAACGCAGACAACCGAAAAGCCCTGGGAACTAGGATGTCATAATATGAATAATTATCAAACACACACATAGACAAATCCGATAATATACACATAGACTCAATCTCATTCATTAATTGTTAATTATTAACAGTACGCTATAAGCCAATCCGCAGGCACGTATCGAGTCCAATGTACAATAAGGTATATTATTACACCATACGCTTTTTCGCATTACATCTTCCTCATTACAGTTTTCAATAACTCTATTGAGCACACCAAATCATAAAACCCCTACAACTGTGTATACCTACCTAATAACAACAAAGTTATATCTCTAATACGAACAATTAAGCGACAGAGCAAAATATACGTGCCCATTTTAAAGAGATTTTTGTGAAAAGAATAGATTACATATACAGGATATCGGAGCAATAAAAACTGTCTGTATAGGGACGGAGGAGCAGTATTAAAAAGTGCCGTACAGGTGTATGTACCACAGAATACCACGGTACCACAGACTACCAGTCTTATTTATTGATCTTATAAAATTTGGAGGAAACATACTGTATACTTTATTTTTGTGAATATACATTAGTTTTAGTTTTAATTGACATATAAAAACAAAAAATGAATATTTTCATAAAAAATCTTTAAAATAATCAGGATTAACAAACAATAGCATTCTATGTTTTTGATACTTTTTTCCCGCATAATGCCTGTAAACACAACATTATTACTATACAGGAATCACACCGAGGAATCAATTTTACCATTGCAAAACTGAATTTTTCAAAATTATTGATAAACCTGGTATACTTTGGTTACACCACTGGTATTCTGTAATGATTTTAGTGTTTACCTTTCACTAAATTAAATTAGCAATATCAGTAGAGTATTATCACACAACATGACACACCAAATCCTGGTACAATTTGATAAACCGTTGCTTATTTATCTCCGCACTGGTATTCTGTGGTACATTAGAGTTTGTTCCTCAGAATGTTCAATTAAAAAAATATTGAAGTCTATGAAATCTAGCCCAAAAACCCCCAGGCAGAAAAAATATATCGATAAACTATACTAAAAAATATTAAGAAGCCACATTATATATATTAGACAAAAGATATGGAACATGTAAATTTTTGCGGTATTCTGTGGTACATACACCTGTAATAGAGATGTTCAACTGCATAAGCTCACGAAAAAGAATTATTATTGATTTAATTAAATATTAAACAAAAAAGAACTAATTGAACCATTAATATGGCAATAAAAAGCAACGTTGCTCTCATACTTATCAACAGATACCTTTTATACCATCCTCCAAAACGAGGCAGCTTGCATTGTACTCCTACAGAAAATAACATTAACATTTTATATTTGTTTTTATAACAAAATTACTGAATACTGATTGCATGAAAGAAGGATACTTTTCTATGAGATAGCAACAGGAAAATATTGAAACAATGCCACATTGTGAGAACGTTTGGCTGCCGTATTGATTCTACTGGGGTAAAAAATAGGTCTGTAAAAATTATGATCCCGATCTGCACAAACAATTGCACTCATGAATGTGGCATTAAATTCAGACAAGAATTGGGGTGTATTTTAGATTTTTTGAGGAAATTGTAGGTAAAATGATATTTTATGAATTTTTTATGCTTCAATCACTCTGGTCAAATATTTCATACTGCTGAGGCATTTAGTTACATTATTTTGAGGCTATAACACTGTTTCATAAACTTTGCTGACTGTGTCTTGAAATCATTTAGTACCTTACTGGCAGTGATATTCGGAAAAAGCAGTAAGTATGTCGTGTAACTGGTGTCGCAATTAAATTTCAACCAGGTTGCTAAAATGCTTGGGAATTTACCAGAACATGCAAAATATTGAAAAGTTGAAAGATATTTGGAGCACGATTTTGTACAGACATACTAGGAATGATACACTCGCATTTTGCAATACGTACCTACCTAATATGACCACATTTTGTGATTGGCTTTCTGAAACAAAAGTTATCACTGTTTCTGACTCGTGTCTTGAAATAGAATTTCTGTAGTTTATTGTCTTCTATTGTTATTTTTAACCAATAACAAAGCCTGTTCATATAGGTATGGGCGACCCTTTTCTTGTACTCCTGCCTGTGATTACCACAGTAACTGCTACCGAATTGTAGCACACTGTACTATGCACCAGATTATATCTTTCCATGTTTCCATACGTCAGACAGCTTAAAATCTCAGACCAGAATTCATTTAATCAGTCACCTAGATGACTGCTAATTGTAATTTAATCGAAAGTAAAATTACTCCTCCTCTACAGTCAGGTCATACCTTTTGCGGATCAGTCAGATAAACATGATCGTAAGAAGTGTTTTGCTCCAATAACTTCGCTGATGTATTATACGCCACGTCATGTAACATTTCACAATTTGGGTCATTCTGTAAGCTCAATGTATTTTTGTAGTTGATTGATCTACAACATGGCTCAATGGCACATTCCATTACACAATCGATCCATTCAGAAGCAACTTTAGTCATTACAACTGTAGTATTAAGTCTGAAACCTAGATTATATAATGAGAATCGATACTGGGTAAATCAGAAATGTGATGGTCTAGCTAGTACTTTAGGTATATTTCGACACTGTACTGTTTTAGTCGGAATTAAAGAAATGTGGTCATTTCCAGCGAAGGCCCTTCGTCTATGTTCTAGTACCCATGCTCCTTACCTTCAAAAGTTGAATTGAAACAAAACTCCAAATCTTCACTTCCTTGGTCTTGCGCAATTACCAAAATTATGCGCGGAATGATTAAATGCAAGAAATTACATTTCAGATACATTCTTGCTTGTTCAATCAACACAACTACACAAATTATTTCAACTGTAAACTTTCGCTGAAATGAATACAACAACGTATTTCCATTATGTTAATGCTTGCATAACCCTTCAAGTTCTTTGTAATCAAAAGATTGGTAGAGCGTGTCGAGGATCGTCTAAATGTTACACATATAGCGGGGCTACCGTAAGTACTCTAGAAACTAAGTTAAATTCCATCAAGACTAATCAGTCGTTTTCAGATTTGATTATTCATGTTGGCACCAATGATTTGGTGCACAAACCAGCTGAAGCAGTTGCAAAAAATCTTGAAAATTTGGTAATGAAATTATAAAAGGCTACACAAATAATATAGCTATTTCTAGTGTGATCATGAGAAACGATGGTCGAGTGAACCCAGAGAAAATACTTTTGCTAAATCGTATTATAAATCAATGGTGTATTAACAATAATGTGCACTTCACTGATAACTCAAATATAAATTGCACACATTTGAATAGATCTAATTTACATCTTAACAAAGCAGGAGATAGGGTATTAGGAAAAAATATCTGTGCATATTTAAAGTTAATAAGAATAGGATATGTAAATCCACCTCGAAATGAGCTTGTAAATTCGCAATCCCATTTTTTATACAAACACATGAAGTCTACGAACAAACACCCGCCTCTGATGAGGGTAAATCAATCAGCGGGGTGGGAAACTCACCTAAATCGTGTAACATACACGACAAGGAAGTGATGAGCTTGGAGAATCTGCAAAGCGAATTCTTTGGTTCTGCTCCATTAATAGATAATACATGCATGCTTGATGTAAATCCAGAAATAAATAGTCAGAGTGCGTGTGATAAATCTCCCAGCAATTGCGATCTTTTATCGAATATCAAAGCGCTGAAAGGTTTCAAAATTGCGGCACTTAATATTGCTAGTCTTGTAAGGCACATAGATGAATTAAAAATGGTCATGTCCAGTCAAACTCTTGATATTTTAGCAATCAACGAGACGCGTTTAGACAGCACAATTGCTGACAAGGATATTTCAATAATAGGATACAATATAGTACGTAAGGATAGAAACACACACGGGGTGGGGAGTTCTGCTATACGTTAAGGAGACATGGAATTTTTTGACCTGACAAATAATTTCTGATATTGATCTTGAAATATTAACTATCGAGATTATAGGTAAGACCTCCAGCAAGTGAATTGAATGTTCTTGATACATTTGAAACCTATCTCCAGTCGCTAGAAATGGAGGAAAAGGAATCTATAATACTAGGTGATTTCAATTGTAATGTCCTGGGGATAAATGAAACTCCACATACATCAAAACTTACTTCTCTATATGACGAATATCAGTATACTCAGCTTATTAAACAACCTACACGCATAACAAGCAGTACTCAAACTTTAATTGATCACCTTGTTACAACAGCGTCTCATCGTCTAAGGAGTAGTGGAGTATGTCACCTTTCTATCAGTGACTATAGTTTGATATATGCAGTGCGTCGTATGATAATACCACGCGAGCGACCTAGGATTATTGAGACCCGTAATTATAAAACCTTTGACATGAATGCATTTGCAGAAGATTTACAAAAAATACCATGGGAACTGTTGAACAGATTTCGTGATCCTAACGAAATGTGGCGAATGTGGAAGGCTTTTTTTAATAGAGTTTTGGATGCTCATGCACTAATTAGAACTAAACGAGTTAGAAATCGTGATGCCCCGTGGATTACATCCGATATTAGAGACATGATGTTTCGTAGGGATTATTTAAAAAAGCATGCTGTCAAAAATCGTTCTGAAGCAAACTGGATTGAATACCGTAAACTGAGGAACAAGGTTAATAATAAGCTAAAAACATGCAAAAGAAATTACTTTGTTCAAAACCTTGAGGCGAATAAAGGCAACACAAAAAAAACGTGGAAATTGCTAAATAACCTTTTGAATAGACCTATAAAAGGGACTAATGTAAATATTTTAAAAAACGAATTGGGTATTATAAGTGATAAGAAACTTATAGCTGAAAACTTTAACGAACATTTTATTAAATTGGGACGGACCTCGCCCGTGAGATTCCGAGTACAACTTTAAATCTTTGGACTTATGTGAATCAAAGTACAAGTAAATTCAATTTTAATTCAACGGCTGCTATAAGGGATATCCTATCTAAAAAGGCATCTGGCCTAGATAAAATACCATGTAACGTGATCAAGGGCGTTGCAGGTATCATATCTGAGTCTCTTTCAATTATTTTTAATAAATCTTTAATAAGTGGTATCTTTCCTGATGACCTAAAAAGTGCAAGGGTAGCCCCAATTTTTAAGAGCGGAGAACGATCGGATGCAAATAATTATAGACCAATATCTGTATTGTCAGTAATAGCTAAAGTTTTTGAGAAAATCGTTTTTAAACAATTCTATGAATATTTAAGTGATAATAACTTATTGTCACAAAATCAGTCGGGTTTCAGACCTCGACACTCTACTTTGACGGCTTTACATAAAGATACTGTGTTTTGGCTCAATAACATGGACGAAGGGAACTGAACATAGCTGTCTTTGTTGACCTTAAGAAAGCCTTCGATACTGTGGACCACACTATCTTGTTGAATAAATTGCAGTATTACGGATTTATTGGTGATGAATTAAAATGGATCCAATCATATCTTTCTAACAGGAACCAAAAATGCTTTATAAATGGGGTCCTTTCAAATCCAGGTATAATAAAATGTGGTGTACCACAGGGATCGATACTAGGCCCGCTGCTGTTTCTGATCTTCATTAATGATCTTCCGGGCTGTCTCGCTCATACAACACCAAATATGTATGCAGATGACACTAGCATTTCTATGGGAAACGAAAATTTTAACCTTATGGAAAACAGAATTAATGAAGATCTACAAAATTTGTGCATTTGGCTGAGAGCCAATCATCTTAGTCTCAATATTGTCAAAAGCGAATATATGATCATTGGCTCAGTCCAACGAATTAGAAACTTAAGTAGGGAACCTTCATTATTCATAGGAAATGTTAAACTGAAAAGAGTTAAACACAAGAAAATTCTAAGTGTTACTGTTGATGAATGTCTTAGCTGGCATGACCATATAAGTAATACTGTTAAGAAGGTAAAGAGCGGCCTTAGTGCCTTGAGACAAATCCGTGATTTTGTCCCAGTAGACGCATTAAAGAAAGTATATTATGCAATTATACAACCGCATTTCGACTACTGTTCATCGGTATGGGATAACTGTAATAAAGGTTCTAAGGAGAAACTTCAGAAATTGCAAAATCGTGCTGGGCGAATTATCACACGTTCTGGTTATGATATTAGATCTACGGAAATTTTAGAAAAAATAGGCTGGCTTACATTGGAACATAGGTGGCATTTGAATAAAGTATTATCAATGCATGAAATAGAAAATAATGATGCACCTATGTATCTAACATCACAATTTTCCAGAAGGAATCTAATGCATGACTACAATGTAAGGGGCAGCCAGGTGAATTTTTCCCTTCCAAAACCTAACACAAACTTTATGAAAAATAGTCTAGCATACAGTGGAGCGGTTACCTGGAATTCTCTAAGTGATGACACCAAATCAACTGAGGATGTCATTGAATTCAAGACGAAGGTTTCTAATGATATACGAGATTCCCTTAGTCTCTGATGCTTTTATTGTATATATGTAATATATTTAATCATTCAAGTTATTGTAAAATGTAGTTTCTTCTTTGTTTTCCTTTTCTTTCTTTTCTTACTATATTTACATAGATCTATATATTTGTATATGTGCACGGCTCTCAGGAAGAGCATTATTTATGTAATGATGAGATTTCCGTGTTGAAATAAAGTTCATACATACATACATAGATTTTATTGAAAATATTTGATGTTGTATATTAGGCGCTATACAGTACATGCTGTTAATGAACTGAATACCGAGCATATTGGCTTTTTGCTGTTTCATGGTTTTCAGCTTTTTGTTAGATACGTCATGTTGAGTAATATCACTTGCCCTCCAAACACGCAGTGAAATTATCCAGCAGTGAAATTATCCAGCGTGGCAGACGGTTAATCCGCGGCTGAACACCCGAAAGGCGGGCGAGGCGAAGGAGGAGAAAGACCGTCTGCCGGGTTTGACAGTATATCTTAGCATTCGCCCCTATCATGCATGAACTATTAGAGCAAACTGTTGGGTTGCTTATGTAAACACACAAAGGAATGAACGCAATTATTGTGAAAATATAATGATAGCAATAGAGCAAGAGGATAATTCCCAAGCCAAAAAACGTTGGACGGTTTTTAAGATACGCGCATGCGCTAGTTCAAGCCGGGAGATACTGGTAACTAGCAACATCATGACTAGTTAAGACAAACATTTAGTTTTTATATGTATACGTGTCAGAAAAGTAACTACCATTTTTGCATTTTGCAAACTTTTTTCATATTTTTGACATATTAATAATACAGACAAATATTAAAGCCCCGTACAGACGAGCAAGTTTTCCTTGACAAATTTTATTTGCCCGTGCGTACGGCAAAAAATTGACAAGTTCTCCTTGACAAAGAGCCTTGTTCAATAGCCAGTCATGCTAGCTTTCGAACGAGGGAAATTGTTCGTGTGTACGGCCGACAAGGAAAACTTGACAAGGAAATGCGCAGTATGACACTGCACACTCATCTCCGATCTATAGTCGAGCGTCCATTGCCACTATAAACATGAAGTACTCACTTGTGTCATTAATGCACGGGCTCGTAAAACTTGTCAAGGAAAAATTGATCGAGAAAAACTTGTTTGCCGTACACACGAACAAATAAACTCGACAAGGAACTTGTCAAGGAAAACTTGCTCGTCTGTACGGGGCTTAAATGTCAAACGCCCAACAATGCCCGGCGGGGGGGATGGGCACTCATGGAATTGATTGTACCATTAATGGTGATATAAACCGTATTACCGTATTATCGCAGATATCAACTTGTGGAAACCGACATCAGTTGTCTCGTTCGAACATGTCAGGTGTGAACACACATTATCCTCTCGAAAAAGGCAAATGATAGTCATATCGACTCTGTCTGGAGTAAATGTAACTTCAACAAGACCATTTTTTTTCTTCCGTTTGTTGAAGCCAGATCCTGTCGGAGCATGGTCGAGGGCAAAATATTTAAATTTTGCATTACGTTGGTAATCTTTTGAGACGGATACATCATAGTTCCAGCACAGACGATATGTCCGTCAATCTTAATAATGCATAGGCACCTATGACTGTTGAAACTCTTGATAACCAGTGCATAACCAGTGGCGTGCTGGCTTCTGTTCGCCAGGGGAGGCCAGCTGGAAATTTGGCGCCCCCTGTAGGGGGGTCAGAGGGCATGCCCCTCGGATATTTAGAGCCCCTGAAATGCCATTTCTTGCGTTTTGGGAGGCGATTTGACGGAATCACTTCACATTTCACAATTAACAATTTACATCCTTTGAGATATTCCAGACTGGACAGTAATGCTTGTAGTTGTAGGTAGGCTGGTTAATTTAAATCCTGGTATATAAGTCGTATTCCGAATAACAGAACTCAAATTAAGTGCTTTGAACAGTGCTTGCGGCAGTGCGGTAGCCGCGGTAGTAAGTAGTGCGATATTGCGATAGCCAACATTGCCAAGAAAACCTGACATAACGGAAATCACTAATATTCATCGGATAAAGTTTTATCAGATAAACAACACTGTATCAATCATTAACAATCCCAAACTCTTTTTCTCTCGTTGCTTCATCGGATCTGACAAAATTTCAATTTGGACTAGCGCTTTTGTGTGCGCTTTTGTGTGATTTTGTGCAATTTCGGCTCCCCATTTATGTTTTGGCGCCCCCTAAAAAATCTTCGCTGGGGGGCCATGGCCCCCCGGCCCCCCCTGCCAGCACGCCACTGTCAGCATAACTGCTGCCGCTTGGTAATTCAACATATTCTCCTTCATACTCTTTTTGGTAATGTTGTCCACCCCTTATTTCCAAACAGTAATTATCATGCTCAAGATAGTTTTGAATTAGCGACTTGACGATGGCTTTCGATGGCGAGATGCAGCACGAACTTACAAAGTCGTCGAGCATAGAATGATACTAAATCTTGTTCCTGGATCATTTCTAGCAACTTCCGAAGCCCGTCCAGGTTTTTCGGTCCGACAATTCCGCGTTTTTCAAGCTCCTTGAAAATATGTAGTCGTTCTTTCAGCTTCTCCAATGTCGCAGCTTGGATATCATAGCGGAGAGCATACTTCAATTTATCAAGAATGTCTTGGGTAATCTCGTTCTTGAGCGTTATAATGAACTTAGTATATTCAGTCTTTTGGATATCACCACCAGCGACGATCGACATTTTCAGGAAAGGAAGGATAGTTACTGTAATGTTGTCAAGCAAATGTTGGGCCAGATATGATATGTCATTCGCTGGTCACATTGATGATCGAGCAGGAAGAGTCAGAAACTAGTCTCCCGCGAAGCCCTAGCGGGTGTTCCAGGCATCAGGGAAATTCCCTCCAGGGGAAAGCCCTTGTTGACAGTAATTTTAGTAACGATATCGTACGATAACCTGACAATGACAATTCTCATAACCTGACATTAATGACGATGTAAACTATAAATTGCGGTGAAAATAGCTTTAAGTAATATATACAAACCGCACAAAAGGTCTTTATCAGATCTAAAACACTCGGCTGCGCCTCGATGTTTTAAATCTGATAAAGACCTCTTGTGCGGTTTGTATATATGACTTCTAAAATGACTCGTTTTGTACGCTCACTGGCGTTGGAATTTTGAAGATTGATGTTATCTACGCTGTAAAAATTGAAGGAGAAAATTTGAGCAAGTCTATATCAAATATATAGATCCGCTACGGGTCATGAGTTTCCTTTGTATTTTGCTTATGAATAATTAATGAATTTTAGAAATTATTTTATAAACCACTTTTTGAGGATATATTTTTCTTTCGCTTTCTCAGTTTAACCACAGTATAGAGACGACCAGTAGGGCCACTCGGCGATGCAACATGTAGCCGGCTTTTTATGCAAAAATATGCAGTTTACTGGCCAGGAAATGTAGTCCAGCTTGCTTATTGGCCAGAAAAAGCAAAATATTTATTTTTCATGATAACAAAAATTTGATGTAGTCGGTAGAAGTTCGTTTGGGAGTCGGTTGAAAGCACCTTACACCCCCCCCCTGGAAATTTTTCTGAGGACGGCCCTGTACTGGTCATCTCTATACTGTGGTTTAACGTCAAGAATGTTTATGCTCAATTGCACAGACTCAATAGATTTGAAGTTCATATTTAAGGATTAAAGCACTCTGTGAGTGCATTATCGGGATTTACAAGCACGAGTTCACGAACAAGGAACGAGAGTTTCATACTGCACGAGACGCAGTCGAGTGCAGTATTAAACTTCGAGTTCCTTGTTCGTGAACGAGTGCTTGTAAATCACGATAATGCACGAACAAAGAGTGCTTTAAACGTTTTAATTTCATGCTGCACGACGCAGTCAGAGTGCATATTAACTGAGTAAGTTCCTTGTTCGTGAACGTGTGAACGAAAAACAGATATCACAATAAACAAAGAGATCTTTAAATGTTTTAATATTCAATTTCAGTAAACGCATTGGCGGTATTTTTTTATTTTGAATTATGAGCAAAAACATTCTATAAACTTTGTTGAACTAACTGTTTACTAGTTCCTTGTTTAGTTTTGATAATATTCAAAACGACAAATAGCTTTTATATAAGAAACAACCTTGTTGTTGTTTTGAATCTGTCTGCCGAATTACGAATATATTTTCAACCGGCTTCGCCGCTTCGTAAAATAAACTAAATAAACAACACATGTTTACGTTTAAATACGGAATTATTTTAGAAATTTGGCAACTTCGTGGTTTTGGGATTGTCTTGGGTTTAAAAGAAACGAAATCTTATAAACTTTTCTATTCGTGAATTCTGGCGCCATCTTGCCGTGCTGATATAAACTGTAACGGCACGGCCGTGCGTTGTTGCTATATAAAATGCACACTCGTGGTACAAATTGACCAATAAGAACGCGAGTTTACGAAAATTGAATATTAATAACATATATCATATAAAAGTTACGAATCATTATGTTCATTATCATAGAATAAGGAATGAATAGAAGGGTCACTTAGGTATACAACATGTAACCAATTTTCAGTGCGCATGCGCGGGATTTCTTGAGCTCGCAGCCAGTAAAAGCATGCGAGCTTAATAGGGATTTGTATTACAAACTGCACACTTGGATCACTAAATCGACTATTTTTCGAAAACTAACGATTTGAATATCAAACCACAACAGCTTTCTCACCTACTGTACAGGGTGTCCCAAAAAAAAGGCTACCTTTTCAAATTCAAATTAGCATGTTAATTCAAGCAACCTATTGTATTCAATATCCCATGTGTATAAAACTGTGTGTTTTTACGCATTCGTAGTTCAAAAGCGATAATGAATTTCAAAGAACTACAATAGGTTGCTTGAATTAACATGCTAATTTGAATTTGAAAAGGTAGCCTTTTTTTTGGGACACCCTGTATAGGTGATTCT
Source organism: Trachythela sp. YZ-2020 (assembly GCA_016169945.1). Taxonomy (NCBI): domain Eukaryota; kingdom Metazoa; phylum Cnidaria; class Anthozoa; order Malacalcyonacea; family Clavulariidae; genus Trachythela; species Trachythela sp. YZ-2020. The sequence continues at coordinate 10,259 of JADLSH010000074.1, read as the reverse complement.
TTTTATTGTTTCTATTTTCTGTAGTTTGATTGATTTCTCCCATGAGAGTTTAAAACAGTGTCAGTCTTGCAGACACCTGTGACTATCAACTATCGACAGGAAAACTATAATTTCTCATCAAAAGTTGATGAAACCATAGCATGCTATATTAAATACAGTAGCTTCTATGAGTTGTGCAAGCTGGCCACAGCATGTTATGGTCTATTTATATATACCAATAACACCAAATAACTACTATTTATTTATTTTTATATTTATTTATTTATTTATTATCTTTGCCAAATAATCTACATTGCAACATTTTACATTAGCTATGGCAGGGTGTCTGCAACAGCAACTACCAATTACTGTGGGCCCTATATTTTGATTTGTTCAATTTAAATATCTGAATGCATTTTACTGTAAACATAGTATGTGTGCATGTATTGAACACACTATTTACTATATAAAATAAATATTTGAGACCATTTGATCAATTGAAAAGAGGCGTATTATGGTTCATCAGCTTGGGTAGAGCTTGATCTGGCAGGAGGGATGCTGGTCATGGTGTGGGGTGTGACCATCAACCAAGGCAGGATGAATAATAACTTAGATACTTGAGGAGTTAAACGATCAAAGTATCTGAAAAACATACTAAGAACTTCTATATTTTTCAGGTAGTTTGATCCTACTAACCCACCCCAATTTGAGCAAAGACCCTTTGTCTGGAAGTTAGTAACATAGCATAGAGGTAACAAACATGATTAAGTGCCTGAAGGGGTGGTTGGTTACCATTAATGCTATATTCTTTTAATTTGGGAGCACCTTATTTTATTATTTATTTACAGTATTATAAAGCCCAAACAAAGCCCAAACGGTAAGAGACAAAGGTTTGTCACGGTTTGGACAAAGCCCAAACGGTAAGAGAGCGAACGGGACTCGAGGTCCCATGCGAGGCACTCCCTCGAACCATATAGATACTAAAATACATAACAGTACTTAAAATATATATACACGATAATAATACTCGTAAAAAAAACCCCAAAAAAAAAACAAAAAAAAACCCCCAAAAAAACAAACAACAATACCTTACCTCGAGTATGTAAAACAACTGGAGGATAATTATCTTTATCACCAATTTCTCCATCTATACCAAGAGCTCACGAGAGCAAACATATCCTAAGCAAACTTAAGGCTGTCGCTGTACCATTCCATACCTACCCTGATTTCCCTCTTGAGTTTCTACAAAAAGTTATTCCAACAGATGCAGATTTTTTTTTGTTTGAAGTTCGCCAATCGTGTTTAGTTCTTTTGTACAGACCAATTACATTTGATAATGAAGTCCAGTTCTTTTATTATAAACAAATTTTTGCTATTAATCACTAAGGGCAACAGGTCAATAAAACCTGTTTAGTGATGTATTAACCTTCTCTTTACAACCAGTGACAGCGGTTTTATGTTTAGTTCGTTGGTTTTCGAAAAATAGTCGATTTAGTGAACCAAATGTGCATTTTGTAATACAAATCCCTAATACGCTGACTGGCTTTTACTGGCTGCGAGAATTTTGGCACAGCTATTTCCGGTATGCGCGAGGCAACATGCGCGGCTTCAAAAATTTCAAAAGCGCTGACTGAAGTGACCCTTCTATTCATTCCTTATTCTATGTTCATTATGTTTAATACGTTCTCTGCATACGGAAGTTGCGGGTAAGGAAATGCAGAACACAGAAGAGCCAGTCATGGATAACCTGGACAAAGAAAAGCGTAGAAGTGTGGAATTGGTTAGGTGATTGCTTGAAAAACTAGTTAATTGTTCGTCTATGAAAGTGTGAACACCATTATGTTCTCCAGACAGGTATGTAGCTTTATTAGACATAAGCATAACTATTTAACACAACATCTACCTTGAATGATCAATTTGTGTCAGGGCCTTTTTTAATTAATGTACTGGAGGGGTCAAAGTCCCCCCCCCACACCCCAAGTTGCCCCCCGAGTAAGCTATTTTGGGCTCCCCAGTGAAGGTCCCTTTAGTCCAAAATCTAAGGAAAAAAGAGAAGTTTAGAGGAAAGTTATGGTATTTTCACAACAAAACCTAGCTCCGTTTAGATGGGAAATTGTCTCTGAAAATTCAGGAAATCAAGCCACGGAGACTCAAGAGAGGAGAGGACCCCCAGATCCCCCTTCAGCTTCCCACACCTGTAATACACCACCTACTTGTTACTTCCCCTTTCGATGATGGCCCCCCCACTAACGATTTCTTAAAAAAGGCCCTGATTTGTACATACTCTATTTGCTCTATAGCCCAAAGCCAGTTGCATATCATTTACATATCTCGTATTAACCCAGCATTATTGACCAACTTCGATTTTGACATCACCATGCACATCCTGCACAGGCGCGACTGTCTTTACACGTTTACGTTCTGAGGCCAGTTGTGGGTTGCGGGCCAACGTTAGGGCAAGGAACCACTTGGCACGGGCCTGAGCTGAACATGTCCATTTCGGTCCGTTTTTGTGTTCTAAGATACAATAAGCAAATGTATATTAATTATATGAATGCGAAAAAATCTCACAAGTTTTCACCAAAATGTATTTATGTCAACTACTGTAGATGTAAACTACCCAAAAAGAAATCCCGTTGGGAGACAGATTTGGAGCAAGTCTAGGGGACTGCATACCGCTGCCGGGCTCAATTTCCATATATTAACAACCTGAATATTAATACAAATAACTTAATCTTAATCCCAACAACAATCCTAATCTTAACCCTAACTCTAACCCTTAACCCTAACTCTTAATCCTAACCCTAACCCTTGTGACGTAATTTCAGGATAGCAATATGTAAAGTCACCCAAAAGTCAAGTATTTATGCATAAATTATAAACGATATACTAATTTATACGCATTCAGTTATTTTCAGTCCGGAAAATGAAGACATATTTCTCATCCAATTTTCATCCAAATTGACTAACTAAAATTTGATAGATTTGTCCTTCTCCACAAATTTTGGTATTAAAATGTTTAATAGTTTTTGAGTTATCCTGCTAGTACAAATGAAACGGTACAAATGAAACGGAGATGAATTCAAAATATACACCTCCTGGCCTGCAAGGCTGTAAAATAAGATTTATAAACAATCATGTTATTTCATGAGTTTGTAACATGGTTGTAACTCACAACTAATTAACTCCGTCTAAAAACACTGGAACGATAACTTAGGCTTAGACATAATTTTTTAGCTGAAAGATCAATCTCGTACCCAGAGCCATGAGTACAGTGCGCAGTTGTGTTTTTCGTACTCATTCTCCGAAAAATTCGTGCGCGGCCATAATATTTTCAAGAGGAGTGAAGATCGAAATTTTACTGAAAATAATGAATAAATATGGAATTTTTCAAGTCGAAAGCGTTAAAATATGTTCTTCGCAGTTAGTGTGATACTGAGGACATCGAGTGTATGTGATATTTCCGTTTTACATGTAATTTGGGATGATTGAAACACCAGCTTGTACACATGTCAACACTCATCAATCAAATATTTTGTCTCAAGTGGCTACAATTCCTTCCAAACCCTCCGATGTGTCTATAAAGTAAGTGTCTTTATTAATATTTTTGTATGTGTGAATAACTTAATAGTATTCAGCTCTATTGAATTTGACCATTCTTTAATGAAAACATTGCTTGTTACTTGTTGCACAACCCTGGTTGTATCAATGTATCAGATATATTTTGTTACATTTGTTCAAATATCATATATTATAGCAGATTGCTATAAAGTCTATAAATATACTGGCCCAATAATTTGATGTTTGGTATCATACCTGATGACTATCATACCTAGAACCAGCTTAACCCCATTAATGTGCAAGACCCCTCCCTTGACAAGTAAAATCATCTGGCATTAGACAGAGTAAAATTACATTGCAGCTCAATGGGTTAAATTATTACTTCCCCTTGGTAAAATAGAGGGATTTTCTTCAATAAAGTTATGGCCAAAGCTACTATACCAACGTGTGTGTGTGTTCATGGTTGAATTTATAACCTTAATTTAAATTTTTTTTCAGATATGCCTTGGACTGTCTATATTAAACAATAGTTTATGATGCTGATGAGTGATGAGAAACCTTACCACTATAACAATGAAAATATAAGCCTGGAGTTAAAATTATAGATTTGTGTATTCTGGACGGACTGTCTAATAAATAGCCTGGCATTTTACATATGAAACTAGAAATACATTCATGCAGAATCCCCTCGCCCATTTGACAATTAGTCGCTTAAGGGCGAAGGGGAGGTAATTGCAAGCCTAAAGAGTATACTCACTGAGCCGAAGGCGAATTAGTAGAAATTTCAAAAAGAAAAACACATACAGAAAGGTGAGGCCAGTAGGTTAATATATAGTACAAAATTTTCATGCAGCGCTTTACTTTTTGGCCGGTTATAAACATGCCGGCAAAAACAATACTCACAGCCGATGGCGAATTAGTAGAAATTTCAAAGAGAAAAACACAGGCAGAAAGTTGAGGCCAGTTTAAAAGGTTAACCCCGAGCTACGGCGCGAAGCACCGTGCGAGGGTACTAATTCCGCTCGGAGATTTGTGAACATAGTGGAGTGCAAAGTTGTCCGCCATTTTTTTTTGTCATGGACGTTGGACGGTTTTTTAAGTTATGCGCATGCGCGATTACTGACAGAAAAAATAATCAAAATGGCTCCTCGAGAGCTGCTGAGTTTGAAACAAAAATCGGTTTATTGAGCCTGATTTCAAAATATTTAATGAAAAAATTTATCATTAATTTCAAGAAGGATATATTGTTGACATTTTTCAAGGTAAGCGATAACAAATACACTTTTTTTCTCTCCCAAGCAGCGTTTTTCTCGCTGTTGAAATATACATGTAAACTCTTTCCGTGCGGCTCAAGTGATTATATAAATTATTGTTTGTAAATTATTCGCTTTATCCTCATTTATATTGTTATGTGCAGTAAAAATATAGCTTAGATAAATTTTTAAAGCCACTCTATTTTGTATAAGAGCCATTCCAAAGTATTTTTCTCACGAATTTGTTTGTTTTTGTTTTTCTTCGATATATTTTTGACACTCGTGAGTATTGTTTTTGCCTGCATGTTTATAACCGGCCATTAAGTTAAGCGCTGCATGAATTTTGTACTGTATATTAATCTTTTAAACTGGCCTCATAACTTTCTGTCTGTGTTTTTCCCTTTGAAATTTCTACTAATTCGCCTTCGGCTCAGTGACTATACTCTATAGGCTTGTAATTACCTCGCCTTCCGTGACTAACTGGCGAGGGGATTCTGCATGAATGTATTTCTAGTATACAGTACAAAATTCATGCAGCGCTTTATTTAATGGCCGGTTATAAACATGCCGGCAAAAACAATACTCACAACGAGTGTCAAAAATATATCGAAGAAAAACAAAAACCATAGAATGGCTTTAAAAATATATCTAAGCTATATTTTTACTGCACATAACAATATAAATGAGGATAAAATGAATAATTTACAAACTATAAGTATATAATCACTTGAGAGTTGAGCCGTACGGAAAACGTTTACATGTACATTTCAACAGCGAAAAAAACGCTGCTTCGGGGGGAAAAAATTGTATTTTTTATCGCTTATCTTGAAAACTGTCAATAATATATCATTCTTGAAATTTCTTAATATTTTTCATTAAATATTTTGAAATCAGGCTCGAAAAACCGATTTTTCTGTTTCAAACTCAGCAGCTCTCGAGGAGCCATCTTGAATTTTTTCTACTCGCGCATGCGCATAACTTAAAAAACTGTCCAACGTCCATGACAAAAAAAAATGACGGACAACTTTGCACTCCGCTATGTTCACAAATCTCCGAGCGGAATTAGTACCCTCGCACGGCGCTTCGCGCCGTAGCTCGGGGATAATAAAGGAATTGGAACATTGTAGCATTGGTGATTAAACCATTAGCTGGCAATGTGCCCAGATGCACCATACTTTAGTATTTTACTCTGCCTCACACCAGACAATTTTACTTGTCAGCAGTAGGATACTGCCAGTTAATGGGTTAATAAGGGGTTAAATATATATGTAGGCAATAGGTAGTTAGGTTAAAGAAAAATTAGAAATTGTGTTGGGAATTTTTTCTTCCTCATCAAACAAATGGCCAAGAACACATAGAAGTGTAGATGCAAATTCCATCCCATATTTGATCACAGACTTTTGTTTGTAAATCCACTATTTGCATACATCAGGAGAAAAATTGCTGACAAAATTGCCAGTATTATAACCAGGCTTAACCCATACACAAGAATCTCACCTTACATATTATTAAAAATGTCTGGTGCTATACAAAGTAAAATAATAATACAAGGCTCATTTATAGAGTATTATTGAGTATATTGATGGTCAATGTAAATAATGTGTAAAATGACTAAATTAAACCATTATGCATGTAGACGCGGTTGCATCTTGTATTATGCTAGGTATACTGTCAAAGGTGTATGTGCTTTACAGCTTGTAGTTAGTCTTGCTTCCAAAAAGTCTACAAGGCTTGAGCGCACCTAGAACCAAAGACCTAGTCGTAGCTGGTGACCAGTTGTAGACACTAGCAGAGGGGGCAATGGGACTACCCATAGATATAATAAACCTAGATTGCTGACTCATACGTAGCGGACGCGTGACCTGCATGATAAATCCAAGATGGCCGCCATTCAGGGCAAAGAGACTATAAACTCTACGGGGAAATCCATTTTTTTGCATTTTGCGTCGTTCCAGTGTTTCGAATCCACTTCGATCAAACTTTTTTGGCAATAACTACTTATCGTGAAGGTTTTAGACGCAAACTGGACAGCTGGAGATGAATTGATGTAAACATATCGCTCGCCGAAGTTTGTACGAAATCGTCACTTGGTCAGTTCGAGTGAATTACTCTGGTTTCGAGTATTTTATAAAGGAAATTTGTGGTTTTCAAGGCCAAAGACGTATACCTTGAAGGCTTTGGAAGTAGAATGGACCGTTTGGGATGAATTATATCAAAATATCGCTCGCCGAAGGTTGACAGTAGTCGACATGAAAATGTCACTTGCTCAGCTGGAGTCATTTACTGCAGACAAGTACTTTAAATGTACTTGGTTTAATACATTTAGTCCTTAGATATTTTGAGGAATATTCGGAACATTACTTAGAGGATAAAAGCAGTATTTAAAAGTTAAGTCCACAGTTAAACTGACGCCAAATATCACCTAGAGGTGAAATTTGACACAAACAATAATAAACATGGTACAGTATTTCAAGGATGGAAATATTAAAACATTTATGAAGATGCAATGCAGTCTATTTGAACTCACTGTATGAAATGGCAGACAGCATTACTCATGAAAGGAAGAATTCTGATCATTATATTGATTAGGCTTTTCCCGGGGAGATCATGAGACCAGACTGGGGCAGATTTCGACAAGGAAAAAGTATATATATGTGTAGTGTGCAAAATTGTGGCAAGTGCACTGCAAATTTGAGTGTTGTTTCTGATTTTCAGTATTGTTTTAAAACATTTAACTTAACATTTAACAATACAGTAACAGTGTTCAACCTGTTCATACTGAAAAATATCAAGTATGCATCGGCCAGACTTTCCATGGTGGTCGTGAAACATAAACCTCTATAAAATAAATTCTGTTCATTAAACTTAACAGTTTCATGTATGCTTGAATGAAATCCGTACATTGTTATACTAATATTAATTATCATTTCTATAGTAAAAATATATGAATCCTTCAAGTAATTAATGGCAAATTTTCCTACTTTGTTGAACCTCAATAAAACTAACATGAAGTTTTCTTGCATGTCCAAAACTAAATTTCTTGACATGTCATCTAGTGAGAATGAATGTCCAGATTAACAATATGTTAGTGTTTTCTATTTATGGTTCTTTTTAACACGACATTTAGTAAGCTATATTTTCCAAGGCTGCCCTGGGGGTAATTGCTCGATGGGCCCCAGATTTAAGTGAGCCCCAAAAATACTACAAAAAGAAAAAAAAGCTGGGGAAAGAAGTCAGAGGGTTGTAAGAGGTGGGGGAGGAATCATAATCTTATTTTCCATTCCCAATTTTAATTGCTATTTTTATTGCTTTGTTGTAATCCCAGTCGTCTCAGCAAGTAAAGCCTGTTACAGACATTACTTTTATCCTCTAAGTAATGTTCCGAATAATCATCAAAATATCTAATGACTAAATGTATTAAACCAAGTACATTTAAAGTACTTGTCTGCAGTAAATGACTCCAGCTGAGCAAGTGACATTTTCATGTCGACTACTGTCAACCTTCGGCGAGCGATATTTTAATATAATTCATCCCAAACGGTCCATTCTGCATCCAAAGCCTTCAAGGTATACGTCTTTGGTCTTGAAAACCACAAATTTCCTTTATAAAATACTCTAAACCAGAGTAATTCACTCGAACTGACCAAGTGACGATTTCGTACAAATTTCGGCGAGCGATATGTTTACATCAATTCATCCCCAGCTGTCCAGTTTGCGTCTAAAACCTTAACGATAAGTAGTTATTGCCAAAAAGTTTGATCGAAGTGGATTCGAAACACTGGAACGATGCAAAATGCAAAAAAATATGGATTTCCCCGTAGAGTTCCCCCTGAATGGCGGCCATCTTGGATTTACCATGCAGGTCACGCGTCCGCTACGTATGAGTCAGCAATCTAGGTTTATTATATCTATGGGACTACCCCTCCCCTCAATGTTTTCTAACAACCTGAAATTCTATTAATTGTGTCAAATATATTTAAGATTGAAATTCGTAGCAACAGCAGGTTGGGTACCCCCAATATTTTGTAAAGTGCCCACCACTGTACGTATAAGACATTTAATTACTTCCACGAAGCTCAATTTTCAAATGCAACTATTGAGGACCGTCCATGATTATAATATATACCATATCGTCTAGAGTATTAAACTGCAATACAAATTTTGCCACATATATATTTAATTATCCATAACATCGTTGCATAATTCTGTTTTTTGCCAACTAGTCCACCATAATTCATAATGTATAATATGTATTTACAGTTCAATAAATAAATCCCACATCTTGTACAAAAGTATCATTACACTTGTGAATCTTGTACACGTGAATTTCCTCTCTCTTCTTAATAACAATTACATTTAAAACATACAAATACAGTCAAAACTCCATTGAAATCGAGAAAGGTCACATATCAAACTCAGAGTGAAAAATAATTTCCAATTATTACCATAAAGAAGTCCATTCTTTTCCTCAAATGACACGAAGTGTTTCATAAACAACTTCTTAATTCTATCACAACTATTCACGACGAATATCAACAAAAAATCGTCAAAAGAAACAAAATATTTAGGCAAAAATATCGTGTTCACTCTCATACAAAATATATTGGCCGCGCTAAGGATAGCCACAGGGGGTATGGATCCCATAGCTCTTAGATTGACCAATCAGATTCATTTCTCAAACTCATGTGGGCAGAGCCATTATACTCATGGCTCTGGGTACGAGATTGCTGAGAGATTTGATATTGTTCATGATGGCCGGCTGGCCGCCATGTATGTAGAGCAATGATGTACAGCGACGATATAACTATACCATTGAAAATGATCGATTTATTCACTTTTAGAGCGGTTAGCTTCTACAGATCGTCGAAATGTTTTAAAATTGATTTTCTTGCCGATTTTCGTTCAAAGGAAAAATTTCCCACTCCTCAGAACTGTTAGCCTGCGTGGCAGGCGTTCTATTGTGGGGGAGGGAGTTTTGTTTAAAGCGCGCGCGTTTTTTTGAAAAAGTGCGCTCTCAGAAAAAGTGCGCGCTCTAAACAAAACTCCCTCCCCCACAATAGAACGCCTGCAACGCAGGCTACACCCTTCGTTTTTTCTCCTCCTCCCATAACTTCTCACCTAGCGCGCGCTCTCAGAAAAAGCGCGCCCTCTAAACAAAACTCCCTCCCCCACAATAGAATGCCTGCCACGCAGGCTACAGAACTGTAGTCCTTCTGAATGAAAAATGTTCCCGAGCTTAGCGCATAAATGTGGCTTTGACCAGGCTTTGACCAGGCTTTGACCAGGCTTTGACCAGGCTTTGACCAGGCTTTGACCAGGCTTTGACCAGGCTTTGACCAGGCTTTGACCAGGCTTTGACCAGGCTTTGACCATGCAATCACCGGATTGTTCAATGAGGTTAGCATTCCAGTGTATATAGAGCTCACTGCTGACAATCTGCTAGCATCTTAGATTACACATACTGAC